>CAMAPF010000004.1:1200000-1628140 GCA_945859915.1 Cuscuta epithymum
CGTTACTCAGCTGCATGTGGGCCCCTCGGCGGAGGTGATTGAACCGGGGCCCAACGATCTCCTCTCCCAGGCTCCCGAAGGATGCTTCGCCGTCCATGTGCTATCAGTTGCCATGGGCCTTCGGTTCCCATTGCACCCATTTCTTCTTGAGTACCTCAGGTACGTGGGGTTAGCCCCCTGTCAGCTAACCCCGAACAGCCATTCCTACATCACTGGGTTTCTGCAACTCTGCCAGTCCCGGGGGGTGACTGCGAGCCTCGACCTCTTCTTCCAGAGTTTCAACCTTTGCCGGGGGGGCACACCAATTCCGAGGGGTTCGCAAATTTGCAGCAGATTGCCCCGTGGAGGCTTTTTGACGACGTGCCCTCATCTCACAAGGGATGGAAAGACCGTTTCTGCTACATCAAAGTGGCGGAGAACCCCTTTCCGAGGGCATTACGTAACCATTTCCGGAGGCACCCGAAGGTGGGAAGTGCTGCCCTCCAGAAGGACGGGAAGAAGATATGTGCTCTGCCGGAGGGGGCCACGAAGCACGTGACCGTCAAAGACTCGACTCTCCCGGAAGATTTGCTGGCCCTCGGCTTCCGGCGGTATCGTTTCCTGGGTGAAAAGGACGAACAGTACCCTGTCTTTGAGAGGGCCTTTGGTAACATTGGAGGTAGTTACCGAAGGGTCTGCCTTATTGTACTTAGGATTTTTGTATTTCCTCATTTCCCTTCTTCTGTAGTTGACCCCTTTGGTCTGACTTTACTGTTGTTTTGCAGGCGTTAGCATGGACGTTTCCAACTTCGCCGCGCTGAAGAAGAAGCTGGCCAAGGAGCCGAAGAAGAAGAAGGAGACGGGGGTTCAGAAACCCGTCGATGATTTCTTCCGGAAGGATGGGGCTGTTCAGGTCCCAGAGGGTGAGGGACCCTCCCAAGCTGTTGATACCGGTGCTGGTGCCGGGGGCTCCAAGGCGGAGCACAAGAGGAAAAACTCCGGGAAGGGCGTGATGCCTTCGGAGAAGAAGAAGAAGAAGAAGAAGGGGGGCCCCGAGAAGACGGACGCCCCTGTCGTTGTTGTTGAGGAACAATCCTCTTCCTCCCCCTCGGCGAACGCTCTCCCCCCCTCCCGGGGACCAAGGTAAGAGTTTGGCTTGGCCCCGAGATGATGTGAAGTTCTCCATCACCAAGGGGACTGCCATCATGCATGGCACCCTCAGCCCGAGGGAGTTCCTGAAGGGCGCCACTCCCCCGACCGACAAGTCGGTGCTTTCGAGGGACAAAGATGATGCCCTCAGCGCAAAAGTGCTCCAGGCCTCCGTCACCGTAAGTCTTTTTCTTCTCCTTTTTCTCTGAGTTGTCTTTGGCATATCTTTATCTTGATAACTTAACCCTTGTTATTTGATGGTGTTGATTCGTAGGCTGCCCTCGGTCTCGGAGAACTGCTCCAGAGGATGGAGCGTTACCAGTTGCAGAAGCTGCAGGCCGACGAGGCCCTGGCGGAGTCCCGGCGGCAACTCCAGGAGGCCCAAGAGACCCTCCGGCTGGAGAAGGAGGCGTTTAACTCCATTCTTGAGAACAACAAAATAATCGCCAGGGCCGAGGGCAAGGCTGATGCTGAGAGGGCTGCCGCCGAAGCCTCGAAGGTTGCTGCGGAGGAAGCAGAGGCCGCAAAGAAGGAGGCCGTTGCTCGGGCAGAGAAAGATGCCATCGCCGCCTTTGTTGCTGAGGGGTGGAAGGCTGAAGAGCACAAACAATGGCTGTCTTCGGTGGTGGAGGCCTCGGTTGATGATTGGGTGAAGGACCCCGGGGCTTTATGGTTAGCCCGAAAGGGCAAAGACTATTATGACGGTGGCGAGTTTTTCACTCAAGACCTCATCTACCGGAGGCTCGCCAGGCACCTCAAGATTGATCCGAAGAAATTTGACCCGTCGGCGTATGGCCTCCCCCCACTACAGCCTGATGTGAGAGTCCCACTCCCCGAGGGTGTCGAGAGACCGGATCTCGAAGACTCGGAGCTGATGAAAGAGGCCGATGATGATGAAGAGGAGGAGGCTACCTCGAAAGCCGCCGGGGAGGATGTCGCTTCGAAGCTGAAGGAGGATGGAGCCGAGAATGCCCCAGCTTGAAATTCCCTTAAGCATAATTTTGTAATAGTTTGTAGTCTTCGGCCTCGGTCCACTGTATTTGTAAACAAACATCCTCTGCACTTGTATATTTCGGTGATGAATGTTTTGCCCTCGGGTCTCATTTTATTGTATGAATGAATGTATGTCTTTGCTTCTCTTCCATCCTTCGCATTTTGAATGTATGATGTTCTCCTTTGTGGACTTAGAAAAATTCCTGAGTGCGACTCCTTACAAGCCTTCGGCTGTAGTGTAGAATTACCGGGGGCTTGTTGTTGTGGACTTAGAAATTTTTCCAAGTAAAAAACTTGATCACATCCACCCAAAGCTACGGACTCAGAAAACTTTCTAAGTAAAACCTGATCAGAACCCTTCGGTTGTAGAGTAGAATCACCGGGGGGTTTGTGGTTGCGGACTTAGAAAATTTCTTGAGTAAAATCCCAGGGCGTGCCTTCGGTGATGAGCCATTGCCATCGCCTCCGGTTGTAGAGTTAGGACCGAGGGCTAAAATTTTCCAAGTGAAATTGCATCTTATGCCCCCGGAAGCCTTGGAAGCCTTCATTTAGTAGTGTAGCTCCTGGCCATTGCCAAGTAGTTTGGGAGGCCATCGGCCATGAGTCTGTAGGTGAAGAATTGCCCTCCCGAAGGGTCCACATTTGTGGACTTAGCCATTTTTCACAAACTTCACATAGTTGTTGTACTGAACCCTCTGGTATGAGGCCCTTCTAAGCCCCCAGTGTGTGAGTCCACCGAGGGGTTCGAGATTATGGTCTTAGTGAAATTCTGAGATGTGTTTCCCACAGATCTTGTGAGTAGCCCCCCGGTTCGATGAGTGTTTCCCGAAGGATGCTAATACGTGGACTTATAAATTCTTTCATCCTTAAATGAGTCTGGTGATATTCTGCCTTCGGCATGAAGCCTCCGGTTTGTGTAGACATAGGTTTAGGCTGCCTTAGAACTTTGTGTAGCCTTCGGCATGTTACATGGTTGACTTTGATCCAGCCGAAATCTTCTTGGGCCTCCGGTGGAAATCTTGTACTCCAAGGTTTCATGCAATGAAGCCTTCGGCTATGTAGCCAGATGACTTGTTGTTGCGAGACTTTCTTGTGCCTTTGTAGGAGCCTTCGGGAATGTATATCCGAAGTGTTGAGCCTCCGGGGAGAATAGTATCCGGGGAGTTCCTTCCCCCCTACACATCTTTTTTTTTTTTTTTTTTAAGATGGTGTAGGAGAGGCATCTAGAAACTTGGTTTCTAGGAAAGGCTTGGCCTATGTGGGAGGCAACGAAACGAACCGTTGGCTCCCCCTTCGGGAATGACCTTCCGATATCCCGAAGGGTTTGAGGGTCGTTTCCTCGGCCCGAGACATCGTCTGTTGCCTGCTTCCCCTTGGGAGATAGCACGGAAAGCGCCTCGGTTTTGAAAGTCGTCCCCTCAGCCCGAGACATGGTCTGTTGCCTGCTTCCCCTTGGGGGATAGCGCGGGGAGCGTTTCGTTTGTGGAAGTCGAATCCTGGGCCCGGGACATGGTCCATTGCCTGCCTCCCCTTGGGGGATGGCGCGGAAAGCGTTCCTGGGAAGGGTTTTATTTGTGTGTGGAACACAAATAGCCGGGGGCACTTGGTACCAGCCGGAGCCGAGGGGTGTTACACCCCCCGGTTTTTTTTTTTTGGAGGATATATAAAAGTGTGCATAATGTATGCATGATTGCGTCCTCGTGGGGTACGGCATAGTGAGAAAACACTTGGTGTTTTCAAAGAGTGATGGGGGTGACCCATACACTTGGTACTTGGTACCTAAATTGTTGTTCCCCCTCATCAGAGGGAGAGGCCTTGGGCCTATTTTGGCGGAGAGATGAGGGCTTGGCCACTCATGTGTAGGAGGGAAGGGGGCCTTGGGCCGTTTGTACAATATGTAGGTGATGAAGGCTTGGCCTCGCGATTATTCTTCAAAAACAGATGGGGCCTTGGGCCATTGATATTTACACATGCTGAGGATGAGGGCTTGGCCGCTCATGCCTTATTGATAGAATTTGACAAGGTGGTGCACATTCCAATGTCTAGGGACCTCCGTCCCATTGGGACGTTTAAGCTTGTATGTCCTTGGTTTGATGATGGCTGAGATGATGTAGGGGCCTTCAAACTTGGGCGCCATCTTTCCTCCTTCGGTGGGTAGGCTGGCCTCCCTTCGTCGGAGGACGTAGTCTCCCACCTGGAATTCCCGGGAGCGGACCTTGGCGTCGATGTATCCTTTGACTTGTCTCATATAGTTTTCGGCCCTGAGGAAAGCTTGCTCTCGGCGTTCCGAGATGAGATGAAGGTCGAGGGCCATGTTGGCGTCATTGACCTCGGGCTCATATTGTTCCACCCTTCGGGTCGGAAGGGTCACTTTTGTTGGAGCCTTTGCCCCAAAACCATAGCATAGGGAGAAGGGTGTTTCGCCTGTCGCCCGCCGAGGGGTGGTGCGGTAGGCCCATAAGATGTTGTGAAGCTCTTCTACCCAGCCTCCCCCTTCGGCTTCTAGCTTCTTCTTCAACCCCTCGAGGAGGGTGCGGTTGGCATTTTCCACTTGCCCGTTGCCCTGAGGGTAGGCAACGGATGAAAAGGTGTGCTTGATGCCCCATGCCTCCAGGAGGGCACAGAAGGGGGCTGCCTCGAACTGAGTCCCGTTGTCGGAGATAATTTGTTGGGGGACGCCAAACCTTGTGAGAATACTTTTAAGAACAAAGTGGCGGCACCGGGCCTCAGTGATGCTGGCGAGGGGTTCGGCCTCTACCCATTTGGTGAAGTAGTCAATGGCCACAATGATATACCTGTTGTTGGAGGTACCCCTCGGCAAAGGGCCTACTAAGTCAATACCCCATCTGGAGAAGGGAATAGCAGTGCTGATGGGAGCATAGTTGACCGCTGGTCTGCCGGGGGCCTTCTGAAAGTGTTGGCAAGCGGAGCACCTTCGGGCCAGATCAGCACAATCTCCAGCCATCGTGGGCCAGAAGTAGCCCTGAACTATGAGCCTTCGGGACATGGAGAAGGGTCCCTGGTGAGCTGAGCAAGTGCCACTGTGCACTTCCTCCATGGCGACTTCGGCTTCATCTTGATGAAGGCACCGAAGGAGGGTGCCGTTGTAAGATCTCTTGTAAAGCCTCCCGTTTTCGATGGTGTAGCTGGGAGCCCTCAGCTTTGTTAACTTTGCGCGGGCTTCATCTTGGGGCAGTTGCCCTGTGTTGATGAAGGCGATGATGTCGGAGATCCAATCCTCCGGCCTCAGGTTAATGTTCATGACGGGGCTCGCGTGGATGCTTGAGAGGCTGAGTTCCTCAATTCTTGCAATTTTTGAGAGGTGCTCGGGAGACTCATCCGAGAGCTTGGATAGAATGTCGGCCTCAGAGTTTTGAGCCCTCGGTATTTGGGTAAGAGAATGTGCCTCAAATACCTTAAGCAACTCCTTGGCGGCCTCCTTGTATTGTTTCATCCTCCCTTCCTTGGCTTCGTACTCCCCGGAAATTTGACCCACGACGAGTTTGGAGTCACATTTGACGTGGATCATTTTAGCCTTCATATTCGCTGCCAGCCGAAGGCCACAGAGGAGGGCTTCGTACTCGGCCTCGTTATTGGAGACCTTGAAGGAGAAGCGGATGGCATAATAGGCGCGGAAGCCCTCGGGTGTGATGAGAACTACTCCCCCTCCGCATGCTTTGGTAGCCGAGGAGCCGTCGGTATAGAGGGTCCACCACTCATCAAGGGGTGCCGAAGGCTCCTCATCCACCGCTGATCTCGCGGTGCATTCCGTTACGAAGTCTGCCAGGGCTTGGCCCTTGATGGCAGGCCTCGGACGGATATTTATGTTGTATTGGCTGAGGAAGATGGCCCATTTCACCATCCGGGAGGAGCTAGTGGGACTCCTCATGAGGGCGCCGAGGGGTTGATGAGTGAGCACCTGGACTGGATGAGCTTGAAAGTAGTGGCCAAGCTTCTTGACGGTCCAAACGATGGCTTGCACCGTCTTCTCGACGGGAGAATACCTGAGTTCGGCCTCCCGGAGGGTTTTGCTGACGTAGAAGATGGCGTGTTGGATGCCGTCTTCCTCTCGGATTAGTACTGAGCTGATAGCCGCAGGGCTAACACCGAGATATAAGTATAAAGTCTCCCCCACCTTTGGTTTGGAGAGCACTGGGGGAGAGGAGAGGTACTTCTTGAGTTCGTCGAAGGCCTCTTGACATTCAGATGTCCATTGAAAACCCGCCGTCTTCCTCATGATTTGGAAGAAGGGGAGGGCCCTCTCGGCTGACTTAGAGAGGAATCGGTTGAGGGCCGCCAGCCGACCCGTCAACCGTTGAACTTCATTGACGTTGCGTGGGGGCTCCATGTTGATGATGGCCTGAATCTTCTCGGGGTTGGCCTCAATACCCCTTCGGCTGACCATGTAGCCCAAGAACTTTCCTCCTTGTACGCCGAAGGTGCACTTCTTTGGATTTAGCCGGAGGTTGAATTTTTGCATGATGGCAAAAATCTCCCGGAGGTCGTCGGCGTGGGTGCCTGCCTTCTTGCTTTTGACGATCATGTCGTCAACGTAAGCCTCCATGGTGCGTCCCAGGACAGCTCGAAAAACCCTAGCCACCATACATGTGTAGGTGGCGCCTGAATTTTTTAGGCCGAAGGCCATCACAAGGTAGCAGAAGATGCCTTCGGGTGTCATGAAGGCAGTTTTTTCAGCGTCCTCCTCATGCATGTAGATTTGATGATATCCGCGGAATGCGTCGAGGAATGACATGATTTCGCATCCGGCGGTCTCATCCACCAATTGGTCAATGTTTGGCAGTGGGAAGGGGTCCATGGGACATGCCTTATTCAGATCCGTGTAGTCCACGCACATACGGAAGGTAGGAGGCTTCTGTGCGAGGACTACGTTCGCTAACCAAGAAGGGTATTTCACCTCCTTAATGTGTTTGATGGAGAGGAGCATAGATACCTCCTTCTTCACGAACTCCCTTCTCTCGGCCGAGAGGGGTCTTCTTCGCTGTTGTACTGGTTTGGCCGAAGGGTCTACCGCTGGGCGGTGGGTGATAACCCTTCGGTCAATTCCTGGCATGTCCTCCGGCCCCCATGCAAAAACAATGGAGTAGGCGCGGAGGGCTTTGGTGATGCCAGCCTTCAAGTCTTCGGGGAGCTTGGCTCCGATCTTCAGGACTCTCTCCGGCTTGGCCGGATTGAGTATCAGGTCTTCAGTCTCCTCGGCAGGCTCGGCCCTCGGCCTACTTTCTTCTTCCTCCAAGGCCTTGGCGGTGATGGTGTCAACACGAAACTCGGTTTTACTAACCTTCTTGGTGAGTTGAAGGTAGCAGGCCCTGGAGAGCTTCTGATTCCCCCTCGAGTAACCGATGCCGGTAGGCGTGGGGAACTTGAGGCAGAGGTGCCTCATGGAGATGACAGCCTCCAAGTCCTCGAGGGCAGGCCGGCCGAGGATGATGTTATGCGCGCAGTCGAGGTTGACGACGACGAACTCCACTTCGAGCTTGGCTCTATGGGATCCGTCGCCGAATTCGACCATGAGTGTGATGACGCCCTCGGCGTCTATGCTATCCCCCGTAAATCCGGAGAGGGGGGTGTTGATGTGCCGAAGGGACCCCCTATCGAGTCCCAACTCTTGGAAAGTGCTGAGATACATGACGTTGACAGAACTCCCCGTGTCGACGTAAGTCCGGTGGATGATGGCGTCATTGATCTCAGTGCGGATGACGAGGGCATCCCTATGCGGCAGAGAGCCCGAGGGGAGGTCCGCATCGGTGAAGAAGATGGGATCCGCCCTCGGCCTTTTAGTAGGGGGCATGTGATTGACTTCCCCAATGTAAAGGGACTGTGCCCATTTCTTCCTTTGGCTTGTTGAATCGCCTCCGGTGTTGCCGCCGTTGATCATGTGAACGTGGCGCTTGTATTGCTGATGGGAGCCCTCTCCCTCATCGTCGAGGCCACCAATTTCACGCTTCTTCCCTTGTGGGTTTCCCAAAGGGATGGTGTTGGGGTTCACCCACTTGTTGGCTTTCGGCGGAGGCCCTTGATGGTGAAGGGGGCCCTGGGGAGGAGGGCCCCTGATAAACTGAGATAAGTGGCCTGCCTGTATCAGCTTCTCAATTGCGTTTTTCAGTTGGTGGCAGTCGTCGGTTTTGTGCCCGTGGTGGCGGTGGAAGCGGCAGTAGGGCTCATCGGGACCGATGGCATAGATCTCGAGGGGTGTGCGGGAGTCTCGCTCGACGAGCCCCCGCTCTTCTGCATGATCAAGAATGACGCTGACGGGATGCGTCAACGGAGTGCGTGGGTGCTCAAGGAGGACGGGTTGCGCCCAAGCCTTCGGATTGTTCTTGTAACCGCCCCCGGGTATGGCTTGGCCACCTCGGGAGCGATCGTTGTATTGGGCCTCGCGGTTGGCCGGAGGGGGAGGCCCTCCGGGCCGATTCTTGCCTTCATTCTTCTGAGAAGGATCCGTGTTGCGGCGGTCCTTCTCGATTTCCTCCGCTTCGGCATATCGGTCCCCCCGCTGAAGGGCCTTTGTATAATCGCGGGGGGGATCAGTGATAAGGCTCCGGGAGAAGTTACCGTTGCGGAGGACGGTGTGGAAGAGGGCCATTAGTGTCCTGTCATCAGCGCCTTCGACCTCGAGGGAGGCCTGCCTCCAGCGTTCCAGGAAACTCCGAAGGGTTTCCTCCTTCTGTTGTCTCACGTTCAGGAGGTCGAAGAAGTGCTTCTTTGAGCGATGCCTCCCAGCAAATTGCGTAAGGAAGCGGTGGGCAAGTTCTTGCCAAGAATCAATGCTGCCTTCGGGCAACGGGTTGAACCACTCATACGCGGGTCCCTCCAAGGTGGAAAGGAACCAACGGCATAAGTATTCATCCGATGCCCCCATCATCATCATGCTATTTTGATAGCGGCTATAGTGTTCTTGGGGATCCGTCTTCCCCTCATACGGCTTGATAGGTTGCCCCCGATATTTGTGGGGGATTTTGGCCGCCAACACCCTTGGGGTGAAGGGTGTTCTAGTGCGGAGTTGAATGAGGGGCTCGCCTGAGCCTTCGGCGAGCTTACGCTTCATTTCCTCCACTTGCGCCCGGAGGTCAGCGTACTCTGGATCTGGCCTCGCTGTGGAAGCCGTCGGGGGTGCCTGACGATTCTCCTCGAGTTGACGGAGGAGGGCTTCAATGATTTCGTCCTTGGGATCCTTCGGGGCAACCCCTTGGGAGTTGGCCCGGAAGGATTGCGCCTGTGTGATTTGGTGCCTAGCGTCATCGGCATGGAGGAGGGCTTTGCCCTTGCTTCGGGGGGGAGGTACGCCCTCGGCACCCGAAGCGGAGGCACCACTCTCCTGTGGCCTGCTGAATTCTTGCTTGCCGAGGCGGTCTTGGACCCCTCGGCGTCCGGGAGCTCCCCCAAGCCTCTCAAGTGCAGAGGTCCGGGGTTTCTCCCTCATCATGGGGCGCTTGTCCCTGGATTGAGCCTCCTGGGAGGCGGTATCCTGCGCGATGACCCCCTCGCGGTTGCCAACCCCCGGGGGAGGGTTATTGAACAAAGGAGGGAGTGGAGGTAGGTTGATAACATTCCCTCCAGCATAGGGCTGAAGGGGTGCCTGAGAGGCGAGGGCTCCGGAATTGAGAGCCATGTTTTGAATAAAGGCCGCAAAGGCAGCCTGAAGATCGATGGCCGAGGCCGGAGGAGGAACTTGGTTCTCACTCCGATCCCTCCTTCGATTATCAAGGCCAATGCGGGCATCAGGAGTGTTCTTCTGCAGCTGCTGACGTAGGTCAGCGGTGGCTTGCTCTAATTCGAGGATGATACCACCCTCGGGTACTAAGAGCCTGTTGGAGGCCTCAGCCCCGTTTGTCTCGCCGGGGGCTACGTGGTTCTCCTCTAGGGTTTTGGGCTGGGCACGAGTGGTTCTTCCCATTTTTTGGTAAGTGTTATGTATTTGGTAGAGGGGGAGGGTTTCTTACTTGATAGTTCAGACCTCTCAACGAGAGCACCAAATGATGGATGGTCTACCCGGGGGGTATCTTATCCAAGGGGTTATTGCGGGAATAACTTAGAGAGAAGTCAGAGCAAATAGGAGGAGAGAGAGTCGATTTTATTAAATGAACTCAGCATGTGGAGTTGGGGTGTCGATGTCCATTACAAGGAGAAATGGGCTGCTATTTATAGCAGCAATAAATGCGATGAGAGTACACGTGTCAGTAATCCAACGGCCGAAGGGTCACATCAGCTTGGTGGCACCGGCAGTGGTACGTTCACCGCATTGAATGCGGTTGGCGGATGTGACGTGGCATTAAATGCGGTGGTTGGTTGTCCCCAAAAGGAATCTTCAATGATTGAGAGTGTTTGGCCGAAGGCTCCTTGTGCGGCCGAGGGGTAAATGTAACCAAGGACCCCTGTGTAGCCGAAGGCCCCGAGTGACAGAGGGCTAAGTTCAGCCGAAGGGTTCCCTAATGCCGAGGGCTTGGTAATGCCGAAGGCTCATGTTTTTTGCCGTTTTCTCCCAGTGGCCTCATATGTGAGATAGGGCTACTTCGTGAGTTTCTGGAGCCTTCGGCCAAGGAGGCCGAAGGCACCCCAGTGCGTATTCTGGGCTACTTTGAGGCTTGGGCCATTGTATTTGGGCCTGAGTCGTTTCCTGAGCTCAATGGACTTGTGTAGGAGAAGTAGGAGTCTATGGGCCGGGGGTTCCTGGGCCATATACTCCATCACCATCCATGCATCAGTAGATTCCAACCTTAAGCCCCCGTTTGGGCCGAGGTTTCAAAAACCCTGCAGCCCATCCGCATAGCAACCGGGCCAGAAATTAGGGCAAACAGCCCAAGTCCCATAGCCCTCCATCGCATTGCTTCAACGCCGCCCCCACTCAAAATTCGAAATTCAAACTGGCAGGTCAACATCCAGCTGGCCAATCACGGTCAACTGCCAATCAGCCCCGCCCCACCCCTTCCCCCAGTCCCCCCACCTGGTGTCGGTACCACCAGCCAGTCCGGCGACCAGAGAACCAGGGCAACTCCAAACCGGAAGTAACCCCTGCTGACCCGAAATTCCACCGTCCACCACCCACCCCCGTCGAGTCCCGGCGAC
Organism: Cuscuta epithymum; assembly: GCA_945859915.1. NCBI lineage: Eukaryota > Viridiplantae > Streptophyta > Magnoliopsida > Solanales > Convolvulaceae > Cuscuta > Cuscuta epithymum. The sequence goes on from CAMAPF010000004.1 coordinate 1,211,206, forward strand.
CCCCAACGGCTTTGGTGAGATGACGTCATGGCGGCGGACCAACAGTAGCCGGAATAAAAATGTAGCGTCAGGCGGATTCGTTTCCCGGCAAGCCGGTGGTCATCTCCGGCGAACCCTGGCCGCTGTCAAGCTTGAAATCATCCAACCATCCCAAATCCAAACCGGTAAAGCCAAACTAGTTGGCCATGAGTTCGCACCTCACCAACCAGTCATCCTGACCGGTACAACCAAGAAACCAGTACATAACCTTCCAGGAGCTCCGATGCACACCAGACCACAGCCATCACCCTTACGTCACCAAGTCAAAAAAAACTCCCAAGAACCCACGGCCGCCAACAGTGACGGCTATTAATCCGGCGCGGCCAGGTGCCCTTTTCAGCTACGAACCCATCCAATCACAACAAAGAACTCAAAAGTTCCAAAGTCGAGTATCATTTAACCCAAGAACCTTTTTCCAAAAATCCATAGACCAAACAACCTTGAAGCCCACCGGAGCCAGGAGGGCTCCGGCGGCGGCGACCACCGCGAGTGGCGGCGTCGGAGGGTAGTAGAGCAACCTAGAAGATTTCTAGTGAGAGAAACAACTCTCAACTCTCACTTCCCTAAACAGTCTTCTCAACTACTTCTAGTAATACTATACGGTAGGTAGAACTACCGTTACATTCCTCCCTCCTTAGAACCTTTGACTTGTCCACAAGTCATGCCATGGTCCTATTGATATCAAATTCAGGATATTGACTCTTGAAAATTTCAGCTACTTCCCACGTTGCTTCTTCCACAGAAAAGCCTTTCCATTGTATTAGAAACTGCACTTGCACCTTATTTTGAAATTTGACACTCCTTCTTTCCAAAAATCTTTCTGGCCGAGGCATCACTTCTGCAGGTTGTCCCCTGAACCAGGCAGGAATATGAGCAGCAATAGGTAATTTTCCTTTGAATTTCTTAAGCTGTGATACATGAAAAACATCATGTATTTGAGACTCAGCTGGTAACTTTAGCTTGTAGGCAACCTTCCCAATAATTTCTTTGACTTGGAATGGTCTAAAGAATCTAGCTGCCAGTTTTTGATTGCTTCTTGTTTGCACATATTGTTGCCTGTAATTCTGTAGCTTCAACCAGACCCAATCCCCTATGAAGAACTCTCTTTCACTTCTCTTTCTATCAGCCAACTGTTTCATTCTTGCTTGAGCCTTAATCAAGTTCTCTTTGAGTCTTTTAATCATTTCTTCCCTCCTTTGCATAGATCTGTCAACAGCTTCAACTTTGGATTCCCCCGGCAGGTATGGAAGATACAAAGGGGGAGGTTGATTGTAAATAACCTCATAAGGGGTACTGCCAGCTGATGTTTGAAAATGGGTGTTAAACCACCATTCTGCTAATGGAAGCCATAAACTCCAATCCTTTGGTCTTTCACTACACATACACCTCAAGTAAGATTCCAAACATTTGTTTACTATCTCTGTCTGTCCATCAGTTTGTGGATGGTAGGCAGATGATAGTCTAAACTGAGTTCCCTGAATAGAAAAAAGACCTTTCCAAAATTGACTTAAGAATATAGCATCTCTATCACTTACTATACTCTTAGGCTAGCCATGTAGTTTAAAAATATTATCCAAATAGGCCTGAGCTACTTCAACTGCAGTGAAAGGGTGTGTTAAGGCCACAAAATGAGCTCCCTTGCTCAATCTATCTACCACCACTAATATTACTTCTTTTCCTGCAGACTTAGGTAACCCAGTAATGAAATCAAGGGATATATCCACCCATACTTCTTCTGGAATCGGCAGAGGTTGCAACAACCCTGGATATGCTACATTTTCATATTTGTTTGCTTGACAAACCAAACACTCTTTTATATATTTGCTAATGTCTTTATGAAGACCCTTCCAGTAAAACAGTGTTTTAACTCTTCTTATTGTTGCATCCCTTCCTGAATGTCCTACCTCTCCAGAAGTATGATGCCAACATAAGATTTTAGCCTTCAATGAATCTTCATTGCCAATAACAATTTTTCCCTTTTTTCTTAAAACCCCTTCCTGCAAAGAATACTTCTTTACTGGCTGATGCTGTTGTAGTTTTTGAATAATGGATGTGAGATGTGCATCATTGGTATAGCTCTCTTTAATTAATTGTTCCAGATCTGAATCAATCACTGATATAGACATACACCAAATTTCCGCTACCTGAACTCTTGATAAGGCATCTGCAGCCACATTCTCCTTGCCACTCTTATATTGGATTTCATAATCAAAACCCATTAATTTTGATAACCAAAATTGTTGAAAAGGGGTAGATATTTTCTGTCCCAATAACCACTTAAGACTCTTCTGATCTGTCTTGATTATGAAATGCTGAAAACTCAAATATTGTTCCCACTTCTGTACCGCAAAAACAATTGCTAACAGCTCTTTCTCATACACAGATAATTTCTGCCATTTAGGTCCCAATGCTCTGCTTATATATGCTAGAGGGTGTTCCTCTTGCATCAAGACTGCCCCAATTCCTTCATTTGAAGCGTCTGTTTCTACTACAGAGGTTTTAGAAAAATCTGGCAGAGCTAATACTGGAGCAGTCACTAATGCTTTTTTTAGTTTTTCAAAAGCTATTTGAGCATTCTGATTCCACATAAATGCTCCCTTTTTGAGTAAATCTGTCAAAGGTCTACTGATGACACCATACATTCTTACAAATTTTCTGTAATATCCAGCCAAGCCCAAAAAGCTTCTTAGTTGTTTGACAGATTTAGGAATAGGCCACTTGTTTACTGCCTCCACTTTTCTGATATCAGTTTCTATCCCCGACCCTGAGATAAAGTGACCTAAATACTCAACTTTATGCATAGCAAAAGCACACTTAGAAGCCTTAGCATACATGTGGTTATCCTTCATGATCTGAAATACCAATTTTAAGTGCTTCCAATGTTCTTCTCTACTCTTGCTATATATCAAAATGTCATCAAAAAACACTAATACACATTTCCTCAACAATGGTTTGAATACATCATTCATCCAATTTTGAAAAGAGGCTGGTGCATTAGTTAAACCAAAGGACATTACCAGAAATTCATAATGTCCTTCATGTGTTTTGAAGGCTGTTTTGTGAATGTCATCCTTGTTCATTCTTAGCTGATGATACCCTGCTCTTAGGTCTAGTTTGCTGAACACTGTAGACACAGCCAATTCATCAATGAGCTCATCAATGATGGGTATTGGGAATTTATTCTTAATGGTCTTCTTGTTTAATCCCCTATAATCCACACATAACCTCCAGGACCCATCCTTCTTGCCAATTAACACAACTGGGGATGCATAGGGACTGGAACTGTTCTGAATAATACCTTGGTCTGATATTGATAGGGTTTGCCCCTTGTTCCAAAGGTATTCTATGATCATATATTCCTCTGGAAGGAGGCAAGGCTTTTGGTTCTTCAAATACTTGTTGGAACTGTTTAAGCAAATCCTGCAATTCTGAAGGTTGTTCTTTTTCTGACATTTCCTTGATCTGACTGTCTATTCCTGTATCTTCCTCCTTACTAGGAATCATTTGAATGGAAAAAATTTGAGAAGCTTGTTCCATCCACTTATGAGAATTATGATTAGCTAATATCTTTATTTTAGCTGTGGATGTTCCTTGCAACATTACTTGCTTCCCTAACCAATCAAATTTCATTATTAAGTTCCTGAAATCCCACTGCACAGAACCCAATTCTGAGAGCCATTGCATTCCCAATACCATGTCACAGCCTCCCAAGGGTATTAGCAATACATCAGTTTTAAATTGATGTTGCTTAAAGGCCCACATAAAATCCTTACACACTTCTTGGCACTCCAGATGGTTTCCATCAGCTATAGTTACAGTTTCAGGCCTCATCTTTTCTATCTTGAGCTTCATCTTTTGTGCCAATGTTCTGTCCATAAAATTGTGAGTACTACCTGTATCAATTAAGATATGAATAGGCTTCTTTTCAACATATCCAATCACCCTCATGGTCTGAAACCCCGAACATCCTGATAAAGCATTGATGGAAATACAAGGGTCCTGGATCTCTAACTTCTCACTTTCTGTAGGTTCTTCCCCCGTAATATCTGTCTCTTGATCTCCTTCCACACCTTGCACTTCAACTGTAAACAATTGTGTCTTCTTAAACTGGCATTTATGATTTTTGTCATAAGGCTGATCACAATAGTAGCATTGCCTTTTAGCCAATTTTTCAGCTCTCACTGAAGCTGGGATATAGTTCCTTGATCTATTTTCAGGAAAAGTATTCTTTAAGGCAACAGATTTAGAGGTATCAACTGGCAGAATTGTAGTCGGAGTATGGGATATATTCTTTTGAAACAGGTTCGCAGATCTATATGTAGCAGCTAAAGTTTCTTCTTGGGCTCTGGCTAAATCAATTGCCTCAGACATAGTAACCGGCTTCAAGATTCTCACAAATGATTTCAGAGATGCCTTCAATCCTCCAACAAAACAGTCTAAAAAATACTTTTCAGACAAACTATGAGATCTTTTAATCAAACTTTTTAGTTCTTCAAATTCATCAATATAAGCATCCAATGTGGCTTTTTGTTGACATCTATTGAATCTTTCAACCACATCCCTTTCCATATCATCCCTGAATCTAGCAGCTATATCTTCTTCAAATTCTTCCCAACTAACATCCAGTTTATCCGCTAAATGATTAGTTACCCAAATCTCAGCTTTTCCGGACATATTCAAAGAAGCAATATCAACCTTTTGCTCATTAGGTATTCGACACAACTCAAAATACCTTCTACACTTCTTAATCCACAGACTGCTATTACTACCATCAAAATGAGGGAATTCAAGTTTAGGAATGTACCTTAATGACTTCGCATGATTTCCTCCTTTCTCTGCGTGAAGATGGACTGTTGGTGAATGCGAAGAAGAATCCTTATCTACCTTCTTCTGTAAATCCCCCACGACTCCTAACAAGTGTCGAAATTGTTGTTGCATTTCTTGTTGAAATTGCAACTGTGATTGAGCGATCGCCTATAATTGCTCCTCCATGGCTTCCAAGGCAGGTTTTGCACGTGAACGCGGCGCCAGAGTGATGCGCGGAAAAGATTTCCAGCAACGGAAAGGATCACAAAAGAGCTCTGATACCAATGTAACAGGAGCTGGACTCGACTGTTAATGGTGGTTATACTTCTAAGAAGACAAACGAGTAATTGGGGAGAAAAGAGAATAGATTGTAATTGGCAATGAACTGAACCTTATTGATGCTTCTCAGCCCGTATTTATACTGTACAACTCATCTAGTTTATCAGTTATATCAACAACTATTACAACTGATTCTCAACTACTTCTAGTAATACTATGCGGTAGGTAGAACTACCGTTACAGTTGGAAGGTCGCATTCCTGAAGCTCTAGGGAGTATCTCTGTCCTTGAACACCTTGGTCTTGGAGCGAATAGACTTGAAGGAGAAATCCCCAAATCCATTTGGAACATATGCACTCTGCAAAGCCTGAACATGGGATCCAACCTTCTTAATGGAAGCCTAACCATATCAACATTATGCCCAAATCACCCTCTCAGTACACTACACTTATACAGCAACCGATTCACGGGGTTATTTCCCAATCTTACAGTTTTCCCCTCTTTGGCCAGTTTAGATTTATCATATAACCTCCTAGATGGGGTCATTTCTGAACACCACTTTCTTAACCTCTCCGAATTAAACTACGTGGACTTATCTTCAAACAATTTTACTTTCAATGTCTCATCTGCTTGGCTTCCTCCTTTCCAACTACAATACGTACACCTTAGCTCTTGCAAGTTGGGGCCTGAGTTTCCGAATTGGCTTAGAACTCAAGCCAACTATAAGGAGCTTGACATTTCCAATAACGCCATCTCGGATTCAATCCCCTCCTGGTTTTGGAATACACCTATTAATGGCTTTATGAAAATTAATATTTCTAATAACGGAATCAAGGGAATAATTGCAATTGGCGCTCAAGCATCAATCTGGGGTGGTATTCTAGATATGCGTTCCAATCAATTACAAAGTGTCATTCCACCCTCTTTCTTCAATGTGACAGTACTGCGCCTTTCTCAGAATAACTTCACTGACCTCAACTCCTTATGTGACTTCAAGGCATTTTCTCCTTTGCAGCTTTTGGATATCTCCTTCAATAAACTTTCCGGAACACTTCTGGATTGCTGGTCAAATCTCTCTAGTCTGCAAGTCTTGAACCTGGGAAACAATCATAATCTATCAGGAACTCTTCCAGCTTCCATAGGGTCATTGGCTTCCCTGAAGGCATTGCATCTTGAGCATAACAAACTTACAGGCCCTCTACCTTCATCCATGAAAAACTGCTCAACCTTGGTATCTTTACATCTCGGAGACAACAATTTCTTCGGACCAATACCAGATTGGGTGGGCGAAAGTCTAACACAACTTGTTATACTTATGCTAAGATCCAACAACTTCAATGCAAGTGTACCAGCAAGTCTGTGCCATCTCCAGTCTCTTCAGCTCTTGGACCTATCCATGAACCACATCTCAGGGACTCTCTTCCCAACTGTCTTTCTAATCTCACCCAAATGATGATTGTACCAGGAGGTGATGACATTGCCACCATTACGTATGAGTTAACATACTATTTCGACAGTTCACACAGAGCAGCAATCTCTATAAATGACATAATAGATGTTAGGTGGAAAGGTGTTGTCTCTGAATTTGAAAGTCTGTTACGATATGTAAAGAGCATTGATCTATCATCCAACATGTTGAATGGTGATATTCCAACTGAAATCACATCTCTTGTTGGGTTGGTCGCGTTGAACTTATCACAAAACAATCTAAGCGGACAGATTCCTTCGAGGATTGGTAACTTGGCAGGCTTAAATACTCTTGATTTGTCTACTAACCGTTTGTCTGGTAGCATACCTCAAAGCCTTGCCCTGATTCACGGCATAGGGGATCTCAATGTGTCCAACAATAACTTATCCGGAAAAATTCCGAAAGGCACTCAACTTCAGAGCTTTAATCCAACTATCTACATGGGGAATCCCGCGCTATGTGGAGATCCACTCCCCAACAGCTGTCCAGGAGAAGAATCAACTCGTCCTACTCCTTCTCGATTCAGTGAAGAGAGAGCTTCTCATAGAGAAGAAGAGGATAGATTTATTGGCTGTGAGTTTTTTGCAAGCATATGGGTCGGATATGCGGTTGGATTTTTAGGAGTTCTTGGAATAATATTATTCAACAGGTCCTGTAGGTTTGCATTTCTCAAAGGCCTTGAAAGCTTTCCTAATTGGACTTATGCTGCGGTCACAATGCACAAGGCCAGGTTCCTGAGATCACTTGGTGGTTGAAAGGCTAGTGTAAAATGTAAATAGCCTTCATATTGGGAAGCTGATAAGGTATCGTTTTCATGTTATTTCATTATCTATGGTTTATTTTCCGAAATTTCTACTGCATCCTCTTTTTTGATGTGTTCTCTATGTCAGTTTCCCTATGTTTTATGTGTTTGATTAGCCTGATGGGAATGTTTCAGCTTTGATACTAGACTACATTAGCTTAGTAGTATTAAAGTAAACCTTTTGCGGCAGAGAAATTTATCTTTTGTGATTAACACCGTTTTGTTTCGGATCTATTTATTTAACAAGCTATACTTGAGATGGCCATTAATGTTTAAACGATTAAGAAGCCTTTGCCTCTTAATCCTGAAACCCCAAACAAATTAATGCAGAGCTTAGTGGTCTCCATTCAAAGTGGGTTTTAGAGCTCTAAGTCTATTTAAATCTTAGAAACATTCTATATGGATGGATACTAATAAGTCCCTTTGCTAACTGTTTTTTATTCTTAGTATATTTATTTTCTATTTCGTTATATTATGTTTTAGTGTGCAAAATTATCATGATATGCATTCTAAAAATTAAGAAGATAGAATTGCATGTTACGGATTACAGTGCAGTTCTTTTTGTTTTCTTTTCTTGTTTTGAAGATGGTGTATGTTTCATATCATGGGAGGTGGTTTTGCTGTTAGTACTTAATAGTGGTAAACGTTAAGGGATTGAACTTTTTGGCCACATGATAGAATCCTAGGTGGTGATGTTAGATTAAGAAAGTTTCTTCTTGAATGGACCTGCCCTCCTTTTCTTTTCTTGGTTTTCTCCAGTTTGTGCTCCTATTTCTGATCATGATTTCCACTTCCTTCAAATTTTCAGGTTTAAAACTTTAGATAGTTACCTGTTATGCAGAAAATTTTGGAATTACAGGAGAAAAAGAAATCGCTGAGAGGAGTATTAAAACAGCTCATGATGCAACAAATTTGATTGATTGATGGGGATCTCATATATATATAGCCAGTAAAGTTTAATTTCCGTTTCCATATCTATGATTCTTTTTTGTTGCTTAAGATATTTTTGATATGTTAAGTTAAGAATAATGGAATTAGTATAAACTCCTTAAATATTCTGATAACTTTGTACTAATTTGTAAAACTGTTAAGTTTAGATAGAAAAATAGTCAGTTTAATGATTCTTCTAGGATCTTTACATGTCTACTACTACAATGTCATCAAATTTTAAAGCTTAATGTTGTTAAGTATGTTAGCATGTGTTCTCAGACAATGATGGTATGAAGATATTTAGTCCATATATATGTGTTCCATATTTTTAATTGGTATGAACAATTTTTTTTTATATTTGTTGATTTTTGAAAACATTGTTTACACATAGTTGATTACATTACTCATTTAAACAATATTTACATTTTAGTCATTCTTAGCTTTTCCTTTTTTTCACCAAATCAAAAGTGATAGCAAATGCCAAATACCAACTTTTTGTAAAACAAACAATTATTCTCAATTATCTCTTCATGGGGCAAGAGAGAAGGGGGGAAATGATGGAAGAAAAAATATGCATGGTACATCTATTTTATACTGTAGTATATATTGAAGTAAGTTTTTAAGCTAGTGAAGCAGGGAGCTAGCTGCTATTTAAAATATATATTTCTGATCTGCTGCTTTTTTTATTACTTTGTGGTTCCAGACAATCTTTTATCACCACTAATCCTTCTCCAATATTTATGTCTTTATGATCGCTAAACCTCCACCACTATTTTGGCAGTAACGAAGATTCCTCAGTCAGTTTATTCATATATTGAGTCTAAAAATTGTGAACTTCTTCTGGGGTAGTAAGGAGTGGCGACATAAATATCACTGGGCTAGCTTGGATTTTTTATGCAAGCCTAAAGAGCTAGGGGCATTGGGCTCAGATCCTTTGATGATATCCAACAAACTTTCTCCCTCAAGCTATGGTGGAATTTTAAGCAAGGCAAGTGCCTTTGCGCTTGTTTTATGACTGAGATATGCCAATAGAACTATAAATCGAATAAAGCATACAGACACTCAAGTTTGGAGGAACATATGTGGGATAACGCAGAAGCAGAGGAGCTAGTCTCTAGAGAAAACAATCAAATCAGATGGACACCTTCCTCCGACGGAATTTTCACTCTTAAATCTGCATACCTTGCTCTTCAAGGGAACCCCGGAACCACTCTTTCGTCCACTTTTATTTGGCATCCAAAACAACGTATGACCACTCTTCAAGGAGCATCCAGTAGTGCTTTTCCGTCCAGATGTCCCTTATGTAAGAATGTCGAGGCTTCACAAGACCATATATTCTATGAATGCTCCTCTTTGTAGATCTGGAAGATCTTTGCAGGTCTGCTACTGCCCTTTTCGAAGGAAGATACCTCAGTCAAGCATTGCTGTTCAAGATGGTGGTTAGAAGCCTTTTCAAAGTCTCTTGAAGGGAACTACATAGTCGTGCTCCCTAGTGTGATTTTATGGCATATCTGGAAAGCTTTCTGTGACTGCACTTGGGGGGATAAGGATGTTCATATCAACCAGACTATTAAAATCATTACATGGAGTTTTGGTGCTTGGCCAACAAGAGGCTTAAAATGGGGACATTGCTAAAACAGGCTGGGCTTATTTCCAGGAATTTTAACATCATGAAACCTAAGATTGATTACTGGGTTAAGCCTTTTTCTCCTAATTTAAAGAGCTAAATTAGGCAATTTTCAGACATACAGGTAGAATCGCAGTGGGTTTTGAACGATTTAGTGAAAAAGAAAGAAGTTCGTATTATTCATCATTAAGCTAAAATTAGTACACAGGAAGCTATATATACAAGAGGAACTATTGATAGCAATGCTAACCGACTAAGAACTGAAAATAACAACTAACTGAAAGAGAAAAAATATCCGGTCAACAAAGCTTTATCCAGTCAACTATTCCTAATACCCCCTCTCAAGATGGACTGTGTATGTCTACAAGTCCCAGCTTGGAAACATTTTCTTGAAAAGTAGAAGGATATAAGGCTTTTGTGAACAAATCAGCAAGTTGAGATTTGGATGAAACATGTGATAGCATAATCAGTCCCTCTTGAATTTTATTTCGGATAACATGACAGTCCACTTCAATATGCTTGGTTCTTTCATGAAATGATGGGTTTTTAGCAAGCTGAATTGCAGACTGATTATCTGAGAAGGTGCAATATGGAGTAGGGATTGATAAAGCAAGATCATCACAAAGATATTTGATCCATTGCAACTCACAAACTAGAGAAGCTAAAGCTCTGTATTCAGCCTCTGTGGAACTTCTAGATACTGTTGTTTGCTTCTTTGCTTTCCATGAAACCAAAGAATTACCCATGAAAACACAATATCCAGTTATAGATTTTCTGCTGTCAGAACATGTGACCCAATCAGAATCTGAAAAGGCTTGTATTTTAAGGATGTTATCTGTTGGATAATATAAACCAAGTCCTGGAGATCCTTTTAAATATCTAAGGATTCTTATAGCAGCTTGGAGATGTGGAGATCTTGGATTGGCTACAAACTGGCTGACTTGTTGAACTGAGAAAGCAATATCAGGTCTTGTATTGGTTAAGTAAAGTAATCTGCCAATTAGTCTTCTGAAAGATGTAGGATCAGTCAACAGTTCACCATCACTAGAATTCAATCTTACAGAAGCATTGGAAGGTGAAGAAGCTGGTTTGCAAGCTATTAATCCAAATTCAGAGATAATTTCCAAACAGTACTTCCTTTGATTAAGTACTGAACCAGCTTTTGATCTTGCAACCTCAAATCCTAGAAAAAAATTTAGATCTCCCAAATCTTTGATATGAAATTGACTGTGAAGATGATCTTTAACAGCACTTATTTCTTTCAAATTGTTCCCAGTCAAAACCACATCATCAACATAAACAAGTAATGCAGTAAAGCATGTGTCAGTCTTTTTTATGAATAAGGAATAGTCTGAAATGCTTTGAGTGTATCCCATTTGAAGGAGAGAAGAAGTGAGCTTTTGATTCCACTGTCTACTGGCCTATTTTAAACCATAGAGAGATTTGTGAAGCTTGCAGACTAAACCAGATTTGGAAGGCAGAAAACCTGGAGGAGGTTTCATGTATACTTCTTCGTTGAGATCTCCATGCAAAAAAGCATTATCAACATATAACTGATGAAGATACCAATTTTTAGAAACAGCAATTGAAAGAATAAATCTGAGGGTAGTCAGTTTGGCAACTGGAGAAAAAGTCTCAAAGAAATCTACCCCTCTGTCTGTGAGTATCCTTGGGCTACTAATCTAGCCTTATACCTTTCAACAGTTCCATCTGCCTTATGTTTTACTTTGTAAACCCATCTACTACCTACAACAGGTGTTCCTGGAGGTGGTGAAACCAATGACCAAGTTTGATTGGCTTGTAAAGCTTCAATCTCTGCTATCATAGCCTGTTTCCAACAATCTAATTTCATAGCTTCTTTGAAGGATTGTGGTTCAGAAATGGAAGAGATGGATAAGCAAAAAGAAGTATGAGTAGATGAACAGGCAGAAAAAGAAAGGTAAGAATGTAAAGGATAAGGAGTAGAAGAATTTGGAATTGATGTGGAAATGTGACCACAATGATAATCAGATAAATAAGAAGGTGGTTTGACTATTCTTGTTGAGGTTCTTTTAGTTATTCCAGTTTCTGATGTGGACTGATCAGAATTTTGATTATTGTTTGATTGATCAGGAGGTGATTGATGAAGAGAAGTGAGGTATTGATGAAAATCTATATTTTGGTTTGAAAAGTCAGTTTCAACCAAAGAATCAAAATCTGAAAAAGGCTGTTGAGGAAAATAATTTTCACCTTTTTCAGAAGCAAATGGGAAAACAGTTTCATAGAATACAACTGATGGATTATATGGACTCCGACCCCTAGGCCACTAGGGGTATGCCGACTACTAGGCCTGGACAGCGGATATCATTAATATTATTGTACATTATTATTATTATTCAAATGTTCTAGATTAGCTTTTTATACTATCAGTCCATTTATGTAACCGGGTCTGTCAGGCCCATATTAGAGGCCCAGACCCGGATTTTCCCTATATATACTCCTTATAGGAGGCTTGTAACTGATATAACCAATATTCATTCTATACACATTTCCTTCTTCATCATATCTTCTCCACTCTTGTTCAATCCCCTTTTCATACAATATGGGTATCAATTATCCAACAATGGTGCTTTCATTGAGAGTTTGAACACAATCAAGTGAGAAAACCTCCCAATCAACCAAAAAATTCACCCAAATCACAAAAAATCGAGCAAAAAACAGTCTGTCAGAAGAAGAAAAGAATGGACTCCTGAGTTGGGTGGAGTGGGAGCCACAGGAACCACCCATCGATTCTGCCATAACTGCAGACCTCGTCCTCACCGCCTGAAGCTCACCCGCCAAAAGCAGTTTCCAAACTGGGATTAGGGACTCCTAGATCTAAAAAAATCAAGCCTTACAAGCTCAGCTCGCTCTGGCCTCCACCGCCGTTCACTGCTCTATCCTCTGTCAGTCCTCCCAGCTTACACTGCTATGTTAGAGGGATGGCCTGGCTCGTTCCAGTGACCAGACGAAGGGCTCCCCAGTCACGCAGGGCTGTGTCACGCGGCTATCGTCTTCCTAGAAACGGCCCAAGAAACGGCATCTTCGACGAACTGACCGGTCAACGGTGACGAACAGCTAACTCCTTCCCCTGCAACGCGGCACCGCCTCCTGTCGCCCTTAACTCGTTCATCTATCTCCGTCAACACCTACGCCTGAGTCAAAACCACAGTGGTGGTAGCGAAATCAGGGACCTCTGGATGACTTCTCTGGCCGACGATGGTCCTGACCGCATCCAGTTTATACCCATGGTTTAGACCAAGGTCTCACTGCCGGCTGCCGCACCCTCTCTTTGGCGGTGAAAGCTACCGAAGCTGTTCTGACCCCCTGAGCTAGTAACGGCCATGGCAGAAGATGGGGCAAGATGTGACGCCCGGAACCTGCAACCCCTATACGGCCTCCAATAGCGACCCCGCCATTCTTCCTGCTGACGGTGACTGTAAGCGGCTGGCGACGATCTAATTCAGACCCCCGGCGGCGTCGAGGAAAGAGCCGCTCTCACCTAACATTAGGTGCCGGCAATGAAAACAAGCCACACGTTTTAGCTATCAATAATTCGGCTAACAAACATGGACGAGGATCTGCCGACATCGTTTGTGGAAGGACCTGCGAGCACATGGGGTGTTAGCTATCAATAATTCGGCTGACAAACATGGACGGTTATCTATCAAAATCTCTGCTGGGATTACGTGGAGCCAGAGATTGAGCCTCAAATCTCTTGATGGGCCGCTGTTTTCGGGCCAGGACTGCTTCAGCCCAAAAATTGGTACTAACTAATGCAAATGGGCTTAATTTCAGCAGCACATTTCAGCCCAAAGAGTTTGAACAATTCAGCCCACTTCAAAAAGATAAGTATCTTTAATTTTAATATTACTTATATCTATTTTAATCAATATTTTTTGTCGGTTAAATGTCACACTATCACGCACTTATGATCAAATGCCTAGTAGAGTGTGGCTTGAGACCCATCACTAGGATTTAAACCCCTGACTCCTCAGGCACAAAGCCCTGACTCCTCAGGCACAAAGCCCCGACCAAGTCGGGCATGAAGACAAAACCCCGACCAAGTCGGGTACGAAGACCGGTCTTAGTCATTCCTCGAGTGGCGACCGTTGCTTACGAATGGCTCACACATCCATTCTACTAAGTATTTTATCATTACATTAACAATACACATCTCCACTTATTTTCAAGTAACGAACTCCCGATCGGAAACATAAATCCCAAGAAAAAGATTTCATAATTATGATAAATGTGTAGGTACAAAGATGACTTTACTCATTTTCACCTCGTCTCCACTCGCCTCAAAGAGTGGGGACTGGGGGACTGAGGGGTCAGAGTTTCTAGAAGAGCAGAAAATATCACACATGAGTAGGAACGAGAGCTGAGTCGGTTGAAGATGAGTTGAGCTAGATTGATTATGCCGGAGGAGACTTACCTTCCTTGTTTTATGTTGGGGGCGCTAGGTGTACTCTTTTTCCCTTTATTAGGATTTTTTCCCACTGGGTTTTTTCTAGTAAAGGTTTTTAACGAGGCACCTCCCCATCATGGACAAAGGTGGTGATCCCCCGGCCGAAGAGGAAGAAACCAAAGACAGAAGAACGTTGCAGCTGCAGTTTGGACTACTCCCTTTCGCCTCGAGTACTCTCGACTCAGGGAGTGGGGGACTCCTGATGGATTATATGGACTCCGACCCCCCGGTATGCCGACTACTAGGCCTGGACAGCGGCCCACACACGTTTAGCGGATATCATTTATATTATTGTACATTATTATTATTATTCAAATGTTCTAGATTAGCTTTTTATACTATCAGTCCATTTATGTAACCGGGTCTGTCAGGCCCATATTAGAGGCCCAGACCCGGATTTTCCCTATATATACTCCTTATAGGAGGCTTGTAACTGATATAACCAATATTCATTCTATACACATTTCCTTCTTCATCATATCTTCTCCACTCTTGTTCAATCCCCTTTTCATACAATATGGGTATCAATTATCCAACAACAACATTTCTAGAAACTATTATGGAACATGAATGAAGATTGAAAAGTAAGAAACCTTTGGTACCAGTTTTATATCCAAGGAAGACACACTTTGAGGCTCTTTTATCAAATTTTGTTCTGCCAGCACTCAAAGTATTAGCAAAGGCTAGACAACCAAAAGTTCTGAGATTAGAGAGATCAGGTAAAAAGCCAAAGACCAGTTCATGAGGTGATTTGTTGTGTAAGAATGGTGTTGGTAACCTGTTGATAATGTAGACAGCTTGTCTAATAGCATGAGACCAAAAATGTAGAGGAAGTTTGGATTGAAAAAGAAGGCTTCTAGCAACATTTAGAATGTGTTGGTGTTTCCTCTCAACAATGCCATTTTGTTGGGGGTGTTTCAGGGCATGAAGTTTCATGAAAAATACCCTGTTGTTGAAAGAAGTCTTTAAGAAAAAATTCTCTACCATTGTCAGATCTAAGTTTCTTTAGTTTAGTAGAGAATTGATTCTGAATCAGGAGAATAAAACTAGGAAGAACAGTTTGGATTTCAGATTTATTTTTGAGTAGATAAACCCAAGTGAATCTGCTATGATCATCAACCACTGTTAAAAAGAATCTATATCCTTCAAGAGAAGGTATGCAATAAGGTCCCCAAATGTCTACATGAATCATTTCAAAGAAAGAATTAGAAATGCTTTTACTGACAGGAAAGGGAAGCTTTTTCTGTTTAGCATAATGACATGTATCACAAGGTTGTGAAAAAGACAAAGACATTTCATCATATTTGGAACATAAGAGTTGCAACACTTTATTTGAAGTATGGCCAAGTCTATTGTGCCATATTATGGAACTATCAGTAGTGTTTACAACAGAATTATTAGAAGAAACTCTATCTAAAACAGTGAAACTTTTAGAAGAGCAATTGATCTTGTCCAGGGTACTGAAATCCTTCAAGTAGAAGAGTCCATTGTACATTTCAGCTACTCCAATCTTCTTGAAATTGGAGTTCTGCACAATGAGACACAAATTAGAAGAAAAGAGGAGAAAGCAAGACATGGTTTTAAGCAACTTAGAGATGGAAATAAGATGCACAGAAAAAGAAGGAATGTAAAGAACATCCTTAAGAAGCAGGTTTCCCAGTTGAATATCACCAGAAAAAGAAGCCAGAATGGAATAA
Organism: Cuscuta epithymum; assembly: GCA_945859915.1. NCBI lineage: Eukaryota > Viridiplantae > Streptophyta > Magnoliopsida > Solanales > Convolvulaceae > Cuscuta > Cuscuta epithymum. The sequence goes on from CAMAPF010000004.1 coordinate 1,227,342, forward strand.
TTATTGTTTGGTAACTTGACATGAATGGATTTGATTTTCTTAAGAGATAGAAAAAAAGATTTGTTAGGACATATGTGGTCTGTGGCACCACTGTCAAGAATCCAGGTAGAAGAAGAAATGAAACTACCTGAATTTTCACTTTTGAACTGTTGAATGTGATTGACAGAAGAATGAGAAGCATTGTCTTTAGTTTGTTGCAATAAGGCTATGACAGCATTGTACTGATCTTTAGAAAGCACAAACTGATCATTGTTGACACCTGCAGCCAAGGATTCATGTTGTGAGGTAGCATCGAGATCAACCTCAGCCAAACTTGCAGAAGGTTGAAAAACTGATGAATTACTTCTGCTTCGAGTTTTGTATCCAGCTGGAAATCCATGTTTATGATAGCAAGTCTCAATGGTATGGTTAGTCTTCCCACAATGAGTGCACAACTTGTGTCCTTTACCAAAGGATTTATTAAGGGCTGTATGATTCTTATAAGTATTCTTGGAAATGAAGGACTGATTTGAAATTTCCTTTGAATTAGTGAATGCAACAGTGTCTGTTGGCAGAGATAGAATAGAATCACCAGAAAACTCTCTTTCATGTTGGAGAACAAGATTAAAAATCTTCACAATTGATGGCATTGGATCTAATATCATGAGCTGCGAACGGACTTGTGCATACATATCATTCAGTCCTCTTAAAAATCTTATTATGCAGTCATCTTCTCGTTCCTTTTTCAGTTTCTTGATAAGATCACAGGTGCAAGGTGTATCACAGGTACAGATAAGAGCACATCGATACAATTCAAGCTCCTTCCAAAGAATATTTAACCGAGTATAATACTCTGAAACGGTAGATGTACCTTGTTTACAGTTTTGAATTTGATCTTGCAGATCAGCAATACGGAATTTGTTTGATTGTGAAAAGCGTTCCTGAATATCCTTCCAGATTTCTGATGCAGTGTCCATCCACATCACAGATTGCTTGATTGAAGGATTCATCGAACGAATAAGCCAGGACATAACCATACGATTGCAACGTTTCCATGCTTCTGACAGCGGATCTGAGTTTGGCGCACAAGGTAGGGTTCCAAGAACAAATTTCTCCTTATTCTTAGATTCAAGTGCGACAATGATATCTCGCTTCCATTGGTGATAATTGCTTTCCGTCAATAGTGGAGAAACAAGCACAGTTGTAGGATTTTCTCTAGGATGAAGAAAATATGGATTAGCTGGATTGATAATATGATCAGCAGGTTGCGTCATGATTGAAGATTTGCGGAAGAAATGATGAATAATCGCTCTGATACCATGAACGATTTAGTGAAAAAGAAAGAAGTTCGTATTATTCATCATTAAGCTAAAATCAGTACAGAGGAAGCTATATATACAAGAGGAACTATTGATAGCAATGCTAACCGACTAAGAACTGAAAATAACAACTAACTGAAAGAGAAAAAATATCCGGTCAACAAAGCTTTATCCAGTCAACTATTCCTAATAGGTTTCCTACTCTGTGATCACAAGGGAGATTTTATTTCTACTGCTTTCATGATGTTATGCTAGGGAAAGAGAGGAAGGTTTTAATGATCTCAGGCAAAGAGCCTTAATGATGTTCTGTATGCGTGGTCGTTGCTCTAAAGGTGTTCTTATCCTTAAGAGCTTATGCAAAACAGTCTTGAGACTAAACTCTATTTTCCAAAGTTGAATCCTTTACCATTTTAGATGAAAGCTTGCAAATCTGTCTGAAATAAATCCTGGGATAAAGAAACATTATGCTCAAATTTGTCAGAATCTATGGGCTTAATCTCAACTTCAACCGCCTACGAATGTAAAGGCTCCCTCTTTTAAAGATAAATGTCCGAAAAGTTCTGAAAAGCCCACAAGATCTAGTATCATAAGGAATCAAGTTAATAAAACACAATAAGAGGTGATAATAAAACATGATCCAAAAATGTGATATGAAGTAGCTTTCCCACTTTGTATAAAAATAACCTTCAAAACTTTAATCTTCATAAAAAATGACTTTTTTATCCCAGTGGCCGAACCACCCATTAGTGGGTGAGCGTTGGGGAACACTCACCAAAATATTACGAGTATTAAAATAAATGAGTAGAGGACAAAGTAGGAGGGGGACTACAAAGTTAACGAAAAAGAAACGCAATTACGGGATTAAATAAGCACAACCTATAGAGTCCAAATAAATCGCTCCTCTAACCATTCTTGGAACCTCCCGGAGGGTTGTGAAATTGTTGCATGCATGTATATCATTGATAAAATGTAAGCATGTCTTTCAGAATGGGATTCTACTTCCAATTTTGTAATTCTTATTCTCATACTCCAAGGAAGTAACTTGTAAAGGGATTTGAGCTCCGCTTCAAACTCGGAATCTGCGTTTAGACCAAAGGACGTAGCTGCTATGAAAGATCCCGCGTGATTCCTTAGAATATATACCGCAGAGAATCCTCGTTTATATTTTACCACCGCAATATTCATCTTTAGAAAGCCTTTCGCCAGTTTCTGCCATGTAACAGATTTGATTTGCTTTTTGATGCAACTTTGGAAGGGAACAAGTGAGCTGCCACAATTAAACTACGATGTCTAAATTCCTTAATAAGCTGATTGAAGACTGTTAAATGTCCTATACCGGAAAATTGAGAAGCATTAGAATGCTATATTAAGCTTCGGACTACTCCTCCTAACAGGTTGACCTTTTAGGATGCAACCCTGAATCTTAACAAAGACCCATACACCAGTAAAGCATGTATATTTCGATATGAAAGACAAGAGATATAGAAGGAGACTTATCCCAAACTGTCCAACAATATTCTTTCCACAGATGCCAAGAGTTCGAGTGCAAGTCTCTGATATGCAGCCTGCTACCAAAAAATTGCCAAACGTGGAAGGCAAAAGAACATTAAAACTATGGATGTACTTTATACTTGAAAAAATATAAGACCTGCACACACATGTGATTTGATGACCAAAAAGTGGTCATATTCATGGATTTTGATATATTTTGTTCTCCAAATTATTCAAAATAGAGATCAAACTTCACGAACTTTTATGATCTTTTTTCATGTGATATATAAAATGATTTTTATTTTGAAGTTTTAACTATTGAAGTTTTGTTGAACCAGAAAAGCACGAAACACAATTTTTTAATTCATGGAGCCTCCACAAATAACTGAATATTCTATAATCGAATTTTACTTGAACTAAGTCCATCTTTTGTTAACCGAAAAAGTAAAAAAAAAATTAATGAAATTTAATTATTTATACATCAAAATGTGTATTTTTTTCACAATTATTCAGTGAAAAAACTAAAAGGAAAACATTGCTTATAATAATTTAATTAATATTTTACTAAATTGATATATAAAAAATATGTTGATGTAATTTTTTGACAGTGTGGAAGTGCATGGAAGTAGGGGTCTAAACATTGTTTTTATACTAACAGAGTTCATTTTTGACATCTTGGCCTCCTCAGTTCTCACCATTACAAATGGTCTAATGTGTTCATATTGTTGGAATCTAAAAGTCGTAGGTAATAAACGGACCATTCTTTCAATAAATAACACATAACATAAAAAATAAAGAGGCACATTAATTTAAATAACATATCTTATGTGCGATACACATTGAATTTATTAAGAATGACATCCAATTACATCATCGAATTTCCCCACAAACGCTATACTATACCGTGAATGAAATGAAACTTTATCACTTGAAAGAAATGGTCATGTATATATTGAAAATCATGTCACATTCATACTGTGAATTTGCCATGGATAATTCTCTGGCAATCATTTATTGTACATCTTTGTCAAGGAAACTATTGGGGATCACATTTATTTAAAACAACCTCAAATACTCCTTTAAAATGATTTTCACTTATTCTATTAGACAAAAAACACTTATTTTTTATCAAACACTACCAACTTTTACTTTTTCAGAATCATTTTTTCTCAAACACTATTAAGTACTTTCTCCAAAATCACTTTAAAAAATTACTTTTTTAAAATTGAAGCAATCGCAAACACTTTCTATATTAAAAAAATTACTTTTTTAAAATCATATCCAAATCCCCATATATCCACTGATCCATGTCCGAAGAAAACCCCTATATTTACACATATCCCTTAGGGCATCCTCATTGTTAGGATTATTGAGGGATCAAATTAGTGATGTGGCAGATTTTTTAGAGAAGTATCATTGGGAGACATTGATTATTTAATGAGATTATTTGCTAGAATAATCCGGGATCAAAATATGAATCCAGATTATCTTAAGATTATTTGAAAAGTATGTGTAATACGTTAATGTCGGACGGAGAAAAAAGCGGATTATTTGAAGATGATGGTTGGGAGGCATAAATGGATTTTGAGATTATTTAAAAATTAATTATGTAAGAATATTTAAAAGGCAAGAATGCTAGAAAATATGATTTTTACGGGATTAGGAATGGTGATGCTGTTAGAGATAATTTGTTTATTTACCCCTATATTTAAAATCATATGAAACCGTTCCATCTATTTTGTTTAGAAACTCAACCGGTGTCCATGTCCGAAGAAAACTCCTATATTTACACATATCCCTAATTTGGCCGGTTGTAGTTTAATCGAATTTGGCGCGGATGTGAAACCAAGTAAAAGGACGGCCATGGATATGCACGCTTACACAGTACAGACAGAGATATAGCAAAACGAAGTCATACTTCTACTGCGACTACTCTTCACAGTTCACACACGAACACAAGAGAAAGTGGGAGGAAGCTAGTTTAAATAAGTATCCAAATAGCTTATTTAATCAGCTAGCTAGCAAGCAAATTACAGAAACTGGAAGAAGCTAGCTTAATTAGTTGAGAATGGGGGGTAGATTAGTATTGTTAGGGTCGTCCACTGAAGCCGCGGCAATAGCACTGGGGATGAGCTGCTTGCTGGTGGTGGCGATGAGTGGGGCTGCTGCCAGTAAATGCTTTGATGCGGAGAGGGAAGTGCTCCTCAAGTTCAAGAACAGCGTTCTTGACGAGGAGGGCAATCTCAGCTCCTGGGGAAACAGCAGTGATGAAGATTGCTGCCGCGACTGGTACGGGGTTGGGTGCGATGACGCTACTGGCCATGTCATCGACATCGATCTTTCTAATATGTATCTGTCCGCCAAAGATGGTGGGAAGTATGGCACCAGCCTTCCATTCTTTGAGCTCCGCTATTTGAAGTATTTGGATCTTAACGATAATCGCCACTTGCTGGCAAACCAGAGCATCTCATCATTGATTGGGAACAACTATAACGGTAGTAGTATGGTTTCCCTTGAGCAGCTGGGTCTTCGTGGCACCGGAATTGTTGGCAGCATTCCTGAGAATTTCGGAAACATCATGCCCGCCCTTACTGACCTTGATCTCTGCGATAATGGTTTACAAGGTTTCATTCCTGAAAGTCTTGCAAACGGCATGCCCGCCCTTACTTTCCTTTCTCTGTGTGCGAATAATTTAGAAGGCAACATTCCTGAAAATTTTGGAAACGGCATGCCTGCCCTTACATTCCTTGATCTCGGCTTTAATGAATTACATGGCTCCATTCCTGAAAACTTTGGAAAGAACCTGCGTGCCCTCACACATCTCGACCTGGGAGAAAATCAGTTGGAAGGTCATATTCCTGAAGCTATAGGAAATATGTCTGTCCTTGAATACCTTGATCTTCGCGGGAATAGACTTGAAGGAGAAATCCCCAAATCCTTGTGGAACATATGCAGTTTGCGATCCCTGGCGTTGAATTCCAACCGTCTTAATGGAAGCCTATTCATAACCACAATATGCCCATATCACCCTCTGGGGGGCTTATCCTTACACGGCAACCCATTCACAGGGCTCTTTCCCAATATTACGACTTTCCCCTCTTTGGGCTCGTTATTTTTTTCGAATACCCTCATAGATGGGGTCATTTCTGAACATCACTTTGCTAATCTGTCTAACCTATCATACCTGGACCTATCTTCAAACACTTTCACTTTTAACGTCTCCTCTACTTGGCTTCCTCTCAACTTGGAACAGATACACCTTAGCTCTTGCAGGTTGGGACCCGAGTTTCCGACTTGGCTTAGAACTCAAACCAATTGTAAGGTGCTTGACATTTCCAATAACGCCATCTCAGATTCAATCCCCACCTGGTTTTGGAATACATTTACTCACTTTATGAATATTAATGTTTCTAACAATCGAATCAAGGGAATAATTGGAATTGGTGCTCAAGCTTCACTCCTAGGTGGTAGGATAGATATGCATTCCAATCAATTAGAAGGTGTCATTCCACCCACTTTCTTCAATGTGGGAGCACTGCACCTTTCTGGGAATAAGTTCACTGATCTCAACTACCTATGTGACCTCAAGGTATTTTCTCCTTTGCGGCTTCTGGATATCTCATTCAATAACCTTTCCGGAACACTTCCAAATTGCTGGTCAAGATTCCCTCGCCTGCAAGTTCTGAACCTGGGAAAAAATCACAATCTGTCAGGGACTCTTCCAACTTCCATTGGATCATTGACTTCCCTGGAGGCATTGCATCTTGACCATAACAAATTTACAGGCGCTCTACCTTCATCCATGAAAAACTGCTCCCGCTTGATATCTTTGCATCTGGGACACAACAACTTGTTTGGACCAATACCAGATTGGGTGGGTGAAAGTATAACACAACTTTCGATACTTGTGCTAAGATCCAACAACTTCAATGCAAGTGTACCCACCACTCGGTGTCGTCTCCAATCTCTTCAGCTGTTAGACTTGTCCCTGAACCACCTCTCAGGGACTATTCCCAAGTGTCTGTCTAATCTCACTCAAATGATGAATGTAACAAAAGGCATTCCCACCATTTCTTATGAGTTATCATTCACTCTCACCATTTTCAATCAAACATGGTACAAAGACACTATAGAAGATGACAAAATAGAGATTACATGGAAAGGTGCTGTCTTTGAATTTGGAAGTAGATTAAGAGACGTAAAGAGCATTGATCTATCATCCAACATGTTGAGTGGTGAAATTCCAACTGAAATCACATTACTTGTTGCGTTGGTTTCTTTGAACTTGTCACATAACAATCTAAGGGGACAGATTCCTCCCAGGATTGGTAACTTGTCACAATTGGAATTTCTTGATTTGTCTAGTAACCATTTGTCTGGTAGCATTCCTCAAAGCCTTGCCCTGATTCACGGCATAGGGGTTCTCAATTTGTCTGACAATTACTTATCTTGAAGAATTCCCAAAGGCACACAACTTCAGAGCTTTGATGCAGCATACATGGGGAATCCCGCACTATGTGGAGATCCACTCCCTAACAGCTGTTCAGGAGAAGAATCAACTCATAATTCTCATCAATTCAGTGAAGAAGGGGCTTTTAATAGAGAAGAAGAGGATAAGCTTATTGGCGGTGATTTTTATGCAAGCATAGGGGTCGGCTATGCGGTTGGATTCTTGGGAGTTCTTGGGACAATGCTATTCAACAAGTCCTGTAGGTTTGCATTTTTCAAAGTCCTTGAAAACTTTACTATATGGACTTATGTTGTGGTTGCAGTGCACAAGGCTAGGTTCCTGAGATCACTTGGTGGTTAAGAGGCCATTGTAAATACCCTCCCTCCATATTTAAAAGCTGATAAGGGTATCATTTCATATTATTTCAATATTTATGGTTTGTTTATTGAAATTTGTACTGCATTTTCTTTTTTAATGCGCTCTCTATGCCAGTTTTCCTAAGCTTTGTGTATTTTAATAACCTGATGGGAATGTTTCGGCTTGGATACTGGTCGCTGTTAGCTTTGTAGTATTGAAGTATACCTTTTGCGGCAGTGAGATTTATCTTTTATGATTAAAACCTTTTTGTTTCGGATCTGTTTATTTGACAAGCTATACTTGAGAAGGTTGTTAATGTTTAAAACTATTAAGATGACTTTTCCTCTTAACTCTGAAACCCCAAACAAGTTAATGCAGAGCTTAATGGTCACTGTTGAAAGTGTGTTTTGGAGCGCTAAGTCAATTGAAATTTAGAAACATTCTATTTGGATGGATATAAATAAGTCTCTTTGCTAACTCTTTTTATTCTAGTATATTTATTCTGTATTTTTTTATATCATGTATTACAACGCAAAACAGTCATGATATGTATCTTCCAAAAGAAAAAGATAGTGTTACTTGTTACCGATGACAGTGCAGTTCTTTAGTTTTCTTTTCTTTTTTTGAGGATGGTGTCTGTTTGATATTATGGGAGGTTGTTTTGCTGGCAGTACTTAATATTAGTAGAAATTAAGAGATTGAACTTTTTGGTCACATGATAGAATCCTAGACTGTGATGTTAGATTAAGAATTTTTCTTCCAAATTGGACCATTCTTTTCTTTTCTTATCTTGGTGTTCTCCAGTTTGTGCACTTATTTCTGATAATGTTTTCCATTTCCTTCAATTTTTCAGGTTTACAAATTAAGATAGTTACCGGTTGTGGAAGAGTTTGGAATTACACGGGCCAAAGAAATTGGAGTAGTAAGACAGCTCATGATGCAGCAAGTTTGATTGAGGAGGTGGATCTCATATAATCATATATATAGATAAAATAAAGTTTAATTTTCATTTCCATTTTCTTATCTAGGTGTATTAAAGACATAATCTCCACGAGTCTTATTGGCTGCTTATGGTAATCTTAATCTGTTAAATTAAGAATAGTGGAATAGTATATACTCCTTAAATATTCTGATTACTTTACTTTGTGAAGTACTAATGTGTAAAGCTTTTAAGCTTCGATAGAAGAGTAGTCATTTAAATGATTCTGCTAGGGCCTCAACATGTCTATTACAGCAACGTCTCCATTTCCTACAAGCCATATTTTAAATGGAGAAATATACAAAATGTAATCATAAAATACAATATACTGAAGAGAATTAAACAAAAACAGAAAATGTGGAATAAATTGCATCACGTTAAATAACACATTGAAGAGTAGAAAGCTTAAACTTCAACATTACATAATAATTACATAATAAAACTAAATTCTTATCATTGACTGAAAAGCAGTCATGGCTTCATGGGCCATAGATAGAAGCTCTGGGAGCTTCAGTCCAAAATAAGTTAATCTTGAATGTACTTTAAGATAGCACTTTGTTGTTGCCTTAACCAAATCTGCTTCCTTGGCGAAAACCTTGATAAGTCTGCATTCATGATTTCAAAATCTGTCCTCATGATTAGTGACTTAAATAATTCTTTCCAAGCGCATCCCATTTCATTTTAAACTTCTTTATCTCGTCATCTTGTTTGAATCTTTTACCGAATAGTTTTGTTCCATCTATCCACTTGTTTCTTTACATTTTTTCTTCGCAATTTTGTTTTCACAAACATCAGATTGTCCGATTCCCACACTTTGACTTTCACTATCATATTCGTCAAATGTGTTTGGACTTTGGAGTGTGCAGATCATGAGTGGAGCGTGAAATCTGTGGATCAAAGCTTCATATTAATTATACGGAGTATGTGCTACTTCTCATGTGTTTGAATACATATACTCCATATATTCAAGCATGACTAAACTCTAAACTTGATGTCTGTGAATACTACTAGTCTACTACGTATTTACATAACAATATCTTATCTTATCTTATACGGAGTAGGATATATACTGCCCCCTCCGTCCCTAAAAGAACTTTCATTTCGCTTTTCGAGAGTCAACTTAAATCACTCTTAAACTCTTACTTTACATATCAAAACTTTATGAAAATTGAATTTTTTTGCAGGCTTTGTAGTAGGTTTAATGTAGTTTCTGAATATGTAAATTTTATTTACTAAAAATAATACTCCCTCCGTCCCAAAAACAACTTCCCACTTTCCTTAAATGGATGTCCCAAAATTAACTTCCCACTTCAATATTTTCCTTATTTGGCAAATTATCTACATCAAAAAAGTGATAAACAGTGTCAAACAGTGTTTAAACAGTGCCAAACAGTGTTTAAACATTGCCAAACAGTGCACTCTACAGTAAAGTCAAATTTATTTCCTAAATATGTGTGTAGGTCAAAGTGTCAAACCGGGAAGTTGTTTTCGGGACGGAGGGAGTATGAGTTTTCACAGTGATCTTTTAACTTTATCGTTGGTCAAATTTCGTAACCCGCAATTGGAACAACATTTAGAGACGGAGGGAGTAATAAAGTGCAACAATTAGAATTAGGGGTAAAAACTTTGTATTTGCACCAATCCAATATGAATAGACAAAAGTGCCACTCGATCAGGAATGTAATGAAGGATAATAGAATTGTTAATGGAGAGACATTTTTGTTTTTTCATTCGGGATTGAGGTGCAAATACAATGTTTTTTTAAAAACGGTGTGCAAAATCTAATTTGGACAATAAAATGGAGTGCAAACTAAAATTACCCCTTGGAACTATCTATATATAAAAGTATAATAAAATTACAAATTCAAATGAATATATACAGAGTACAATACATTAAAGGTTATTAGTAAAACGTAACATACAAATGCCACGAAGGTAACTATTTATAGTGAGAATTCTTACTAGTTGGTGAGTAAGTAAAATGACAATTCTTATAAGAACGAGTTATCCACGTGTGAGGCTGATTGATGAGAGAAATGTTGATTGATTGATTGTACGTTGTATGGTTAATTATTCTTTGATAACACGTCTGGATAAGTCACACGTGTAAAGTGTGACACAAAATTTGTTAGTATCGACTACCGACTTGTTGCCTTCATTCCAAGAGTTAGTTATTCCTCGATGACGTTATCTTCAATATGTCTGGATTATTGGTGCTAAATGACCAAGTACAAATATATGTGTAGTGTGCCAAGTTGATGAAGCTCGGCTCTTAGCTCGACTTCGATGACTAGCTCAATTAGGCTGCAATTTTGGACTTCGTCAATTTGAGAACCAGGTTTAAACTCATCCTCAGCCCGAAGGGCAAGCTTAGCCTCAACTACAAATGTTGTCCTAGTCAATTCCAAAAGTTTATTTATTTCTTATTGTAACCCTTGGAACATATAAAAATATATTCCATCAAATCTTATATTGGACATAGTTTTAAAATTAATGCAAAGCCAGTTTTTTGACAACGTTAAGGTTAACATTGTAGTTCTAATATCAGCATGCTAATATAATGGGAGAATTCCAAAAATAGGTACCAAGACTGAATTAGAAAAACTAGTTACGGTCCAATCTCAAGAATCAACCAGTTTCTTCGTCTTGTTGTTTCTTCTTTCATCATGACAAAAGTTTTTTCCCTATTTCATTTAACCTATTTAGAGAGTTTGTGGCTAGCAAGGCTTGCTCCACACAATTTTGCTAAAATTTAGACGTACACTTACGTGGTCTTGGCAGCTTGGCCACTCAAGCCCTCCCAAACCACTGTCAAATTTTGAGAGAACTTTGATGTTCGGATGCATTTCTTTTCGATGGTTAGTCAAATCGACTATCGATTATTTTGGAGAATTTCTTTCCACTAATAACTGTAAAAAAAGTCATGGGTCGATACAAAGATTACTTTGAACTTGTGATCGACAAAGAGGAGTGATTTTTCCTATAGACAACAACCATGGGTTGTTTTACTTTTGTTTTTGTTGAGGTTAAGTCCCGCAGATCCGAAAGTCCAACACACGTTTAGGATATTAAGGACGTAGGACTGGGTTAGGAGGTGTAGGAAAATATAAAATTCAGAGAAGATGTGAACTCAGAAGCTAATCTTGCCTTAAGTGATTCTTGATTACACTAGAACTAGCCAAACGGCACGTCAGAATAGTGTCTAATACAAGAACTAGAAGAATAATTTATATCTAAGCTTTGAGTATCAAAATGCTAACCCTTCACAATGCAATGCGAGTGTTTATACTAAAGAAGGGGTAGGTGAGATGATGATGTGGTCGAACCCCGTTGGTTGCTGCTTTTGCCACTTGCGCTCTCATGCCTCCACTTGCTACTGCCATACTCTAGCATTTAATTTTCACCATTTTGGTTTTAGTCCTTGTCAAATTCCAAAATCACTGTACTTAGGAAAACAATTATTGCGAGTTGCACAGATGAGACGACAGTTGGGATTATTATAACCTGGTATATCTTTTTAATAGGCTGAACAAGTAAAATGGCATATGAGACCATTATTGGCGGAAGATCTTTAAAGTTGAGATTACTCTGAAGTCTGAACTAATCGACAATTGGAATTATTATTAGCGGACTGACAATAATTGGAATTATTATTATCAAAATAATTAGACATGCTCCTCCGTACTGACACAAACCTCCTCCGCCCAGGGACATAGTACATACAGATGAGACCCACATACACATTACACACATGAGATTTGATGACCAAAGACTGGTCATACTTCAACGGCGACCACTTTTCACACACGAACACACTCTTATCGTTTAAATAAGTATCTAAATAGCTTATATAATCAGCTAGCAAATTACAGAAACTGGAAGAATCAAAGCTTAGTTGAGAATGGGAATGGGTAGATTATTATTATTGTTACGGTCGTCGTCCTCTGAAGCCGCGGTAATGGCAGTGGGGGTGATCAGTTGCTACTTGCTGCTGCTGGAGATGACTGTGGCTGCTGCTCCCAGTAAATGCGTGGATGCAGAGAGGGAAGTGCTGCTCAAGTTCAAGCATAACATTCTTGACCCGTATGACAATCTCCGCTCATGGGGCAAGGACAGTGATGAAGATTGCTGCCGCGGCTGGGAGGGGGTAGAGTGTGATAACGCTACTGCTCATGTCATCCACATCGATCTTTCTGATATGTCTCTGTCCGCGAAAGATGGTGGGAAGTATAGCACCAGCCTTCCATTCTTTGAGCTGCCCTATTTGAAGTCTTTGCATCTTGGCTTTAACCCCTACTTGCTGGCAAACCAGAGCATCTCATCATTGATTGGGAACAACTATAACGGTAGTAACAGTATGATTTCCCTTCAGTATCTCGGTCTTCGTCGCACCGGAATTGGTGGCACCATTCCTGAGAATTTTGGAAACATAATGCCCGCCCTTACAGTCCTTGATCTCTGCTATAATGGTTTAGAAGGTTTCATTCCTGAAAGTCTTGGAAAAGGCATGCCTGCCCTTACATGGCTTGATCTCGGATCTAATGAGTTGCAAGGCAACATTCCTGAAAACTTTGGAAATAACCTGCTCGCCCTCACAAATCTCGACCTACGAGAGAATCAGTTGGAAGGCAACATTCCTGAAAACTTTGGAAATAACCTGCGCGCCCTCACATATCTCGACCTACGAGAGAATCAGTTGGAAGATCACATTCCTGAAGCTCTGGGAAATATGTCTGTCCTTGAATACCTTGAACTTGGCATGAATAGACTTGAAGGAGAAATCCCCAAATCCTTGTGGAACATATGCACTTTGCAAGACCTGAATTTGGATCCCAACCGTCTTAATGGAAGCCTAATCATAACCACAACATGCCCAAATCACCCTCTGCGATCCTTATACTTGAGCCACAACCGATTCACAGGGCTCTTTCCCAATCTTACAATTTTCTCCTCTTTGGAATTCTTATTTTTTTCAGATACCCTCATAGACGGGGTCATTTCTGAACATCACTTTGCTAATCTCTCTAAACTATCTTACCTGCACCTATCTTCAAACACGTTCACTTTTAACTTCTCCTCTACTTGGCTTCCTCCTTTCAACTTGGAACAGATACAACTTAGCTCTTGCAAGTTGGGACCTGAGTTTCCGACTTGGCTTAGAACTCAAACCAACTGCAAGATGCTTGACATTTCCAATAATGCCATCTCGGATTCAATCCCCACCTGGTTTTGGAATACAAGTACTAGCTTTATGAAAGTTAATGTTTCTAACAACGGAATCAAGGGAATAATTAAAATTGGTGCTCAAGCTTCATTCCCCGGTGCTTTGCTAGATATGCGTTCCAATCACTTAGAAGGTGTCATTCCACCCTCTTTCTTCAATGTGAGAGCACTGTACCTTTCTCATAATAACTTCACTGACCTCAACTCCCTATGTGACGTCAAGGTATTTTCTCCTTTGCGGCATTTGGATATCTCATCCAATCAACTTTGGGGAACACTTCCGAATTGCTGGACAAGATTCTCTCGGCTGCAAGTTCTGAACCTGGGAAAAAATAAAAATCTATCAGGGACTCTTCCAACTTCCATAGGGTCATTGGCTTCCCTGGAGGCATTGCATCTTGACCATAACAAATTTACAGGCACTCTACCTTCATCCATCAAAAACTGCTCCCGCTTGATATCCTTACATCTCGGACACAACTACTTGTTTGGACCAATACCAGATTGGGTGGGTGAAAGTGTAACACAACTTTCGATACTTGTGCTAAGATCCAACAACTTCAATGCAAGTGTACCCACCACTCTGTGTCGTCTCCAATCTCTTCAGCTGTTAGACTTGTCCCTGAACCACCTCTCACGGACTATTCCCAAGTGTCTGTCTAATCTCACTCAAATGATGAATGTAACAAAAGGCATTCCCACCATTTCTTATGAGTTGTCATTCACTCTCACCATTTTCAATCAAACATGGTCTGCATATGCTACAGAAGATGACAAAATAGAGGTTACATGGAAAGGTGTTGTCCATGAATTTGGAAATAGATTAAGAGATGTAAAGAGCATTGATCTATCATCCAACATGTTGAGTGGTGAAATTCCAACTGAAATCACATTACTTGTTGCGTTGGTTTCTTTGAACTTGTCACATAACAATCTAAGGGGACAGATTCCTCCCAGGATTGGTAACTTGTCACAATTAGAATTTCTTGATTTGTCTAGTAACCATTTGTCTGGTAGCATTCCTCAAAGCCTTGCCCTGATTCACGGCATAGGGGTTCTCAATTTGTCTAACAATTACTTATCTGGAAAAATTCCCAAAGGCACACAACTTCAGAGCTTTGATGCAGCATACGTGGGGAATCCCACACTATGTGGAGATCCACTCCCTAACAGCTGTTCAGGAGACGAATCAACTCATAATTCTCATCAATTCAGTGAAGAAGAAGAAGAAGAAGGGGCTTTTAATAGAGAAGAAGAGGATAAGCTTATTGGCGGTGATTTTTATGCAAGCATAGGGGTCGGCTATGCGGTTGGATTCTTGGGAGTTCTTGGGACAATGCTATTCAACAAGTCCTGTAGGTTTGCATTTTTCAAAGTCCTTGAAAACTTTGCTAATTGGACTTATGTTGTGGTTGCAATGCACAAGGCTAGGTTCCTGAGATCACTTAGTGGTTAACAGGATAGTGTAAAACTGTAAATACCCTCCCTCCATTTTGAGAAGCTTATAAGGTATCATTTCATGTTATTTCAATATTTATGGTTTGTTTTCCGAAATTTTTATTGCATCTTCTTTTTCTATGTGCTCTCTATGTCAGTTTTCCTAAGTTGTGTGTATTTTAATAACCTGATGGGAATGTTTCGGCTTGGATACTGGTCGCCGTTAGCTTAGTAGTATTAAAGTATATTTTTCGTGGCAGTAGATTTATCTTTTATGATTAAAAGCTTTTTGTTTCGCATCTATTTATTTAACAAGCTATACTTGAGAAGGTTGTTAATGTTTAAAAATTAAAACTATTAAGAAGCCTTTTTGCCTCTTAATCCTGAACCCCAAACACGGTAATGGTCACTGTTGAAAGTGAGTTTGGAGCACCAAGTCTATTGAAATTTTAGAAACATTCTATGTGGATGGATATATACAAGTCTCTTTGCTAACTCTCTTAATTCTAGTATATCCATTCTACATTTTTTGTACTATGTATTACAACGCAAAACTGTCATGATATGTATTCCAAAAGAAGAAGATAGTGTTACTTGTTACGGATTACAGTGCAGTTCTTTTGTTTTGTTATCTTTTTTTGAAGTTGGTGTTTGTTTCATATTATGGGAGTTTGTTTTGCTCTGCTGTTATTACTTAATAGTAGAAGTTAACAGATTGAAGTTTTTGGGCCACATGATGGAATCCTAGTTGGTAGTTTTAGATTAAGATAGTTTCTTCTTGAATGTACCATCCTTGTTTCTTTTCTTGGTGTTCTCCATTCAGTGTTCCTATTTCTGATAACGTTTTGCAGTTCCTTCAGTTTTTAGAACTTTCGATAGCTAAGGGTGATGAGGAAGAGTTTGGAAATAAAGGGGGGAGAAATTAATCGGAGGTGTATAAAACAGCTCATGATGCTGCAAACTTAATTGAAGAGGAGGATCTCATACATAAAGTTTAATTTTCATTTCCGTTATCTCAACTAGGTGTGTTATAGACATCATCTCCATGAGTCTTTTTGGCTGCTTAAATATTTGTGATCTGTTAAACATGAATAATGGAATTGGTATATACTCCTTAAATATTCTGATAACTTTGTACTAATTTGTAAAGCTGTTAGGCTTAGATAGGAAAACTAATCATTTTAATGATTCTGCTAGGGTCTTGACATGTCTACAACTACAACATCCTCAAATTTTAAAGCTTAGTGCTGAAAGTATGTTAGCATGTATTCTCAGACAATGATGCTATGAAGATAGTCCATATATTTGTTCCATATTTTTAATTGGTATGAACAAATTTTTTATTTTTGTTGAGATTTCAAAACGTTGGTTACACATGGTTGATTAAAACTCATTTAAACAATGTTTACATTTTAGTTATTCTTAGCTTTTCCTAATTTCAACAAATCACAAGTGATACCAATTTTCTGTATAACAACTTAGTCTCAATTATTTCTTCATGGTGCAAGCAGAAGAGGGGGAAAGGATGGAAGGAAGTCTGCATGGTACAGCTATCTTATACTAGTAGTATATATTGAAGTAAGTTTTTTTTTGTTAGGATATAGGTAGCTAGCTTTGAAACAATTTGGTCATTTGTACCATTACTCTTCATAAACAATTTGGTCATTTTGAAACGAGTTGATTGACTATTTGACTTGGAAGTAGGAAATAATAAAATATGTATGTATTCACACGCACCAACACAAGAGGTGGGAGGAAGCTTGTATAGTAACTACGCAGTTAATTAGCTAGTAATAGAATTGATGGGGAGAGACATATACTCCTCCACTTTAAGCACACAGTTATTTATCTTTCCGGTATGTTAAATTCAAAGTATAATGGAAATGTGCGTGTGTGGTTCTTATCTAAGGAAATGCAAATGATGGAAAATCATTTACATTTGAAAATAATTTCTGTTAAGCGGGTTCACTTCCAGCTCAGGTCTCAATCTTCATCCACAAAGGATGATAAACCACTAAGAATCTAAAGGGGAGAATTTGGGCATCAGCCTTCAACCAATTTCCGGCCAATCAGTCTAATTCCGGTGAAAACCACCAAGAAAAGAAAAGGGGGGCGAACTGTTTCAGGGTTAGGGTTCTCGCGGCCAGCACTATCACAGATGGGAAACAATGCATATATAGGCGAAGTACTGAAATCGGGTATGGAAACTTACCATATCAGCAGACATCGACATAAGGAAGGAAAGATTTCGCAGGTAAGCAAGGATGGCGTTGAGCGAACAATCAGAAAGAGAAGCCATGGGCCGGGTAGAATAAAATTAAACTTTTGGCTTAAGGAATATAAGTGGGCCAATACCAACAACATTCTCCACCTTATTGGACCCTAGTGGTGTAGAGTCAAAACTCTAAAACAATACATGAGACTCATCATCGCTGGATTGCCCGAATAATCACAAAGACATATTCAGGCAAAAGGGGTAAGATCACCAGGCAACTTATCCGCAATCAATGTTTAACGTGCGTTTGCACGACAGCAACTTTTCGACAGAGAGACATTTAGTCCCCATGTCAGCAGGATTAAATTCCGACGGGATTTTAATCAACTTGATATGACCTGCACTAACAATATCACGTATAAAATGAAATCTAACATCAATGTGCTTAGTTCTATCATGAAAAACAGGGTTTTTACACAATTGAATAGCAGATTGACTATCAGAAAACACACAAATGTCCTGCTTAAGACTACCAATCTCCGTTAGGAGACGTTTTAGCCAAATGGCTTCCTTAAATGCTTCGGTAGCGGCCACATACTCCGACTCAGTGGTGGATAGGGCAACTATGGGTTGAAGTTGAGATTTCCAACTAATGCACGACCCACAAAGAGTAAACACATAAGAGGTAGTGGATTTCCTATTGTCTCTATCATTAGCAAAATTAGAATCCACATACCCACTCAACTTAACCCCCTCAGAACACCTAGTGAAAACCAACCCATGATTAACAGAAGATTTCAAATACCTAAGCAACCACTTAAGAGCATTCCAATGATCTAAACCAGGATTAGACATATACCTACTCAAGCAACTAACAGCATAGGCAATGTCGGGTCTAGTACTCACCATGAGATACATCACGGACCCAATAGCATTGGAATAAGGCACAGATTTCATTTTAGCAATTTCAGGAGCAGTCTTAGGAGACTGATCCTTACTTAACACAAAGTGAGACGCCATCGGGATAGAAACGGGAGTAGCAGAATGCATGTTATATTTACTCAAAATCTTTTCAATATATGAAATCTGATTGAGAACTAACACACGCTTACTCCTATCCCTAACAATGTTAATGCCTAGGATCCTTTTGGCATCACCTAGGTCTTTCATAGCAAAGTTCTCACTGAGACGCTTTTGCACACATTTAATGGCGTCACCCGAAGGACTAACAATCAACATATCATCCACATATAGCAATAAAAATACAGGCACAGAGGAAGTATTTTTAAAGTATAGGCAATGGTCGCATTCGGACTTGTGAAATTTCAAAGATGACATGCACTGGTCAAATTTGATATTCCACTGCCTCGGGGACTGCTTCAGGCCGTACAAGGCCTTCCTAAGCAAACACACATGATCACTCTTCATGGGATCCACAAAGCCCTCAGGCTGCGACATATAGATTTTCTTATCTAAATCACCATGCAAGAATGCAGTGGTGACGTCCATTTGTTTCATTTCCCAATCATTATGAGCAACAAGAGCAAGCATCATACGAATCGTAGTAAATTTAACTACAGGAGCAAAGATTTCAGCATAATCAACACCTTCCTTTTGAGTAAATCCCTTAGCTACTAACCTAGCCTTATATCTAATGTTGTTAGGCTCTTCCTTAACCTTAAACAGCCACTTACAGGCAACAACGGAACTATTGGGCGGTCTAGGAACTAACGTCCAAGTCTTATTCGCTCTAAGTGATCGACTCCATCTCACTTTCCATGGCGCAAAGCCATTTAGCGGACTCATTAGACTTAAGGGCCTCTCTATAGGTTCTAGGTTCATTAAGCTCAAGGGTCTCAAACACAGAGAAAGCAAACATAGAAGTATCACACATATGGAAAGCATAATCAGGCATACTATCAGCAGTTCTCCTAATTACTCTCCTACTTCTATCTCTAGCAAGTTGATAATCATGCAAATCATTCTCACTAGCATCCGCACTCTCATCATGCGATTCATTGTCATTTGAATGCACATGAGAATGCTCCA
Organism: Cuscuta epithymum; assembly: GCA_945859915.1. NCBI lineage: Eukaryota > Viridiplantae > Streptophyta > Magnoliopsida > Solanales > Convolvulaceae > Cuscuta > Cuscuta epithymum. The sequence goes on from CAMAPF010000004.1 coordinate 1,246,841, forward strand.
CCTCACTCGAAGTGGTGGTAGTATCATGCTCAGAAGACTCAGAATCATGCAATTCAGAAGAATTAGAATCATGCAAAACAACATTATCATGATTAGCAAACAAAGGGCTAGCAGCAGGTGGTATGGACTCCACCTCAACGGGTGTACTACTAGGATCAGACTCAGAATCAGGAACTGACTTAACCAGACAAGGAAACTCGGATTCATTGAAAACAACGTTTCTACTCACCACAACTTTGAAACCTACCTGGTTCCTATCCCAAACCCTGTACCCCTTCACACCCTCGGGATAACCTAGGAAGACTCCTTTCTTAGACCTAGGATCCAACTTGTCACCTTGTTGGTGCACATACGCTGCACACCCAAACACTCTAAGATTAGACAAATCAAGGGGTTTGTTTGAAAAAATAGATTCAGAGCACTTCCCACCCAAGGGAACAGAAGGAGACCGGTTAATCAAGTAGACAGCAGTGTTAACTGCTTCACCCCAAAACTTTTTAGACAAACCGGCGGTGGCAAGCATACTCCTAACCTTATCTAGAACAGTCCTATTCATCCTCTCGGCTATCCCATTTTGTTGGGGAGTATAGGGCACAGTTTTGTGCCTTCTAATCCCACAATCAACACACAGTTGGTCCATATCCTTATTGCAAAACTCTAGACCATTATCTGTCCTAAGGGCTTTGACCTTCTTACCAGTTTGATTTTCTACAAGGTTTTTCCACTCCCCAAACTTCACAAAGACATCGGACTTATGTTCAAGGAGACGGACCCACACCTTCCTAGAAAAATCATCAATGATGGACAGAAAATATCTCTTACCCCCGTGGGTAGAGACACTAGCAGGACCCCACACATCCGCATGAACATACTCTAACACAGAGGTACACTTAGTAGGATTAGGATATGGGGAGGAGGGGAATGTAACCTTATGCTGCTTGCCTAACACACAAGATTCACAGAAGGGGATGGGGGACACAGAATCCTTACCAAAACAACCAGATTTATGCAAAATCTCTAAACCCCTATTACTCATGTGTCCTAATCTATTATGCCACAAAGCAGATTTATCAGAACTAACAACATGAGCAGAATCACAGAAAGGCTGAGCATGGCACACATACAAGTTATTCACCTTTTTTGCCTTAAACAAAACAAGGGAATTTTTCAAAACTTTCATGCACCCATTACCCCATTTACCCTCTAACCCACTACCCTCAAAAGCAGCGACAGAAAACAAGTTATGACGCAAATCAGGAACATGCCTCACATTTTTCATAGTAAACACAGTCCCATTATCAAACTTCAAACATACATCACCCACCCCATGAATTTTGCATTTCTTATTATCAGCAAGAGACACAAAACCATCATTGCAAGAATAATAAGAAGAAAACAGGGATCTAAAAGGTGTCATATGATAAGTACAACCAGAGTCAATCAACCACTCATTTTCAGTCATGCTACTCAACACAGAATTGGCAGAATCACAAATCATAAAAACTTCTTCATGCAAGTTATTATCATCTACCACATTAGCATGTTCAGACTTCTTCGGATGGGGACAATCCTTAATGAAGTGACTAGAATTACCACAATTATAGCACACTCTCTTCTTAGACTTACCTCTCTTCTTCCCCGGGTCATTGTTTTTGTTCTTATCGTTGTTGCCCTTCTTATGGTTTCTAGATCTACTCTTAGACCTACCCCTCACAAACAACGCTTCACCAGAGTCCCTAGACTGACTGTTACTACCCCTCGAGTGTCTAAGGTCTAACTCCTTACTCCTTAATCCATTAACGACTACATCCAACGAGATATCATCTCTACCATACTTTATGGCAGATTTGACATCATTGTAAGAGTCAGGGATGGCATTAAGTAACACTATGGGTGTGTAGTCATCTATGTGTTTATCACCAGCTTGCTTAATATTCTGAATAAGCTTGTTAAACACATCTAGGTTCTCATCAATGTCCTTAGACAGGTCAAGCCTAAATCTAAAGAACTTCTCAAGCAAAAACAATTTACCAGGCAAAGAAGTATCGGTATACAACTTATCTAACTTGTCCCACAAATCCTTCGCGGAATCTATAATACCCACCTTCCTGAGCACTGAATCAGAAAGGTTCAGGTATATAGAGGAACAAGCAGTTTCATTCATCTCAACGCGTTTAGCAGCATCCTCAGAGTCTAAATAGAGACCAGTCACAGCTCTATAGACTTTCTGTTGGATCAACACGCATTTGATTTTCTGTTTCCAGATATCAAAATCTGTCTTTCCGTTAAATGGAAGCATGCCATATTGATTGACAGCCATATTAACCGGAAAGCAAGCACAACACGCAAGAGAGTAAATAAAAAAAAATTATCGGGCTATCAACCGGTACGAAGCAACTAGCACGAACAAGCCGAGAAGACCAATGAACACAAGGCTCGGGTACAATCTCCTTGTTCTTTCGTACAAGCACAGATAAAATTTTTATTTACTCAACAGACAGATAAATGATTAATTGTAACCTATAGGGCTATCAATTGTACGAAGCAACTAGCACGAACAAGCCGAGAAGACCAATGAACACAAAGTTCGGGGTACAATCTCCTTGTTCTTTCGTACAAGCACAAATAGGCTAAAATTAAATCAATAGTCAAAGAAACTGGATTTAAAACTAATCCGGACAGAAATATTCCCAACTTCGGACAACAAGTATCCAAACAAATATTCTTAACCGGAGAGTTTATCCACGAATCAATCAACAGAAAAAATCAAAATAAAAAATTCAACACGTGATTAAATTTAAACCGGAAGAAATATTCACAACTTTGGACAACGAGTATCCAAACAAAATATTCTTCACCGGAAAATTAATTCACGATTCAACAAGTAATCACAATTCAACTAACAAGTAAATAGCAATTCAACTTGAAATTAAAACAAATGAACTACGAATAAAAAATCACACAAAGGATTAGTAAACGTACCAGGGGCCGGACACAGCCGGCATCCAAGACCACGTAGGTCAGCAGCGGGCAGCGGGGAACGGGGGAAAAATAAATAAATCCGGTGGCACTCCGGTACACCAAGGATGTTAAACGCCAATTTACCTGAGCGGGGCCCGAGGTTGGGTTACCCGACTTACCGTAGGCAGCGTGGGCTGCTGTAGACTCGGTGGCAGCAGACTGAAGCGGCGGCAGCACCTCCCTGGACGGCGGCAGAACCTCTCTGGCAGCGGCAGTAGGTCTGGACCGGACTGGCAGATGCTCTGGACAGCACCTTGGACTCCCGTTCTGAGCCCTGGAAGCTTCTGGACCGACTTGGCAGCACCCCTGGACCTCCGGCGACGGCGTACGGCGGCGGCAGACGGCGGCGTGGCGGCGGCAGACCTCCGATGGCTCTGATACCACTGTTAAGCGGGTTCACTTCCAGCTCAGGTCTCAATCTTCATCCACAAAGTATGATAAACCACTAAGAATCTAAAGGGGAGAATTTGGGCATCAGCCTTCAACCAATTTCCGGCCAATCAGTCTAATTCCGGTGAAAACCACCAAGAAAAGAAAAGGGGGGCGAACTGTTTCAGGGTTAGGGTTCTCGCGGCCAGCACTATCACAGATGGGAAACAATGCATATATAGGCGAAGTACTGAAATCGGGTATGGAAACTTACCATATCAGCAGACATCGACATAAGGAAGGAAAGATTTCGCAGGTAAGCAAGGATGGCGTTGAGCGAACAATCAGAAAGAGAAGCCATGGGCCGGGTAGAATAAAATTAAACTTTTGGCTTAAGGAATATAAGTGGGCCAATACCAACAACAATTTCAATTATTGCTAGTCCACTCATAATAATTCAGCTATTGATTATTTCTATATAATTTAAACTATAGAGCTTGTCTGTCAATTGTTGGGTCTGTATTTTTCAGCTCAGACCTCCAACCTATCTTTTTTTTTTGGATGAAAGTGTCTATCCTATCTAAACTCAGAACTTGTGGGGTTTGAAGGGTCGTAGCAGACAAAGTTAAAATAAGGCCACGAATTTATACTTTATGTATATAATAGAAAATATTATTAGCAGGGTTTGTACCAAAATCGCTAAAAAAACATCCCGGAAAGTTTAACTACATGTCCCATTTGCCTATCAAATTTTGTTTGCAAGGTTTGTACCAAAAACCTAGCTAGCTAACAAAATCAAACCATTTGTACCTAAATTCATATCTATGGAGCAGATTGGATTCATGACGGGTCAAGACATCCATTAACACATTTGACATTCTTATGGCCAAAGAAATGGTGCACATCTAGACAAAAAGGTCCGAGGAGGAAACATTGCCGAAAGAATGATTTAGCTCAGGCGTTCGATTGGGTATCATGAGAATTTATGAAAAAGGGCACTACCAAATTTGGGCTCTGATATGCGGATCTCTAACCTTAACATTAACAACTTCTCCTCCACCTGACTATCCATCCTCATTATTGGCATGCCCTTTGGATTTTTTAAGCCGGAAAGGGGGTTAAAATAGTCATGGACCCGGGCCGGTTCCGGGCCGGGCCCGGCCGGGCTTTTTTTTTGGGGGAAGGAAGGCCTGGGACCGGCCCGGGTAGCCACTGGGTCCGGTCCGGGTCCGGGCCTCCGGTTTGGTCTTTTTTTTTTTGCTTTCCCAACCCCCCCTCACCCCCCAAACCCCTCCTAACCATCAAGCCCAACCCGGGTAACCCCAAAAAATGAAAAAAAAATAAAAAAAATTCAATTCGGCCCGGACCCGGGCCCGACCCGGCCGGGCCGGTTCGCCAAATACAAGGCCCGACCCCGGACCCGCCCCCCCCCCCCCCACCGGGCCTAGGCCCGACCCGGACCCGGACCCGAGAACCGGGCCGGTTCCGGTTCCGCACAGTAGCGGGCCGGGCCGGGCCGGGCGGCCCGAATCGGGTCCATGACTAGGTAAAATGGGGGGGCTTTCTCCCTACTTGGATGCAGTGAAGAAGACGAAGAAGGGGAGCTTATAATAGAGAAGAAGAAGATGAGCTTTTTGGGGTGAGGTTTATACGAGCATGGGGTCAGATATGCAGTTGGAATTTGGAAGTTCTTGGGAAAATGCTGTTCAACGGGTCGTATTGGTTTGCATTTTTCAAAGTCCTTATGACTTTGCTAATTGGACTTATGTTGTGGTTGGTAGGGGTGAGCACGGTCCTGGTTAGTCCGGGTAATTGATAAATTTATAAGACCCGTCGGTTTCATTTAATGGGTAGGTTCTGTCGGGATATACCAAGTCTCGAAATTGGAATCTAACCTTACCCACCCCGTTTGAAATGGGTCAGTTTGGTCCGGGTTCTGGGTTCTTAAACGTTATGCTCATACAAGTATCGCATAAAACACATTTGTATAATCCAAAAAAATCGTTCACGAAGAATAAAAAAAGTCAAACAAGAATAAAATGCATGACCATTAAAGAATAAATTTAAAATAAACTGAAAGAAAATTAAACTAATATAATACAGAAAATGTGAAATAAATTGCATCACGTTAAATAACATAAGGAAGAGTAGAAAGCTTAAACTTAAACATTACTAGTACATAATAATTACATAATAAGGTGCCGTTTGGTGCTAGAAAATAGGCTGATAAGCCTTAAAATGTATAAAGAGAGCCAAACACATGTCATTTGGGCTGATTTTTCTTATCAGCCAAAAAAGTAACTATAGGGTTACTTTTTCAGCTGAAATCTATTAATCCACCGTTCAAAATCAAAAATACTCCTCTGCCCTTACCGTGATACATCTGCTTCAGAAGATGAAGACCACTTCTACATCGATGAGTTCTCACTCCAGCTTAGATGCTTTTTCTAAAATGGGACAATTAGGACTGCCATTGATACTGGGTGAGTTTGCAAGCTGGGGATGGAATTTGCTGAATCATGGGATTCTAACAGTTTCACTTGCACCAATAGACAATCTCAGAGCATCTTTAATGGTACAATGTGCACGGTGCACACGTGGCATGAGAGATGACCACATAAATATTAGTAAATAAATTATTTCTCTCCTTATTTGAATGATTTTATACAGTTTTGGTAAGTTATTCTCCACAATGTCAAAGAGACCGTCTAATGTTGACATTGTTGTTGACATTGCAAGGAAAAACTTACTAAAATTATATAAAATCATTCAAATAAGGAGAGAAATAATTTATTTGCTAATAATTATGTGGCTATCACTCATGACACATGTGCACCGTGGACATTATAACATTGAAGATGCTCTCACCAGTCTCAAGTTCAGTTTGCGTTAGAACGTGAAATACCTGCAATTTTAGGGATTATCCCAACAACCCTTTCCCTTCAGGCTCTTTTGATATGGCTCATTGCTCAAGATGCCTGATTCCTTGGACTGAATTTGGTAATTGACAAATGCCTAATCCTGATCTTGTTTTTTGCTTAATCATGCCTTAAGTTTTTCGTATAAGCATGTGGAATTAGTGGTTGGTTAAATTCTTGCACAATCTTAGTTGTTGATGACGACATAAGCTTGGGTTAAATACTTGCACAATCATGCCTTTGGTTCTGATTTTCATCCCCAGTGGATGTTTAAGTTTGGGAAATGTTCAAGGTCTGGACTGGTGCTTTGAACGACATAAACAAAAAGTAAACAAATACCCTTAATCGTAATTTTACATTCAATCACTCATTCCAGCCAATATATTACCAAACACTTTCACTTAAGCAAATTCAGTCTTTTCAGACTTTTCAGTCCTTCGAGCCGTTCCAGCTGATTCCAAACAGGCCCTAAAACTAAGTTCTTATCATTGACTGAAGAGCAGTCATGGCCTCATGGGCCATAGATAGAAGCTTTGGAAGCTTGAGTCCAAAATAAGTTAATCTTGAATGTACTTCAAGATAGCACTCTGTTGTTGCCTTAACCAAATTTGCTTCCTTGGGGAAAACCTTGATAAGTCTACATTAATGATTTCAAAATCTGTCTTCATGATTAGTGACTTAACATAATTCTTTCCAAGCGCATCCCATTTCATTTTAAACTTCTTCATCTCGTCATCTTGTTTGAATCTTTTTACTGAATAGTTATGTTCCATCTCTCCGTTTCTTTCTTTACATTTTCTCTTCTCAATTTTCTTTTCACAAACTTTAGATCGTCCAATTCCCACACTTTGACTTTCACTATCATATTCGTCAAATGTGTTTGGGGTGTGCAGATAATGAGTGGAGAGTGAAATCTGTGGATCGGAGCTTCATATTAATTATATATACTGCTTCTCATATGTTTGAATACATATATTTCAAGCATAACCAAACTTAGATGTTGTGACTCCTATTTACATACGAATATCCTATAGAGTGCAATATATTACTACGTAAAGACGGTAAAGTTTATTACGGAGTAACAAAAAGTAACTTACAAAAACGAAGAAGAAAATACTTAAAATGTTATACGGAGTAGTAATATACGTAGTACTATCTCTGTCCTTTATAATTAGCCATCATTATAAAGGATGACGGTAACTTTTGTAGTCCATGACGGTAACTTTGATCAACGCGTTATATTTTTGCGAATGAAAAAGGGACACAGGGGAAAGATTTTAACAGAAAAAGGTGTGGATAAAAAGTTGTCTGTTTGATTTAGTTATGTTTGGTGGGTGTACAAGCTTTGCTCACTAATTAATGTTAAAACTATATACTTTTCTCAAATGTTAATCAATGTAACTTCTCAAACCAGATTTTTCATTTTGAAAAAAGTTCTTAAAAATTGCCAAGATAAACATACAACCAGAAGCTTTTAGACACTTCGCAAATAGTACAACAGAACAGCACCTAAATGCTTTGCCTGTTACCCTTTGAGATGAATGAATTTTTTGTTGGCTAATTATGTTGTTGATTCAATGTCATAATTATTGATTGTAGTGAATATGTTGTTGGTGTTATTTACTAAAATTTTCAGTTTGGTATGTATTTATGTTTTAAACTCAATTTTTGAGATTTGAAATGATGGTAAACATATTTTTATTTTTTATAATTTCAAACGTTGAATATTTTTTGGCACAAACGAAATTTTTTAAAACCAAGGAACCATTAAAGGACAAGAATCAAACCTTTAACATTTTAAGAATAGTTCGGTTCCAATCAATTATATAAAAAAAAAATTACTCCCTCTGTCCCACTAACTTTGTCCCGTTTTACCTTTTTCGTCCGTCCGATTAAGTTTGTCCCCTAGCATATAATGAAAATTTAAGTGGTTAAAATTCATTCTTACTTTATTCACACTTATCAATTCAATATCAACCACACAATTCTATTTTTTTTTTAAACCACACCACACCTAACAGGACCTAATTTTTTGCAGGGGAGAAGGGCCAAAATTGACATCAAGGTTATTTACTAAACTCATATTGGACATTAAGCTTCTGTGTAGACCAAATTAACACAAACTTTAAGTTTTTGCATCACATTTGGACACCGCTAACGTCAACCTTGAATTAACGGCTTCCCTCCGTCAATTATAAGGTTAGTACCAGCTCCGTCCCGTTTCTTCTCTGTCGCTATACCCCTTTCTTCTCACCGCCATAGCCACCCACTCCTTTGAAAACCCAAACCCAGCAAATATACCTCCTCCACCAAATATAGCCCAAAATCTTATTTTGACTCCCGCCACTTGTAATACTCACCACTTGCAAAGCGACATGCGAGGACCCTGATGTCCCATTCCTTCTGATTTTTTAATTAATTCAAACAAATGTCAATCGTGGTTTTGAAATAACAATTTGTTGGACTGAATTTTGCTTAGTAGAAGAACGAAAATGAAACCTGGTTCTATATGACACTTCGTAATAGTATAACAAATTGGTTTTTCTATAAGAACTAAAAAAAGAGATTGGACATTTCTCAGTGAAGTGAAGCCCTAATAATTAATTTCGATAGTAAATCATAGCTTCTTCCAATTACTAGATCAGATGTCGATGTAGTTTCACTATTGGGATCCGCAAGCAGAGATTTTTAGGAGACATGGGTGGAGAAGGTGATTGAGACCACTTGGAGGGCTCTGCGGAGCAGAGTTTAGATGCAAATTGAAGAAGAGGGGTTTCTTGACGGCGGGGGCTGATATATAGAAGCGGGGCTAAGAATTTGGGGATGGCGTTGCCAAGCCGACGAGGAGATTGAAGGTGGAGGCCTGGGCATTTAACGTTGAGTTGAACGGAAATGTGAGTGGGTGGCCAAATATAATCCAAATAAGTTGTTTATGTATTAATTTGGTCTACTTAAAAGGTTAGTATCTAATACCAACTTCATAAATAACTTTAGTGTCCTTTTCCCTTTTTTGCAGGGTCGCAGAGCTTAGAGCTATCTGAGCCGCCAATGGAACAGAGCTTTCAAAACACGCCGAGCGAGATAGGCGATGAGCTACCGCCGGAAGAAAAACCCTATGTTTCCACATACCCCAAATTTGGCCGGTTGTAGTTTAATCGAATTCGGTGCGGATGTGAAACCAAGTAAAAAGACCTCGTACATGCTCCGCCCACGGAAATGCACGCGTACATAGTACATACAGATGAGACCCACATACACACATTACACAAATGTGATTTGATGACCAAAAAGTGGTCATACTTCTGCACTTCACACACGAACACGAGAAAAAGTGGGAGGAAGCTGGCTAGTTTAAATAAGTACCTAAATAGCTTATATAATCAGCTAGCAAATTACAGAAACTGGAAGAATTAAAGCGTAGTTGAGAATGGGGGGTAGATTATTATTGTTAGGGTCGTCCACTGAAGCCGCGGCAATGGCAGTGGGGGTGATCAGTTGCTGCTTGCTGGTGGCGGCGATGAGTGGGGCTGCTACTGCTGCCGCCGGTAAATGCGTGGATGCAGACAGAGAAGTGCTCCTCAAGTTCAAGCACACCATTCTTGACCCGTATGACAATCTCCGCTCCTGGGGCAACCACAGTGATGAAGATTGCTGCCGCGGCTGGGAGGGGGTCGAGTGTGATAATGCTACTGGCCATGTCATCCACATCGATCTTTCTGATATGTCTCTGTCCGCGAAAGACGGTGATGGGAAGTATAGCACCAGCCTTCCATTCTTTGAGCTGCCCTATTTGAAGTATTTGGAACTTGAGGAAAACTCCTACTTGCTGGCAAACCAAAGCATCTCATCATTGATTGGGAAGAACTATAACGGTAGTAGTATGGTTTCCCTTGAGCATCTGGGTCTTAGTGGCACCGGAATTGTTGGCACCATTCCTGAGAATTTCGGAAAAACCATGCCCGCCCTTGCATACCTTGATCTCTGCGATAATGGTTTACAAGGTTTCATTCCTGAAAGTTTTGGAAACGGCATGCCCGCCCTTACATTCCTTTCTCTGTGTTCAAATAATTTAGAAGGCACCATTCCTGAAAATTTTGGAAACGGCATGCCTGCCCTTGATTTCCTTGATCTCAGCCATAATAAGTTACAAGGCACCATTCCTGAAAACTTTGGAAACAACCTGCGCGCCCTCACATTTCTCATCCTGCAAGCGAATCAGTTGGAAGGTCACATTCCTGAAGCTCTAGGAAATATGCCTGTCCTTGAAGACCTTGACCTTGGAATGAATAGACTTGCAGGAGAATCCCCAAATCCTTGTGGAACATATGCACTTTGCAACACCTGATGTTGGATTCCAATCGTCTTAATGGAAGCCTATTCATTACCACAATATGCCCAAATCACCCTCTGAGGACCTTATACTTGAACGGCAATCGACTCAGAGGGCTCTTTCCCAATCTCACGATTTTCCCCTATTTGGAATTCTTATATTTTTCAGATAACCTCATAGATGGGGCCATTTCTGAACTTCACTTTGCTAATCTCTCTTACCTAACTTACCTGGACCTATCTTCAAACACTTTCACTTTTAACGTCTCCTCCACTTGGCTCCCTCCTTTCAACTTGAAAAAGATACACCTTAGTTCTTGTAAGTTGGGACCCGAGTTTCCGAGTTGGCTTCGAACTCAAACCAACTGTAAGGTGCTTGACATTTCCAATAACGCCATCTCGGATTCAATCCCCACCTGGTTTTGGAATACAATTACTAGCTTTATGAAAGTTAATGTTTCTAACAACGGAATCAAGGGAATAATTGGAATTGATGCTCAAGCTTCAATCCAGGGTGGGACGCTAGATATGCATTCCAATCAATTAGAAGGTGTCATTCCACCATATTTCTTCAATGTGAAGCTATTGTACCTTTCTGGGAATAACTTCACCGACCTCAACTCCCTATGTGATGTCAAGGTATTTTCTCCTTTACAGCTTTTGGATATCTCATCCAATCACCTTTCTGGAACACTTCCGAATTGCTGGTCAAGATTCTCTTCCCTGCAAGTTCTGAACCTGGGAAGCAATCACAATCTATCAGGGACTCTTCCAACTTCCATTGGGTCATTGGCTTCCCTGGAGCTATTGCATCTTGACCATAACAAATTTACAGGTGCTCTACCTTCATCCATCAAAAACTGCTCCCGCTTAATATCTTTACATCTCGGACACAACAACTTGTTTGGACCAATACCAGATTGGTTGGGTGAAAGTATAACACAACTTTCGATACTTGTGCTAACATCCAACAACTTCAATGCAAGTGTACCCACCACTCTGTGCCGGCTCCAGTCTCTTCAGCTGTTAGACTTGTCCCTGAATCACCTCTCAGGGACTATTCCCAAATGTGTTTCTAATCTTACTCAAATGATGAATGTAACAAATGGCATTCCCACCATTTCTTATATGTTATCATTCAACCACACCACCACTTCAAATGTAACATGGTATACAGACGCTACAGAAGATGACAAAATAGAGGTTATATGGAAAGGTATGGTCTCTGAATTTGGAAGTACATTAGGATATGTACATAGCATTGATCTATCATCCAACATGTTGAGTGGTGAGATTCCAACTGAGATCACATCTCTTGTTGAGTTGGTCTCGTTGAACTTATCACGAAACAATCTAACAGGACAGATTCCTCCCAGGATTGGTAACTTGGCACAATTGAATTCTCTTGATTTGTCTACTAACCATTTGTCTGGTAGCATTCCTCAAAGCATTGCCCTGATTCACGACATAGGGGATCTCAAATTGTCCAATAATAACTTATCTGAAAAAATTCCGAAAGGCACACAACTTCAGAGCTTTGATGCAAGTGCATACATGGGGAATCCAGCGCTATGTGGAGATCCACTCCCTAGCTGTTCAGGAGAAGAATCAACTCATCCTTCTCCTCATCAATTCAGTGAAGAAGAAGGAGCTTCTAGTATAGAAGAAGAGAATAAGCTTATTGGCGGTGATATTTATGCATACATAGGGGTCGGATATGTGGTTGGATTTTTGGGAGTTCTTGGGACAATGCTATTCAACAGGTCTTGTAGGTTTGCATTTTTCGAAGTCCTTGAAAACTTTGCTAATTGGACTTATGTTGTGGTCGCAGTGCACAAGGCTAAGTTCCTGAGATCACTTGGTGGTTAACAGGCCAGTGTATATGCCCTCCCTCCATATTGAAAAGCTGATAAGGGTATCATTTCATGTTATTTCAATATTTGTGGTCTGTTTTCTGAAATTTCTACTGCATCATTTCTTTTTATGTGTTCTCTATGTTAGTTTTTGCTAAGTTTTGTGTATTTTAATAACCTGATGGGAATGTTTCGGCATGGATACTGGTCGTCGTTAGCTTAGTAGTATTAAAGTATACCTTTTGCGGCAGTGAGATTTATCTTTTATGATTAAAACCTTTTTGTTTCGTATCTATTTAGTTAACAAGCTATACTTGAGAAGGTTGTTAATGTTTAAAACTACTAAGATGCCTTTGCCTCTTAATCCTGAAACCCCAAACAAGTTAATGCAGAGCTTAATGGTCAGTTGGTCACTGTTGAAAGTGAGTTTTGCAGCGCTAAGTCTACTGGAATTTTAGAAACATTCTATGTGGATGGATATAAATAAGTCTCTTTGCTAACTCTCTTAATTCTAGTATATTTATTCTATATTTTTTTGTATTATGTATTACCAGGGGCGGACCCAGAAAATTGATATTGGGGGCGATAATTTAAACAAAAAAAATCTAGGCGATTATTATTATAAGTTATAACCTTAATATAATACGGAGTAGTAATTAAATGAAGCATTATAATAGAAGAAGAGACAAATATATTATTACAAAATAGTTAAAGTTAGTACCTTAGAAATGTACCCAACGCTTCTTCAATGAGATAAATTCCTCAATCACGGCTTTTTAGTCAAAAGTTTTAGCAATTTCTCTTTCAATATAAACAATAAGGTTGTCTGCAACATACTCATCCTCCATTTTATTGCGAAGCCTTGTTTTTATAATTTTCATTGCGGAAAAAGTCTTTTCGGTTGTTGCTGTCAGAACCGGTAGAGTCAACAAAAGTCGGATCAATTTATCAACAAGCTAAGAAAGTACACTTTTGACATCTCCGTCTCCGCTAATCTTTGACAAAGTTCACCCATTGTAGAAAAATTTGCCAACTTTGGATGGTTTAGAACATTGAGCTTATAATGTTGCAATTGAAACCTCAAGCTCACCTTCTCCTGCTCAATAAAATCAAAGGGGTAATATTTATCCACTAAAGAACAAATAGCATCAATGTTAAAAGACTTATATGAGTCCTTAGGATCCAAAGCACCACTAAGACTAAGAAGATCCATTATCTGTTCACCAAATCTGCTATTCAGCTCCAACAATTATGAATCTATGGCTGCGTAAAACATATCAACCCGATAGTGACGTTCAATATCAAACCCTTCTTGATCATGGCGTTTGCGTTTTACGGTTTTACCGCATAAGGAGACTTCATATTAGGAACTTCAATTTCATACTTTGTGCAAAACTCTTTAACAATTTCTAAGAAGTTATCCCATCCACCCTCCCTTAACTTTTGGATCAACATTTTGGTGCTTGACACCAAATGCATAGCATTTACTATGTCTTGGCACTTCTTCTGTATGCTGACATAGAAGATCTGTAATGCCCATAATATCTTTAATAAGATGCAACAAGAAAACAAAATCAAAAGATTTAATCTTCTTAAGTTCTCTAGCCGCATTTCCACGAGTAAAATAGTTATTGTCATTCTCTTCAACATCTTCTAAAACAGAACAAGTTGCAGCAAACATCCTAATCAAAATGCAAACAGAACTGAAATGTGAGCTCCAACGAGTTTCCCCAGCTTGTTGTAATGTACCAACCTAATTAAGTCCTCTGCTTGTTTCAAGCTCACCAATTTCCAACATTCTTGCAATTTCAAGTGCTTGAGCTTCCTTTAATTCATCACTTCGTTTGCAAGAAGAATTAGTCACATTAATAAAAAAGACTGAATCGATGAAAAAATTGTGCACATATTCCACCTCTCTAGAAGCAGCAACCAATGCTAATTGCAATTGATGTGCTAAGCAATGAACATAGTAGGCATAAGGACAATCATTTAAAAATAATCAATCTTTCTGTTTCTTTCTTCTAGGTGCGCATGTTTTTCATTAGTTTGGTCTGGGCTGTGGGCTGGGATTAGATTTTGGGGTGAGTTAATGGGGAATAAATTTTGGAGTGAGTTGATATAATATTACTTGTAAAATTTCTATTTTTTTAGGCTCTTAAACAATTGGGTTTCTGCGAGTGGGCTATGCTTTGGCGGAGAAAATATTTTTTGGGGGGGTTCAAAATTTTTCTTGGAGGGGCGAGAATTAAATGTTGGGGGGGGTAAAAATAAAAATTTTGTATATATATACATTAAAAAAAAATTGTTGGGGGGGCGGCAGCCCCCCTGGGTCTGTACTATGGTCCGCCCCTGTGTATTACAACGCAAAACTGTCATGAATGATATGTATTCTAAAAGAAGAAGATAGTGTTACTTGTTACGGATATAGTGCACTTCTTTTGTTTTCGATTTCTTTTTTTGAAGATGGTGTTTGTTTCATATTACTAGATTTTCACCCGTGCGATGCACGGGATATAAATTCTTTAAAGTTATTAAATATTTTAAATTTTATAAAAGTATTGTTTAAAAAGTGAATCAAACCTATAAAGATGAGATAGGAATTGAAAACGCACCAATGAATTAGATTCACAAAATATGACATTACAACCAAAGATAAATACTATCATAATTAAAATCATGTGGTTAAAACAGAAATCAAATGCATCCATCATACTAAGGGGTATTTGGAACTGATTCTGCTTATATTTCTTTTTTAAAGCGAAAACAGAATCAGAATCAGTTTTCAAAACGGGTTTCCTCCAGTTTCTAAAAAAATTGATTCTAAGAGTAAATTAGAGCATCAGAATCACTTTTGCACTTTCACTCAAACACTCCAACTTCTGGTTCTACTACCTGAAGAAGTAGAAGCAGTTTTAAGAATCAGATCCTAACACCCTAACCCCCTGTATCGTTGGAGGATTTTGGAGGGGAGGGGAGGACATGATTATTTTTCACTTTATTAATTTATCTGAATTTGTTAGTTTTTGACTACAAATAGATACATGATTACTTAAACCATATATTTTATCGACTATGCTTAGGGTACACATAGTGTACATAAATTGTACACCCTATAAATGCCCCAATTTGTTTTTACCTTTCCTTTTTCTTTTTTACCCCTTTCCACCCAATCCTCTCTCTTTCCCAACTTCTTTTTCCAGATCCAAAGAAGTATCGTACTCCTCTTCTCCTCCTTCGCCCCCAGCCTGTTTTCTTCAACTTTTTTTTTTCTTTTTTATCCACCATTTCCCCTTCTATCTTCTCATTTAGTTAGCATATACAATATTGTGATGTAGTGTTCTCTCTATGATGGACCATTTTTCTTAAAAGTATTATTTTTTGATAATGAGGTAATAATCCATTCGGATTTTTCTTGTGCATCTATGAGATTTATCTTTCCCGATTACATATATATACATACATACATACATACATATATATATATATATATGTATATATATATTTGTATCTTATAGCATTAAACAATTGACTATTTTGTTCTATTGTAAGATATTGTGGTGTTAACTATTGAAATTTTAGTCCAATTACTCTATATAGTTCAATGCTCATAACATGTTTGTTAAAATGACTCAATGAATTATTTGTTTAAATGCAAGACTTTTTTATCTCTTTCCTTTGTTTATTAGTTTTAGATTCTATTTTTATTGTTTTTAAGTTTAAATTAGAGTTTGTAGTGATTTTTGCAGAAATTGAAAGCGACCAAATAAGTCCAACATATGGCATCCGGAAGGTTTTTATGGGTTTTTAAGATGAAAGAAAATGTGAATGAAAATTATGATGACTGGTTCAATCCCTCAAAGAATTGATGGCAATTGCACTGCCTTCCAGGTTCTGTAGGTACCTTGATTGAGAAATGCTGTTAATTGAGACTAATAACACTCTTGTGTGTTTGTATTTTATCATTTTCGTGTATGCTTGTTTTTAACCTTTTGTATGCAAATAAGCTAGTAAAATGCTTTTTTAATTCATAATAACCTATAAAGCATATTGTCAAGTGGAAGTGGAAGAAGGCATTTGTCAAGTCTTAACTCACATCTTTGTGCACACAATAAAAAAAATTGCAAAAAACTAGACTTATACTAGTTCTTGGTTTCATAATGTGTTTTTATTTTGTACTTTACTATTTAGTACGTAGTATATTTAATCCAGACTTAAAGGATTCTCTGTTTCTTTTAAATTGTCGTTGAGTGAATGTTTATATAGTCTGTGTTTTGTTTTAATACTTTTCTAATTTTGCTTGCTTTGATTAGAACCTATTTATACTTACCTAGATAATCTATTATGGAGTATCTCTTTTCAAACTGATTTCATCTTTATGTTGCTGACGCTTGTGTTAGATTCTCCTAGTTAATAAAAATTAATTGAGACATTATGTTTTCTAGTTGAGATTATGCTAGTGTTGTTTGAAAGAAGGTTTCTGAAGCGGCATAGCCTTGATATGTGAGTTTCTGGACTTTGCAAGTGAGTTTCATGGTGCTCTACTAGGCTGATGTTTTTGACTTCTCAAGTGAGTTTCAATCATAAACTTGGGAACACAAACTTAGCTTAATATTCTTCAATTTATGCCTCCTCAGCTATGTAACTTTTTTCTTTTGCAGAGAGAATTAAGAACTGTGTGGCTGTGTTATGAAAGCTTGGATGCATCATCCACAAGACAAATGCGTTGATAACACATGCATTACTTTCAGTTTTCACACTGATCTACGACCTAAAGAAAAAGTTAGACTAGATGAATGTACTTTATGTAATCAAACTTTGACCTTTGTGTAATTATCAGTTATAATTAGATGCATTTCTTGATTTTAGTTTTTTTTACTCTGTTATTAGATTTTGATCTTGATGGTTGGCACTTGGTCATATCCTCCTTTCAGGGATTATTTGTTGAGTGATATTGTTTGTGAACCAGACATGAAGTGTCCGGTCACAGGCAATAGCTATCAGAGTAGGCTAATGTGCTACGCGGAGTTGTCTAATGTGCTACGCGGAGTTGTCTGTGAATTAGACATGTAATGTCTGATTAGAGACAATAGCCACTGCAATGGGAAAATGTGCCAAAGACAAATGTCTTTGAACCTGATATGAAGTGTCTGGTCACTAGAATGGGTTAATGGGCTAATATGCTAAGTGGAATTGTCTGTGAACTAGACGTGAAGTGTCTAGTTGCAGACAATTGTCACTTAAGTGTCTAGTGGTTTGGTTATTGTTTGTAACCAGGCACTTCATGTCGCGTTCACAGACAATTTCAATTAACACATTTGCCTATTCCAGTGGCTATTGTCTGTGGCCAGACATGTCATGTATGGTTCACAGACAATTCCACTTAGCACGTGAGCTCATTTAGCCAATTCAGTGACTATTATTTGTGGACAGACACTTCATATCACGTTCACAAACACTTCCATTTAGTACATTAGATCGTTCAAGTAGCTATTATCTGTAACCAGACAGTTCATGTCTGGTTCACAGACAATTCCACTAAGCACATTAGTCCATTAGTATATTTTAGTGGCTATTCTTGTGACATGCTCATTTGCTCAAGTTTTATTGTTATTTATTGAATTGTTAATTTCATTGAATCCACCCGATTAATACGGGCATGACGGATGAGTTGGATGTGGATGTAAATCTTAACGGAAGGTTGGATATAGAAATGTCTATAAACTTAGCTTCATATAAAGTGTTTGGCCACAAGAACAAGTTAACGACCTAATGTGCTAACACGGATTGCCTGTGAACCAGACATGGAGTGTCTGGTTACAGACAATGGTCACTGGAATGGGCTATTGTACTAAGTAAAAATGTCTGTGAACCTGATATGAAATGTCTGGCCGCAAACAATAATCACTTGAATGGGCTATGGGCTAATGTGCTAAGTGAAATTATCTGTGAACCAGATATGAAATGTCTGGCTACAGACAATAGCCACTAGAACGAGCAATTATGCTTATTGGAATTGTCTGTGAACGTGACATGAAGTGTTTGGTAACAAACAATAACCACTTAAACGAGTTAATCCGTCAAGTGAATTTATTTAACCGAGATTCTTAATTTCATAAACAACTAATGTCCATAGATATAATAGAGAATCAAGTATGAAAAAAGTTATTTAGGTAAGTTTTTTCCCCACGAACCACTTTTATTTGGGTATATAAAACATAACTTGTGTTTAAAAAAATTCCAAGTTAATTCTAATTGAGACCATGTAATATCTTTTAGCTATTTTGCAAAATATTCCAAGTTAATGATTTACATCTATTTTCTATTAATTTAATAATTACAATAAATTCAAATTAAATATAACAACATATCATAATTAATGAGAGTAAGGCTACTAATTCAGCTTTTCAACTGATTCACATCATAGTTTAAAAACATAACTTACTTCACCAACATTGAAATGTCATTTTCTTTGTTCGTTTCAGGAAAAGAGAGAAGATAGAGAGGCGTTGAATATAACATTATAAATACAATAACAATAGTTTTACGGTATAATATTTAATTAACTTCTCCTTAAAGTCATTTTCGTTTACATACCCAAAACATACATGTTTCAAAAGATAAACATATCTATCTAAATACAACATCACTTTTAATGCTAAGTCATGCTTCTAGGAGTGAGCAATTGGTGCAGTAGGTAAACTTCAAGAAACAATGCATGGGATTACGGCTAGTGTCCAATAGCAGGAGCCACTCATCGACTTCTTCCCCATCTATGAGCCTTTTAAAATGCATGTACACTCTCCCAATCAGCTCTGCTCCAATGGGGTTGTCCACCTTGGCAGAGAAGACAATTTCGGAAGCCATATGACCATTTGGGATTTTTGTGCTCATCCAGAAGCCTGTAGAGTACAAAATTATTAATAGGAAGCATCAATGGTTGTAGCGGTTTATAATAAATTAATAAATATCAACTTTACATGTTAACAGTTAAAGGTGAAAAGCTAATTCACCAAACACTTTTGTGCTATCTCCAACTCAAGCCGCGAGTTAAACAAGCAGACGGATACCTCTATAAACTACAGAAGTACAGAGTATCTATAAACTCAGGCGATTAACAAGTTGATTCTTTCAACTAAATCAATAGTTTACAGACCAATTCTAAAAAAAAATACAGGGGTGCATTGCTCCCTCCATAATCAAGCACATGCATCAAGCAAGGTACTTTAATAGCTAAGAGGAAAAGTCAGTGAGCATTAAGCAAGCTGATATGATTACTAACATCAAACAAATACTTTCATTTTGAGCTTCCTCTATTCAAATTCAAGAAATTAAGTACTTTAAACTGCAAACAGAAAAATAAAATATATAATTCCTATTAAACAAAAATACACATTAAAGGAAAAGGAAAAGGAAAAGAAAGAAGCATCTTAGACATGAAAAAAGTTATTAAAATATTTCAACGAAGCTGTAATGGGCATACAAATAAAATATACCTTTGATATTTAGACAAATCTTTTTAGAATCCAGCACCTCACAAGCACCCAGTATGACATGTACACTGTGGCTAACAAACAAAAAAAACGTGGTGATGGAATAACCAGATGAGTCTGGTTCACACACTATAGAACAACATCAACAAAGGCAATCTCCAGGTACCTCTGAACCTGAACCTCCTATGTTTTTTTTTTCAAAAAGAAGAACAAGAGCAAAAGCAAGGTTCAGTCATTATTGAAGATCACATAATACATTTGTTGAACCATGTACAGTAAGGAATATGGCAGCTGATGAGCTGAAATGTGTATGCTGGCAGAGCAGAATTATGGGGCCACATCATAACGAAAACCACAACGAAAACCAGCTAATCAGTGAGACTCCAAAGCAAGTCAGTGTTCTTGATGAAAGATGCACCCAGATCAGTTAAAGTAGATATACATATATTCAATGAAAACTTCAAACCGCAGCACACACTTCCACACCTTGCATTCATCTACCATTTTCCCAGTGAAATTGACCACGACGTGCTTAGAGAGAAAGAGCGACGTATTCGACCGAATATGTTTGCACCACAAACCTATATGAATGTGACAAAATAGTCAAGAGTTCACCATCATATTATATATCAATACTAGAAACTGAAAAAAAGAAATTGTAATTTCAACAATTGATATGAATTAAAGGAGCAAAAGCATCAAACAATCAATATGAATAAAAGAATTCATTCAATCATTTCAACAAACATGTAATGGGCATACAATTGAAATACAATACTTCAACTATAATTTTAGTAGTTAACACTACAAACTTATATCAATGAAATGAAATCATCAAGGATTAAATATCTCATACATAATTTGCTAAAACTGGAGGCTTGAGAAAAATCACAACCCTATCTGGACATAAAAATAAGGAGTAAATCATTACTCTAATATTCATAACTTTGTTGATGAAGATTATTACTACTTAAGATAAAGTCAATCAACAACGTTCCATACTGGAAGAGAAGGGAGCTAAAGATCCGCATGACATCAGGTCGAACACCCATTTCTATTCCCTGTGAGCTCCCACTGTTCACGACAGTCCTTGATTGTCACTGCGAACGGCTCTTCAGTGAAGGAGTAGAAGCGCTTGTTGATGTTGATATTTGAAGCTGGGTTGAAAGGATTTTGAAGATGAGTTGAAATTGAAGAAAAAGTAAGAATGAACAGAAGAGAGGTCGGGGTGTACGTAGCGCAGAGAAAAGAGAGGGAGATAGAGGAAGGAGAAGGTAATGGGTGGGAGAAAGGTAAAAATGAAAGAAGAATGGTAAAAATTAAAAAATGTATTTATATGATGTACAGTTTGTGTACAAGTAATGTATACTAAGCATTTTTGTTTTTTTTATCTCAGCTCCTTCACTTTGGGCTCCGCAAATGCATCTGGGTTTCCCGCCAAACAGAGCGGATCAAAGCTTCCCTAGTTCCCTTAGGGTAGAGCAGGTCAGTTACCTCCCCGAGCAGGCCTCTGACGACACGGTAGCCTTCCACGTCTCCCATCATGATGACCTGGCAAGCTCATGCATCCAAGATGCTCTGCACATAGTTTCGGATTGGGGTTCCCAAATAATTTAGACCTCCTTCACTAAAGATTTAGTTGTAAATTTGTTCTCCCTTGATTATATTATGTACATATGAATAATATTGTATACAATCTTTGTTAAAAATACAACCTCATATGTTTTCGGAGTTTTAACATGTCCTTTATATCTTCTGTTTTGTTGAAACTCCAACCACATCTCGTCAGTTGTAAAAATAAGTTTAAATGTTCTGATTAATAGGTTAATATAATTAGGAATCTACCTAGTAGATATTTAGGAATATGTCTAATATCTATTTAGGAATACTTTGTATTTTGGCAACTCTTCTATTATAAATATATCTGTCAGGACTCCTATTGGAGTACCCTTTCCCATTATTTCACACTGATAAGCAAATGAATTAACTGAACTTTACCTTAGAAATGTCTTACGATTGTAATAAAAAGTGATTGAGAAATTCAAATTGTAATATGTATTGTTAGGTAATATTAGAACAAAATAAGTTTATTTTTCAAAGCCCAACACAATTCTCGTTGTTGATAAATTGAACTGAATTTAAACAGCATACTATACCAGTCTGTATTTTGTACTATACAGTACTCCGTATGATCGTAGCATTGGATGAAGACTGCATGTGTCGGTGAATACATAAATACGTACTATGTTTTATGTGTTTAAAACATGAATGGGTGTGAGAATACATAGTTTCTCATGTATAATACTACGTAGTATCTATATAAGCAAAGTGAATGTCAATTGTTTCCTGCACTGGTGTCCATTATTTTATTAACATCCAGTTGATACATTCGTACATATATACATAGTACGTACGGAGTAATATTTAATCCTAAAAAGCTTAGCTTGTTGAACAATTCATGTTGATGTGAATATAGATATACATATTATTGGATATAAACTTTGAAACCTGAAAGTGTATGTTACATAAATATAATTAGGATTTGGAACTAATAATTTATCTCCTAATATAACCTTTATATGTATATGTATGTATGTCACTGTGAGAGTCTAAGTACACACTATTGTTGATTTACTTGTATATGATTTGAATATCAAAATTGTTTGAGCCTCTTGTACAATCTCAGATGTGGTATCTTGATTGTAACATCAATCTTCCCTTCTTAGATCCCTGTCAATTACATTGAATGTAAACCATAGAAGAACACGATGAAAATAACCATGTAATACCTCTTTGTCATGAAAAACAACCTCAAGAGTCTTCCTACCCCTGGAATGAGCCGGAATTGTGGTGTTGAACTAAAGAACTGTGACATATTTCTAGTGCTACGGTGCTTTGCTAATGTATGGCTAATTGGCTAAATAACCACCATGAACCAAATACCCAATGGTTCATAACATGCAGTAACTTGAAGCACGCAACATTCAATTGGATAGGACAACACAGTACAAATTAATTCTAACAACATCTTTGCTTTCAAAATATAATAAATTTTTTTGTATCAATCGAGAAAGTCAGAGTTAATTTAGTGTGACACGCAATCTGCTTTTATGTTAATACAGTACAATTCAATCTAGTCGGTTGACCAGAGCTTTAGTTATGCATTTATTGTGCGTGCAAAGTTTATACTACGGATTTAAACCTGACCCGACCCATATTTTGACAAAATGTTTGGGCGGGAAAACTTGCTTGGGTTCCACCTCTTTTTTATATAGAGTAAGATGGGAGTTTGTTTTGCTTTGCTGTTGGTACTTAGGGTCTGTTTGCAACAGCTTCTACTTTTAAAAAAGTGCTTTTTTTAATGAAATGGGGAGAAGTGATTAAATAAAAGTTGATAGTGTTTGAGAAAAAAGTGATTTTGAAAAGTAAAAGTGGGTAGTGTTTGGTAAAATAAGTGTTTTTGTGTAATAGAAAAAGTAAAAGCACTTTTGACGCGGAAGCCGAGAAAAATAAAAGTTGTAGTGTTTGGGAAAATAAGTGCTTTTTTAAAGCCAAAAGCTGAGAAGTGCTTTTTTAAAAGGAGTTGCAAACCAACCCTTAATAGTAGAAGTTAAAAGATTGAAGTTTTTGGGCCACATGATGGAATCCTAGGTGGTATTTTTAGATTAAGAAAGTTTCTTCTTGAACGTACCATCCTTGTTTCTTTTCTTGGTGTAATGGTGTTCTCCAGTCGGTATTCCTATTTCTAATTACGTTTTGCAGTTCCTTGAAGAGAAGGATCTCATGCGTAAAGTTTAATTTTCATTTCCATTATCTTAACTTGGTGTTATAGACATCATCTCCTTGAGTCATTTGGCTGCTTAAGATATTTGTGATCTGTTCTGTTAAACTATGAATAATGGAATTAGTATATACTCCTTAAATATTCTGATAACTTTGTACTAATTTGTAAAGCTGTTAGGCTTACAAACAAGAAGTGCGGCATAACTCTATGACCTAAGTACTAAACCAATTTTTAGGGAGCCGGAAGCGGGGAAGCTTTTATGGAATATACAAATGAATGTGCTATAAGTGCAAACATTGAAATTTAGCTTAGAATGCAATTATTTATTTTTCGAGTGAAGGGTCAGTTTGGTCCTCGAAGTTGCATAAAAGGGTCAAATAAGTCTTTATATAGGAGGTTCTATCTGGCCGTCGCCATTTGGGACGGTTCCCGGTGGAATTTTTTGATGAAATTTTTTGAGCATCTTATTCATTAAGTCTAGTTCACTCATACCAAATTTGAGATAAAAATTCAATCGAGAAGGCATTCAAATGAATTCTTGAAGATAACTATGCAGTTAAAAGTGCACTTATCTTCAAGAATTCATTTGAATGCCTTCCCGATTGAATTTTTAGCTGGAATTTGGTAGGAGTAAACTAGACTTAATGAATAAGATGTTCAAAAAAAATTATCAAAAACTTCCACCGGGAACCGCCTCAAATGGCACGTCTGGACAAAATCTTCTATATAAGGACTAATTTGACTCCTTTTATGCAACTTCGAGGACCAAACTCACCATTTACTCTTTATTTTTCTTTCGTTTCTTCCAAGTATCTGTATTCAAATAAACTAAACTAACAATCATCATAATAGTAACAATTAAAAGTTTAAAACATTGCAAAATGTTTTCACATTCGAATATAGATACTAGCAAGAAGTGAAAAATATTGCATTCTTTGTCCAATTTCAATATTTGCAATAATTTTACTATGCTACTCACCTATCATTATGTTATGTAAATCAGTCTTGAAAAGTTTCATGCAATGAAATACCGTATCGTCTATCGAACGTAAACCGTTGCAACTAGCAAAACTAATGCTGAACTGGCATATTGGTCAAGATAAATTAATCCATTACGGAGTAACAAAATAAACGTACATTCATACAAAATAAGTAAGAACATATGAAGTACTCCGTATGAAATAAGTGCAACTTTATTAAAACTAAGGATGTACTTAAAAAGTTATAAGACCTGCACAACATGTGATTTGATGACCAAAAAGTGGTCATACATTTAGTGCTACAACTCTTCACAAACAATTTGCTCATTTGGAAATGAGTTGGCGAATTTTGTCGGCTAGCCAACTCCAAAACAAAAAACGTAAGTATATATTGTGATTGAGTAAAGAGGCAGTTTGGTCCTCGAAGTTGCATAAAAGGGGTTAAATAAGTCCTTATATAGAAGATTCTGTCCGGACGTGCCATTTGAGGCGGTTCCCGGTGGAATTTTTTGATAAAATCTTTTTAGAATCTTATTCATTAAGTCTAGTTTACTCATACCAAATTTTAGCTAAAAATTCAATCGGGAAGGCATTCAAATGAATTCTTGAAGATAACTGCGCTTTTAACTGCACAGTTATCTTCAAGAATTCATTTGAATGTCTTCCCGATTGAATTTTTATCTGAAATTTGGTATCAGTGAACTAGACTTAATGAATAAGATATTCAAAAAATTTCATCAAAAAATTCCATCGGGAACCGTCCCAAATGGCAACGGCCGGATAGAACCTCCTAAATAAGGACTTATTTGACCCCTTTTATGCAACTTCGAGGACCAAACTGACCCTTTACTCTATTGTGATTTATGATCAACAATTTTACCGATTTTGCCCTAGTCCTGGACTCGGGCCGGGTGGCCCGAGCCGGAACCGGCCCGGGACCGGCACTGTGCTGAACTGGCCCGGCCCGGGGGGTTCCCGGTGAGGGCTCGGTTCACCCAAAAGCCGAACCGGCTCGGCCGGTTCGGCCCCGGTTCTGGGCTTTTTTTTTTCAATTTTTTTAACTTTTCGGGTTGGGCTGGGTATTTTGGGCCATTTGGGGTGGTTTGGGGTTGGGGGTGGGGGGGGGGGGGGTAATTAGGAAAAGCAAAAAAAAATTGACGAGGCCCAGACCAGACCCGGTGGCTACCCGGGCCGGTCCCGGGCCCACCTATTCAGAACCGACGGCCCGCCCGGGCCCAGGCCCAGCCCGAGTCCATGACTGCTTTGCCCCCATGGTAAAGGTAGAATACAATAATTGAAGCAAGAGTGTCTTTTATGTACTCTCGTCCCAAATAGGTTTGCTAAATTGTCTTTTCTTGGTCAATGATAATCAATTTTGATCAACGATATTTTTTAATACGATATTATTTTGAATATAAGAATTATATAAAAATGTTTCTTATTCAAATTATTTTCATAACATAATAGTATAAAATTTATAAATTATATACAACGTCTACATCATTGACCAAGAAAAGTCAATACTACAAATCTTTCCGAGACCCGGACTTCATAGCATCAGTTTGGCCAGTGGCGGAGCCACACTATGAGTTGTGGTGTCAATTGACACTACTCAACTTTTTTTCTTCATATATAGATATATATAAATTTTCAAAAAATTAAATTGACACCACTAAAAAAATAGAAATTGTTTAATATAAGACTAAAACATAAACAAATTAAAACAAATAGGAATTATTGTGTTTTATTCTCCAAATAGGGCTTATTTAGTTCTATCAAAAGAATAACATGATTAAAACTTTCAAAATAGGAGAGAATGAGTCCTATTTTGGGAAGAAAACATTGATATTCCTATTTATAAATTTTATCTATGTTTTAGTCCTATTTAAAAAAATTCTAAAAAAAACTATATATGGAGTATAAATATATAATCTTTCAAAAATTAAAAGTTGGCACAACCATTTAAAAGATGGAGGTCAGTGGATATATTTGAAAAGTTAGAACACTAACTTAAAAATAATTGAAAAGTGTACATTTTTACTAATTAGTTATTACTACTACCTCCATCCCAATTTATGTGTCTTGTTTTGGTTTGACACAATTATAATAGAGTGATTGAAAAACTAATAATGTTAATCAAGTTTGAGTATAATAAATTGAAATGTTGTACACCACATATGCCTTTTTAAAAGAAGAAACAAGACACCTATTTTGGGATAATCCAAAAAAAAAATTAAGACATGTAAAGTGAGACAGGCGATACTTTATTAGGAATATTACTATATTAGATAAAGTGTTATAGTCTTATTTCTTTAAAGTTTGAATCAATTGATCAACACTTGATAGAAAAAAAAGTATAACGTTTTTAAAATATGAAAATGCGACGTTGACAATTTTGAATTACCATTTCAATTTTATAAATGATAATTTTTGTTATTTCGCTTTATAATATTTACACATTTTGATATAATAATTATTTTCTCAATTGACACCACTAGCCCTAAATTCTGGCTCTGCCACTGAGCTTGGCAGTATGGGCCGGACAACATAAATAAATATACATATACGTGCATACATGAATGTATACAGAGGAACATACTATACATACTCTTTTATTCATTCATACTCTTCATAAACAATTTGCTCATAGTGAAACGACCAGATTGACTTGAGGCTGGTTTGCAACCACTTTAAAAAAAGCACTTCTCAGCTTTTGGCTTAAAAAAGCACTTATTTACCAAACACTACCAATTTTTTATTTTTCTCGGCTTTCGTGTCAAAAGTGCTTTTCCACTTTTTATACACCAAAAGCACTTATTTTACCAAACACTACCAACTTTTACTTTTCAAAATCACTTTTTTCTCAAACACTATCAACTTTTACAAATAATCACTTTTTCCAAATCACTCCAAAAGTGCTTTTTTTAAAGTAGAAGCTGTTGCAAACACTCTCTTGGTATAGTAATGGGAAATACTCCATATGCACGCGTATAAAGATGAGACCCACATACACATTCCACACATGTGATTTGATGACCAAAAAGTCATCATACTTGCGACTACTCTTCACACACGAACACAAGAGAAAATGGGAGGAAGCTAGCTAGTTTAAATAAGTAGCTTAAATAATCAGCTAGCAAATTACAGAAACTGGAAGAATTAAAGCTTAGTTGAGAATGGGCGGTAGATTATTATTGTTAAGGTCGTCCTCTGAAGCCGCGGCAATGGCAGTGGGGGTGAGTTGCTGCTTGCTTGTGGTGGCGATGAGTGGGGCTGCTGCTGCCAGTAAATGCGTTGATGCGGAGAGGGAAGTGCTCCTCAAGTTCAAGCACAACGTTCTTGACGAGAAGGACAAGCTACGTTCCTGGGGCAACCACAGTGATGAAGATTGCTGCCGCAGCTGGGAGGGGGTTTGGTGTGATAAAGCTACTGGCCATGTCATCCGGATCCATCTTTTTAATATGTCTCTGTCCGCGAAAGATGGTGGGAAGTATAGCAACAGCCTTCCATTCTTTGAGCTCCGCTATTTGAAGTATTTGGATCTTAGCCTTAACAATTACTTGCTGGAAAACCAGAGCATCTCATCAATGATTGGGAACAACTATAACGGTAGTAACAGTATGATTTCCCTTCAGCATCTGGGTCTTCGTGGCACCGGAATCGTTGGCACCATTCCTGAGAATTTAGTAAACATCATGCCCGCCCTTACGGACCTTGATCTCTGCGGAAATGGTTTAGAAGGTTTCATTCCTGAAAGTCTTGGAAAAGGCATGCCTACCCTTGCCAACCTTTATCTCTGTTCGAATTATTTACAAGGCACCATCCCTGAAAGTTTTGGAAACGGCATGCCTGCCCTTACATGGCTTGATCTCAGCTTTAATAAGTTACAAGGCAACATTCCTGAAAACTTTGGAAACAACCTGTGTGCCCTCACATATCTCGACCTGTGAGAGAATCAGTTGGAAGGTCACATTCCTGAAGCTCTAGGAAATATGTCTGTCCTTGAATTCCTTGAGCTTGGGGGGAATAGACTTGAAGGAGAAATCCCCAAATCCTTGTGGAACATATGCACTTTGCAAAGCCTGTCCTTGGAATCCAACCATCTTAATGAAAGCCTATACATAACCACAATATGCCCAAATCACCCTTTGCAGGAGTTATACTTATACGACAACCCATTCACAGGGCTCTTTCCCAATCTTACGATTTTCTCCTGTTTGGAGTCATTATATTTTTCAAATACCCTCATAGATGGGGTCATTTCTGAACATCACTTTGCTAATCTCTCTTACCTAACTTACCTGGACCTATCTTCAAACACTTTCACTTTTAACGTCTCCTCCACTTGGCTCCCTCCTTTCAACTTGAAAAAGATACACCTTAGTTCTTGTAAGTTGGGACCCGAGTTTCCGAGTTGGCTTCGAACTCAAACCAACTGTAAGGTGCTTGACATTTCCAATAACGCCATCTCGGATTCAATCCCCACCTGGTTTTGGAATACAATCACTAGCTTTGTGGAAATTAATGTTTCTAACAATGGAATCAAGGGAATAATTGGTATTGATGCTCAAGCTTCAATCCGCAGTGGTATGCTAGATATGCGTTACAATCAATTAGAAGGTGCCATTCCACCCTTTTTCTTCAATGTGAGAGCACTGTACCTTTCTCATAATAACTTCACTGACCTCAACTCCCTATGTGATGTCAACGTATTTTCTCCTTTACGGCTTTTGAATATCTCATTCAATCAACTTTCAGGAACACTTCCAAATTGCTGGTCAAGATTGTCTCATCTGCAAGTTCTGAATCTGGGAAAAAATCACAATCTCTCAGGGACTCTTCCAACTTCCATTGGTTCATTGGCTTCCCTGGAGGCATTGCATCTTGACCATAACAAATTTACAGGCGCTCTACCTTCATCCATCAAAAACTGTTCTCGCTTGATATCTTTACACCTGGGACACAACAGCTTGTTTGGACCAATACCAGATTGGGTGGGTGAAAGTATAACACAACTTTCGATACTTGTGCTAACATCCAACAACTTCAATGCAAATGTACCCACCACTCTCTGCCGTCTCCAGTCTCTTCAGCTGTTAGACTTGTCCCTGAACCACCTCTCAGGGACTATTCCCAAATGTATTTCTAATCTCACTCAAATGATGAACATAACATTAGGCATTCCCACCATTTCTTATGAGTTCTCATTCACTCTCACTATTTTAAATCAAACATGGCATGCAGAGGCTACAGAAGATGACAAAATAGAGGTTACATGGAAAGGTGCTGTCTTTGAATTTGGAAGTAGATTAAGAGACGTAAAGAGCATTGATCTATCATCCAACATGTTGAGTGGTGAAATTCCAACTGAAATCACATCACTTGTTGCGTTAGTTTCTTTGAACTTATCACGAAACAATCTACAGGGACACATTCCTCTCAGGATTGGTAACTTGGCACAATTGAATTTTCTTGATTTGTCTAGTAACCATTTGTCTGGTAGCATTCCTCCAAGCATTGCCCTGATTGATGACATAGGCGTTCTTAATCTTTCCAACAATAAGTTATCTGGAAAAATTCCCAAAGGCACACAACTTCAGAGCTTTGATGCAAGTGCATACATGGGGAATCCTGCGCTATGTGGAGATCCACTCCCTAACAGCTGTTCAGGAGAAGAATCAACTAGTCCTCCTCATCAATTCAGTGAATAAGGAGCTTCTAATAGAGAAGAAGAGGATAAACTTATTGCCGGTGATTTTTATGCAAGCATAGGTGTCGGATATGCGATTGGATTCTTGGGAGTTCTTGGGACAATGCTATTCAACAGGTCCTGTAGCTTTGCATTTTTCAAAGTCCTTGAAAACTTTGCTAATTGGACTTATGTTGTGGTCACAATGCACAAGGCTAAGTTCATGAGATCAGTTGGTGGTTAACAGGCCAGTGTAAATACCCTCCCTCCATATTTAAAAGCTGAAAAGGGTATCATTTCATGTTATTTCAATATTTATGGTTTGTTTTCCGAAATTTCTACTGCATATTCTTTTTTTATGCGCTCTATGTCAGTTTTCCTATGTTTTGTGTATTTTAATAACCTAATGGGAATGTTTCGGCTTGGATACTGGTCGCTGTTAATTAGCTTTGTAGGATTAAAGTACACCTTTTGCGGCAGTGAGATTTATCTTTTATGATTATAACCTTTTTGTTTCGGATCTGTTTATTTAACAAGCTATACTTGAGAAGGTTGTTAATGTTTAAAACTATTAAGATGACTTTACCTCTTACTCCTGAAACCCCCAAACAAGTTAATGCAGAGCTTAATGGGCACTGCTAAAAGTGTGTTTTGGAGCGGTAAGTCAATTGAAATTTTAGAAACATTCTATTTGGATGGATATAAAAAAGTCTCTTTGCTAACTCTAGTATATTTATTGTGTATTTTTTTATAGTATGTATTACAACGCAAAACTGTCATGATATGTATTTTCCAAAAGAAGAAGATAGTGTTACAACGCAATTCTGTAGTTTTCTTTTCTTTTTGTGAAGATGGTGTCTGTTTGATATTATGGGAGGTTGTTTTGCTGGCAGTACTTAATATTAGTAGAAGTTGAGATTGAACTTTTTGGCCACATGATAAAATCCTAGGCGGTCATGTTAGATTAAGAATTTTTCTTCCAAATTGGACCTTTCTTTTCTTTTCTCTTCTTGGTGTTCTCCAGTTTGTGTTCCTATTTCTGATAATGTTTTCCATTTCCTTCTCTTTTTCAGGTTTAGAGCTTTAGATAGTTACCAGTTGTGGAAGAGTTTGGAATTACAGGGGAAAAAGAAATTGGAGTATTAAAACAGCTCATGATGCAGCAAGTTTGATTGAGGAGGTGGATCTCATACAATCATATATATAGACAATAAAGTTTAATTTCCATTTTCTTATCTAGGTGTATTAAAAACATAATCTCCATGAGTCTTATTGGCTGCTTATGGTAATCGTGATCTGTTAAATTAAGAAGGGAAGAGGGGCAATTACCTTTTTTGTCCGGCTAACAAAAAAGGTCAAATAAGCCCTTATATAAGAGATTCTGTCCGGCCGTCGCCATTTGGATCAGTTCCCGGTGTACTTTTTTTATGAAATTTTTTGAGCATCTTATTCATTAAGTCTAGTTTACTCATACCAAATTTCAGCTAACAATTCAATCAGAAAGGCATTCAAATGAATTCTTGAAGATAATTGTGCAGTTAAAAGCGCAGTTATCTTCAAGAATTCATTTGAATGCCTTACCGATTGAAGTTTTTTCTGAAATTTGGTATGAGTAAACTAGACTTAATGAATAAGATGCTCAAAAACTTTCATAAAAAAATTCAACCAGGAACCACCCCAAATTGCGACGGCCGGACAGAGCCTCCTAAATAAGTGCTTATTTGACCTTTTTTGGTTAGTAAGTGGGCTTATTTGCCCCTTTTCTCAATTAAGAATAGTGGAATAGTTAGTATATACTCCTTAATATTCTGATAACTTTACTTTGTACTAAATAAAGTTAAACTAAAACAGAAAAAAATTGTATAACGTTAAAAAACACAAGGAAGAGTTGAAAGCTTAAACTTAAACATTTCATAATAATTACATAATAAAACTAAGTTCTTATCCAAATCTGGCCTCATGGGCCATAGATAGAAGCTTTGGGAGCTTCAGTCCAAAATAAGTTAATCTTGAATGTATTTCAAGATAGAACTTTGTTGTTGCCTTAACCAAATCTGCTTCCTTGGCGAAAACCTTGTTAAGTCTACATTCATGATTTCAAAATCTGTCTTCATGATTAGTGACTTAACATAATTCTTTCCAAGCGCATCCCATTTCATTTTAAACTTCTTCATCTCATCATCTTGTTTGAATCTTTTTACTGAATAGTTTTGTTGCATCTCTCCGCTTGTATCTTTACATTTTTTCTTCGCAAGTTTCTTTTCACAAACTTCAGGTCGTCCGATTCCCACACTTTGCTTCATATTAATTATATGCTACTTCTCATGTGTTTGAACACATCTATCTATAGATAATACATTTGAGAGATACAATTATAGAAAGTTTTGCCACATGTCATATTCTAAGCAATTCTTTAATAATAATATTCTAGATTCCCTTTCTAATTTAAAAATATCTTCTAAAATTTAGAAGTCATTAAAACCTCCCTAAAACTCTTTCGTGGATTAAAATCTGAATTGCTAAAAACTCGAACTAAGCACGGTGTTGGATTAGAATTAGAATTCAACAACGTTGGAATTTCTAAAACAAAATCACAATTTCTAAAAATGACGGCTTTCTGATTTCTAAATATCCAAGAACATAAAATAATCCTCCTGACATCACAAATACCATTAACGAGATTCCTTGAATGTCTCTTAAAAACATTATAAACAAATCTATAAACTAACATTTTACTTTTAATATAAATAGCACTCAGATCAAACCTTTTCATAAGAAATTAAGAATATTTTTTATTTCGGTGACTTTAAATAACGTGCAATTATATTTATTCATTTAGAGTATGTTTGGTAACACGAAATTGGTTGAATCGGCTGATTATACTGAAATTTATGAAGTTTTGACTGAAGTGGCTGAATTGACTGATTTTGCTTAATTATATAGAAAAAGTTAAAATATTTTTTATTAATGGAAAAAAAGAATAATATCTAAAATGAATATCTACAGTAACTTAAGCCAATATAGACATAAAAATAACTTCAATATTAAATTTTCTTTTTATCACACAATTTAATGCACGAAATCAAAAGTTATGTATTTTGTGAAAAAGTTGACTGATAAGCCTGATAAGCCAAAAAACAGAGACACCAAACGGGCTCAATTGCAATTGGGAAGATTTCTCCAAAACATCCCAATTGCACTCAAACATATAAACTCCACAATTGCACTCATAGTGCACGTTCTAAAAAACAATTCCACTATTTTTATCAAACCGGGACTTGATAGAAAATTATCAATTTGGGACCTAAAAGATGAAGTGTATCAGTACAGGTCCCGAATGATACAAAACTATCAATCTATGACCTAACATTTCATAGGTTTTGATTCATTTATTTTTTATTAATTCCATTGCTAATATGTGATGACTTTTTTCCACATAATTAAGTTCACTAATTTAATAAAACTAAATACTATTTCAATTTTTTAAAATAAAAAACAAATCATAACAATTTAGATCCTATATTGATAGTTTTTTATAATGGGTCCTAAATTGATATATTTCCATCATTCACGTCCTATACAGATATATTTCATCTTTCAAGTATTTTGTCATTAGTGACATGTCAAATTTTTTAGAAAATTATCATTGAGTGATATATTTTTTAATGGGATTATTTACTACAGTAATCTAGGATCAAAATATGAATCTAGATTATTTTAAGATTATTTAAAAAGTATATGTAATAGAGGTTAATGCAGGACAGAGAAAAAACAGATTATTTGAAGATGATGATTGAGAGATATAATCGAATTTTGAGATTATTTTAAAATTAATTACATAACAATATTTAAATGATAAGAATTATAGAAAAATTGATTATTAAAGATCATGAATGGAGATGTTCTGAGGTGGTTGCTACTTGCATAGAAATCCAACATATTTGCTTAATCTTAATAACTTAACGTAACAATAACGATTCTAATCTAACTTAGATCCTATTCTAACGCACCATAATTAATTACTAAATATACGGAGTACAAAATTGAAAAAAAAAAATTAGAATATTACAATCAATGTTTGCTTAGAGCATCTCCACTCATGATCTAAAAATAAATGGTTTTTCTATGACACATCATTGACACATCATATTTATTAAATAAATTTTAAATAATCTCAAATCTTAAAACTCTCCATCAACCATGATATTAAGATAATTAGTTTTTCTAGACCATGCATTAAATGAAATTTCACTACAACCTAAAATAATCCGGGATTCAAATCCTGATACCAGATTATCTTTTTCAATAATCTCTCTAAATAATCTCTCACTCACAATGATAATCTTTAAAATAATCTTACACATCATCAAATTAAGCTCTAAATAATCTAAACAATGGGGATGCCCTTAGAAGATGACACATGACAAAACATTCCATAATTGTATTCCTCTTTTTATCCATTAAACTTTATACTCCAAATGTTTTTAATGGAGTGCTTCCTAAAATTTAGAACTCCATATATAAATAATATAATAGTACGTATAATGTAAAGTCACAATTAAACTGGGTACCTACTTTTACGGAGCGTAATCTCTCTCTCTCTCTCTCTCTCTCTCTCTCTCTAGGATTGCCGCAAGCTAAGGCCAACTGCTAGCTTCGATAGTCCGCTATATACTACACCGAGGAGCGGGGCTGAATTTCCGGCCATCTATTTTATTTTTGGCATTAAGGATTCAGGAGGTGGGGCGATGAGAGAGGCAGGTGAAGAGTTTCTGGTTTGGACCAGCAGCTTCGTGGTGTGTTTGACGGGATATTCAAGGAGACGAAACAGCGAATGGAGGAGAGTTTTCTAGCGGGCGAATTCGATTTAGTTGTCCGAGGAAAGCAAGTTTTGTATGGAAAACATTCTTGGACCAGTATACGAACATGGCAATCGGGGTATTGACAATCTAACCACCGATCTATTCTGCTGGATATTATGTCATTAGAAGGATCTATATGGTCAGTGATTGTTGTGTCACACCCGCTTGGTGGTTAGCGATTTATATTGCTCTTTTAGGGGTGATTGTCTCAGAGTCTAGCCGTAGCGTTGATTGTGATAGTTGGTTAGAGATAGTTTTTGTCAGGGTAGGTCTTTTTGAGTTTGTTGTAACGATCCGCTTTCTAATGATTTAATATAAGTGTTGAATTTGATGATAAAAAAAGTCACAATTAATGTAATTTGTTCTAAAAGCCAACTAATATTTATAAATAGCACTCAAACTTTTCCGTAAGAAATCCAGAATATTTTTATTTTAGTGACTTTATTTACATGCAAATATATTCATTAGTTTAGAGTTTATTTGGTAACACAAAATTGGTTGAATCGACTGATTCTGCTGAAATTTATAAAGTTTTCGTTGAAGTGGCTGAATTGGATTATTATGCTTATTTATTAAGAAAAAAATTAAAAATATTTTTTATTAATAAAATTTTAAAAAATATGAATAATATCTAAAATCTACAATTTTTTATTAATAAAATTTTAAATTTTATTCATATGTTGTTTCATAATACTACGTAGTACGGAGTATATTTTTTCTCATTCACGGTATACTAAGGATTCAATACCTACATTATCATTTTGATGGACATACACTACCGATGATATGTTTAGATAATAAGTTCAAAAATAAGTCGTTCATTAAATAAAAATATTTTTATCAACTGATGCTATAATCGACTAGATACACGATTTTCCATTAGTTATTATATATTAACCCATATACATATGTCAATAATCAATATGCGTATAATCCATATTCAAGACTACATATTAAAATTAAAAAAATCATTTTATCCCGTGCACGGCACGGGTAACGATACTAGTATATAATAGAGTAGATTAGTTATTTATTTAATTATCATTAGTCTGGGACTCCTTTTGTAATTATTACTCTTATTTCCTATATATATATCTGCCAGGGCTAACGTTATGGTTAAGCCTGGTATTATTTCTCACATGGTATCATGAGCCACAGCCATCTAAATCCCTAATTTTTTTTTCGGCCGACATGTCCAGCGAGCAAAGCTCCGCCGCCCTTGAGTCCTCTATGCCGCCGATCTCTTCGGTCGCTACTCAGCAGGTGCAGGCGTCGAATTTCTCTGCAGCGCCGGGGATTACAGTAGATATTGGTCTCTCTGCCGCGCAGCTTCATCTTCCGTCCACGATTCTTTCCTCGGTCGAAAACCCACAGATGCAGTCTTCGTTTTTCTCCTCTCAAGATGCGGTCTGGACTCCGCCAATATTTACCTGGACCCCTACTCCACCTACGGTGCGTCCGACGTCCTCAGTTCTCCTCTCTGGCAGTCGCAGCATTCCCCACGTCGCAGAATCCTCTGTTTTTGTTGGTCCGACACTCGCAGGTGATCCAGGGATTGCGCCACTCCTTAACCCAGGCTCTATCGCTCCTCGTTCGAATATTCTGCCCGGTCCAGGTTCCTCGTTGTCTGATTTAGTTAAAACCATTGGATTTTCTGCACTTAATATTACAAATATAGTTACCACTAAATTGAATGCCGTGGAAGATTACTTGTCTTGGCGTACTCAATTTGAGTCGTTTCTGGTCTCCAATGGTTTTTTGGGTATTTTAAATGGCTCGATTCCTGCTCCTTCCCCCTATCTTTTTGATGCATGTCAGCGTGAGGTTCTTAATCCAGATTATTGTAATTGGTTAAAACTTGATCAAACTGTCCGGTCTTGGTTGTTTGCTACTCTGTCACGTGATGTGTTAATTGAGGTTCGAGAATTAAAAAATGCTTCAGCTATTTGGGGGCGTTTGGAGTCACATTTTATGTCTGCTAGTCTTGCTCGGTCCATGGAACTGAAACGGCAGCTAACTCATTCTCGGAAGAGTCCCACTCAGTCCATGGATCACTATCTTAGGGCTATTAAAGATATTGCTGATAATTTGGCCTGCATTAATTCTCCGGTCTCTACCAAGGAACTCTTTCAGACTATTTTGCTTGGTTTGGGAAGAGACTATGAGTCTCTTATTACTTCGGTAGAATTGTTTCCTGAAAGTTTTACGTTTGAGAAATTGCGCACACACCTCATTGAGAAGGAGCAGACCATTCAATATATGCGTGCCATGGAAGACTCCACTCAAGCTCAGGCCTTTGCGGGCCAAGTTCAGCCCGCAGGACCACTTCCCCTTGGCGGACAGCAGCAGCACCATGGCGGGCAGCAGCAGCAGCATAATGGCGGCCAGCAGCAACAGCAAAATGGCGGCAGAGGACAACGCGGCCGAGGAGGCCGCGGGCAGCGTGGCCGAGGTGGCCCCTTGTTTGAGCTTGGGTTTCCTATTCGAATGCCTACCACCTTGTTTTGTGACAATGTTTCAGCCTCATATCTTTCTGTTAATCCTATTCATCATGCCAGAAGTAAGCACATTAATATTGACTATCATTTTGTTCGTGAGCGGGTGGCCCATGGAGATCTTCGTGTCAAGTATGTTCCTACACAGGCTCAGCTGGCAGATATTTTTACAAAGTGTTTGTCCCCACAACGGTTTACTCTTCTTCGTGACAATCTGCGCATTGTTTCCCCTGCACAGCTTGAGGGGGTGTAATAGAGTAGATTAGTTATTTATTTAATTATCATTAGTCTGGGACTCCTTTTGTAATTATTACTCTTATTTCCTATATATATCTGCCAGGGCTAACGTTATGGTTAAGCCTGGTATTATTTCTCACAATATACTCCATATATTTCAAGCATAGCCAAACTTAGATGTCTGTGAATACTATTTACATAAAAGTTTTTTTTTAAAACGGGATGCAAAGTATAATTTGGACAATAAAATGGGATGCATACTCAAATTACCCCTTAGAATTATCTATAAGAGTATAATAAAATTACATATTCAAATGCATATATACAGAGTACAATACATTAAAGGGTATTAATAAAATGTAACGTACAAATGCGACGAAGGGAACTATTTATAGTCAGAATTCTTAATAGTTGGTGAATAAGTAAAATGACTACACTAATAAGAACGAGCCAGGGGTAGATCTAGCATTAGCTTTCAGGTGGGGTCAAATTTTAATAAAATAACGTATATTGTAAAAAAGAGTCAAAATGTAGTAAAATAATACTACGTGTATATTTAACAATATCAATTTTCAGGTATAAATTGATATTTGTTGCAAAATAAATGTCAAAGACATAAATAAATAAATAAATATTACGTAGTACAAGAATAAGAATTTTGTCAAAGTCAAATAAAAAACACCTCAAATTTACAACTATTTTTTAGAAATCTTAATAGATGATATTGTCAAATTAGAAGTAAACGTAAAAATTAGAATAATATAAAGGCATAAAACCGAAAACCTAAAAGCTGAAAAAGTAAAAGTATAAAGAACAAAATCATTAAAGGCAATAAAGCCATAATAACCATCCATCA
The DNA here is from genome assembly GCA_945859915.1 of Cuscuta epithymum. NCBI lineage: Eukaryota > Viridiplantae > Streptophyta > Magnoliopsida > Solanales > Convolvulaceae > Cuscuta > Cuscuta epithymum. Next base: position 1,285,724 of record CAMAPF010000004.1, read on the forward strand.
AATGGTTTATAATCCTAATTTACCAAAATACTCAGTTTTGGAACCCCGGAACCCCCCATCATGTGGCTGCTCTGCTCCTTTAGAGATTTTAGTTTGAAAATATACTAGTGCGTTGCAGCTCACTTTCTGAACTAGTGCCATTATATTACTTCACAGTACAAGCGACAAATACACGGCCAAAGCAAACTAAAAATAGATACGGAGTGGAAAATAAGCCTCCTTAGAATGAAAGTAGTAAATAAAAAAGCCTCCAGACATTTAAAAAAAAACCTACTGGAGGCAAGAATTGAACCCGCGTCCACAAGCACAGGCAGGTCTGCTTCCATCTCGGCTACACGGTTTCATTGTCATAATTTGACTCTCGTTATTATTATTCCATATCCTACAACAATATATACATAATAATATATATATATATACTAGTAAATTTTTTATTTTTGAGGTTGGGCCTAGGCCCTCACTGGTCCTAAGGCAGATCCGCCCCTAGAACGAGCTATGCACGTGTAAGGCCTACTGATGAGAGAAATGTTGATTGATTGATTGATTGTACGTTGCACGGTTAATCATCCTTTGATAACAGGACGTCTGGATAAGTCACATGTGTAGATTGGTGACAGCCAATTTGTTAGTTCCGACTACAAACATATGTGTAGTGTGCCAAGCTCGGCTCTGCTTGGCCCAGATATGAAGCCCAGCTCAAATCTGATGAAGCTCGGCTCTTAGCTCGACTTTGAAGACTAGCTCAATTAGGATGCAATTTTGGACTTCTTTCGTCAATTTGAGAACCAGGTTTAAACTCATCCTCAGCCCGAGGGGCAAGCTTAGACTCAACTAGAAATGTTGTCCTAGTCAATTCCGAAAGTTTATTCATGTCTTATTGTAACCCTTGGAACCTATAAAAATATATTCCATCAAATCTTATATTGGACATAGTTTTAAAATTAATGCAAAGCCAATTTTATGACAACGTTAATGTTAACATTGTAGTTCTAATATAATGGGAGAAATCCAATAATAGGTCCACACAATTTTTCTAAAATTTAGACAGTTACATGCTCCTGGGCACTAACCCCTCCCAAACCACTGTCAAATTTTGAGAGAACTTTGATGTTTGAATGCATTTTCTTTTCGATGGTTAGTCAAATAGACTATCGACTATTTTGGAGAATTTCTCCTAATTGTTGTTCAACTCATGTGTCGATACAAAGAACACTTTGAACTTGTGATCAACGAAGAGGAAGGATTGATTTTTCCTATAGACAACAACCATGGGAGGAGCAAAGTGGAAAGTTTTTTTCTAAGATGTTGATTTCGTTTTGTAGATTACCTATTTTTTCTTCTCAATTTGGGTTGTTTTACTTTTGTTTTATTGCTTTTGTTGATAACATTTATTTTCACCCCTTCAATTTGTTGAGCTAACTAACATAGCAAATACAACACTCTTTTTATTTCAATCTCTAGATTATGTAATACTCCGTAATTAAAAAATGAGTAAATTTGAAATTAACTAATTTGATGTCCAAGACTATTTAAAACACTTTTTAGTACTCTCTTCATATCTAAAAGTTTACTGTACTTTCATTTAAAAGTTTAACTTTTCTTTTTTTGGTAAGTTTTTTCTTTAAAATTACACAATTACCATTATTTTTTCTACTTTTTATGTTCTCTTTCCTATTTTTTCACAATCTCTTCTACTCCCTCCGTCCCTGAATTTACTTCCAACTTTCCCTTTTCGTCAGTCCCAAAAAGAACTTCATTTTCTCTTTTTGGCAAAGAATTTGTTGTTCACAGCAATTCTTACACATTTCTCTCTCTTCTGCACAACTCTCTACCACACAATTCTCACTTTCTTAATTTGTGTGTCATTTGTACTACGGAAGTAAATTCAAGGAAGGAGGGAGTACTTTTTTCTGTCATATTCATTGCCCATGATATTTCTTCCTTAAATATTGTTCAGAGAGGTAATGTAGTGATCTTTTTTTTTGAAGCCATTTTCCTTTTTTAATAACACAAATTTAATTTAAACATAAGATTTCTTGAGACAATCCGGCCGTTTCAACTTTCAACTATAGTAATTTCATAAATTTCTGTATATTCATCCCATTTGAGATCTAACAAACGGCGCCGGATATAAAAAAACAGTGTAGCAAAGCTCACCTTCACGGGTCTGTTGTCGGAAAGCTGCACAGTGAGTGACGCATCGGCCTCAATGGGTCGTAGCCCTGCAATCAGGTCGCCGGCCGACGACCAAGACTGCACCGCCGGTGACGGCTTTACGACAGCATTAACATTATCTTCTGTGAAATGCAGAGAATAGTCCGGACATTCCCACAGGGAAGCGTCGTGCATTGATTCCGGGAAGACGGAGAGGCAGGCGGCCCATAGAGTGACGCATGAGTGGCAAGTCAAGGTCTCCTTAGCTGAGGGCTTCCTCTTGCATCTCATGCAGACGCCTTCCCGTCGCAAGGAAAGTAGGTAACTTCCGGCACCACCATAAGTTCTTGCCGGAGAGTGAATTGTCGGAACAGTCGGACTGTGGGAGAAAAGCTTGAATTCGGAAGGACAGGGGAGAGAGTGGAGAACTGTATGTGTGGCAGTTCTTCAATTCGGGAGAAGGAGAAATTTTTAAGAAGTAGGGTAGGAGAGTGGAGTGATGGCCCACAAAATTTAAATTCTTTTTTTCTTTGGGAAAGTGAATTTGTTCATTTTTTTTCCTAGAAAATTAAACAAAAATGATGTTTGTACCCACTCTTATAACCATTTTTGTATGTACTTACCTATGTTTGTGAAGTGTTTTTTTTGTCTTTGAACTCTGATTCACATAAAATATTTTGCACAAACAAAATATTGTCAGTGAACCAGGTTCACATACAAAAAAAACATTTCACAAACATTGTTGAAAATTAAAGGCCAGTATAGCCTCGGTAGTCTCCGTTTTGTAGTACTCGAAATTAAGAGTTGGTATACTCACGTTTGTACACATTTTTGTGCATTGTCTGTGTATACATGCAATTGGGAGACAAATGTTGCCTTTTTCTTAACGAATTGTCTTTGTATACAGGCAAAATATGGGGTGGGTACAAACAGATTTTTTTGCAAAAATAATTTTCAGTAATATATATGAATCATTATAATTTTTTATTTTTCACACGAAAATTTATGTAAACCGACGGATACCCGCAATGAACTGAACCGGACAAAATGAGGAAATGGTGCTGACTGGGTAACGTGTACCGGGCAGGGAATACCCGATTTATGTAAAAGGCGAATGGGGTGGGTATGATTTTATACTTACCCGACCCGTTACCCGCCCCGTACGCCCGATTTAGTTCGGGTACAGTTACCCACACCATTACCTAACATGTAATAGCATCTCATATACGTAGTACTATCGTACTACGTAATTTAACAGATTATATATTTAATTTATTTTGTAAATACTTCATATATTAGGTATATACCATATAATTAGTAAAATATAGGAAGTATTGCTTGTGCGAGAAGAGATTAATTTGTGTGGATGCAATTTTCCATGTAAAAGATAAGTTTAGATTGCATTATGGAAGTCTTTTGTCTAGGAATAGTTTGCAAATTGCACTTAGGGTTGGGCTTTTATCTTTATGTGCTCTTTCTTTATTTCCTCTTTTAAGCTTTCTTGTATTCACTTTTCTTCATTTTTAAATAAATTTCACTATTCTGTTAAAAAAACTAGTTTAGTTTCCCTTTCATTTAGTTTTGATTAGTTTGTGTAGTTGTTGTAATTTTCTATGCAAATGATTTAAAAATATAAAAGTTACTAAGTGATGCTCTGTTTTTTTCGTGTGCATGTAATACTGTAATTGTTATGATTACTTTGTAATTATATTTTAACTTAGATAAGATTTGATTTGATTTTCGGTGCTTATTGGGGAAAAAACAGGTGTCAATGGATAATTAAGTTATTGTTTGTTAGTGATATTATTATAGGAAAACAATTTTTTTAAATAATGTGGTTACCCGCGGGTAAAATTGTTCCCCGTTCCGATCGGGTACTGTTCTGACAAAAAATTACCCGACAGGGAACGGGGCGGGTATGGGGATTATAAATCAAATAACGGGGCGAGTACGGGTAATGTTATAGCCGACCCCGAACCGCCTCATTGCCATCCCCAATTATCCTATTCTCTTTCTTTAGTCTTTTTTTTATTAAGACTAGGGATGACAATTGTGACCGATCTGATGGACACCCGCACTGAATCGTTCTGATCCAAACGGGGAAACCGCAGTGACCAGGTAACGGGTACGGGGTGGGAAGTACCCATTTTGTTTTTACAGGTAATGTGACGGTTACGGTTTTATACATGTACACCCCATTACCCGCCCCGTTTATTTTTAGTTATATTTTGTACGGAGTATTACATTTTTATCTATTATTATTTGTCTTACAACTAATAAACGATGAGATATTTCTATTTTCATTGTGTATATATGGACCATAGATGTACTGATGATAGTGTATGAATGGAACTTCATAATAGATTTTAATAGTCTTGTTTGATTATTATCACATTTTCCGTGATTAATTATTTATCAGATTTAGTATTTTTAGGTCCAAATTAATTTAGGTTGTCCTCTTTTTCGTCTTGTAGATATACGAAACTTTAAAGTGACGTATGAGTCTAGAGTCGTCTAAGTGATGCTATTTTTCGCCTTTTATAATACTCACTCTGTCCCCAAAAGAATGTTCTAGTTTGACTTCACACATATTAAGGAAATGAATTTGACTTCACACTGTAGCGACACTGCTTTACACTGTTTGACACAGTTTGGTATAGATTTTATTTACCAAATAAGAAAGTTAAGGAAATAGGATATTAACTTCGGGACGACTTTCATTTTGGGAAAGTAGGGCATTCTTCAAGGGAAGGGGGGTTACTATTTTATATTCAAATATTAATGACTCATTTAATAACGCGGTTACCCGCGGTTACCCGATACCCGTTGGAACGGTTATGGTTTGGATAAAAATTACACGTTGGGTAATGAGGCGGTTATGGGGCGGGGGAATTATCAAACGAGGTAGGTACGGTTACATGTAAAATTGTCCTCAATCCGCCTTGTTGCCAACCCTAGTTATTTGTCTTATTATCTAATAATTTTGGAATTGCTTGTTCCAATAAAAAATTAAACGTATTTGTGACCGATATATCCGTTTTCGTCTTCGACGAAGAGTTGTTGCCACACGGGTTCCAGATCGATCGTAGGGAGTTTAGCTTTAGGTTGGCGATCACGACTCTTCTGTGGCGACCTCGGCTCGATCCAGCAAGGAAGGTGTAGGGTTGCTTGAGCGTTGCGGCGGGTATCGGCACGGTCCCGCAGGGAGGAGTTCAATGGAAAATATTGTCAATCGATACAAAAATATGGCTATTGGAGAGGATATTGAGGAGTTGAACTTCGATGACGACAAGTTCGGAGAAAGAGAGGCGGAGGAGAGGCAGGTGAGCTTTCCAGTGGTAAGCGCCCTTTTGACCGACAGATTGGTTAAGTTTCACATATTCAAGGAACTTATGGCTTCTTTGTGGCGATCAGGGAAAGGTGTGTCAATTAGAGAAATAGGCGACAATAGGTATCTTTTCACTTTATATCATGTTGTGGATATGAAAAGTGTTTTAGAGAGCGGTTTGTGGTTGTTTGAAAGAAGTCTGTTGATTGTCAAGGAAGTCAGGTCAGAGGATATTCCGCTCAAAATTAACCTCAATGAGGCTGAATTCTGGGTTCAGATTCACAATATTCCTTATGGTTTTATGAACTTAGACACTGCTAGGAGGGTTGATAATTATATTGGTAAATTTGTTGGCTATGATGAAAACCAATTTGACAAAAAGTGGGAAGCTTAGGACCTGTTTACTAACAGAGATATTTTCCAGTTTTCCAGAAAACTGGAAAACAGAAAACAGGAAACGTGTTTACCAAAGAAATTGTTGGAAAACTGGAGAAAGGAAAAAAGAAAAACGTGTTTACCAAATCGTTTTCCAAAACGAAAAAATGAGACATGTCTCTCTTTTCCTTAATGATTTGGAGAAGTGACTTCTACTAGTTTTCCAAATTTGGAAAACGCAGATGCTACAGTGTCGCTGCAATGAATTTGCATACTTACACCTAGTGGTGGGTCCGGTCCTGCTCCGGTGTCGATTCCATTCTGGTACCTCCATCCTCGTACCTTACCCCTACCTACCCTACCCTACCCACCCTACCCCGCGTCCCATTTTTCCCTATAATGACCCTATCCCACCCCCTACCACATGCCCCTAACTCGGCCCCACCCCGATCCACCCTACCGCCACCCCCTACCACCTCGACCCCACCCCGACCCACCCTACCCTACCCCATAACTTCCCTACCTCGACCCCTACGAGTAGGTATGGGTGGGTATGAAGGGTTGTGGGGGAGTATGGGTAGAGTGTAAGATCGTGGTAAGGGTAGGGGTAGGGGTCAAGGGTGTGGAATTGGAGAACTGGGTGAAAAAATTGATGAACATGTTTTCAGATTTGAAAATGGAAAACTAAAAAATAGAAACAGAAAATTAGAGATAGAAAAACCGAAAAATAAAAACAGAAAATTGGAGAATGAAAAACAGAAGTAGAAAACAGGAAAATATCTCTGTTAGTAAACAGGCCCTTATATTCGTATTAGGGTCTGTATGGATGTTGGAAAAATCTCTCGAAAAAAATAACAACCCTCAAGAAAGGAGGGATTGGCCATTGGGTAGATTTTAAGTATGAAAAGCTACCCAACCTTTTCTTTATTTGTGGAGTCATTGGCTATTCTGATAAGTTCTTTCCACTGACATATGAGGATAATATGGTACTGGAAAAATCTTATGGGGTGGATCTTAGAGCTGGTGGAGGGGGGGAGTAGTCCTACAGGGGGAACAAGTGGCTAGTTGAAGGCTCCTCTAGTATAGGTATGGCGATGCAGCAAAATGATGATATCTCGGGCGGTGTAGACGCATGAGGATTAGGGAGCAGGCAATAGCACGACTATAGGAGATTTAGGGAGCACCGAGGAAATGTCAGGGGAACAGAAGCGCAGGAGAATATGGGAGATTCAGAAACAGGAGGACCCAATTGGTGATAACATGGCTCTTGACAAACCAAAAAACGGGAAGGCGACAGGTTCCGATCCTTAGGCCCGCCGGAACATCTGAAATAGATCGGATGGTCAGGAACGTGGATGGTGGTGGTGCTCTAGAAGACGGAGCAAGATTTTAATTTTCTAGTATTTTTGCTTTTTAATTTTGTTAATCATATTGTTTGCGTTACCTTTTGGTATTTCTATTGCTCTACGATTGTGGTTTTGGATTTGGGTGATGGGAGGTCTACATTAACCGTCTTTGTCTTATTTGCGCCCAGACAAGGATCAATGAATTGTATTGCTTCTCTGAAGGTGATTAATTCTAAGTTTGGTTCGAGGGTCGGCATTTGCATGTGGTCCTTTCGTCGTCTTACCCCATATTTGATGGAGATAATTATTTGACTTTTTCATATTTAATAGTAGTACCTTTTAAGGAGTTGAGGAGATGAAGAGAGAGAAGCTCTTCCATCTCTCTAAAAAAAATAGTTAATTCCTGAATCCGTTCGTGGGATTCCGACAACCTCACCACCGGCAAAAGCTTCTCTTCAATGACAATACACAGTACTCAGTGGAAATCACTGACAATCCAAACCAAGAACTCTGGAATCATCACTCCCACATCAGGCTCTTGAGCGGCAGAGGCACAAGGAAAGGTTCGCTTCCTTCCAAACCAGGTATCTCTTTGAATCAATACTATGAGCCACTAATCTCGAACACCACCAAGCAATGCCCAAATCGAAGGATTTGGTCACCTGAGTATCCGTCCAACTATTACACTTTAGAGCCGGTTTACTGGAACGGCACCAGGGCTTACCTACACAATTTCTGGTCTCCTGAGTATCACACCAGGCAACACCCATTACGCAGAAGCAGGACTCCTGTGTATCACACAAGGGCTTACACAAATGACCTTTGGAATCCCCCAGCCCGTCCAGAAGCTCGAAAAAACTCCATATGGGACCGAGGTTACGCTCATCAGCGTCAACTGGTCCGGCATCCCAATCATCACCCCCCAATCCAAACAAAGAAATCTGAAGACGGTCGGCGTTTGGCCAAATACAGGGGACGACGAAACCCAAAATACCCACCTCAGACACTTCAGGCACCCCCGCAACCCGATTCAAAGAACAAAAGGGAAACAGGTAGCGCTAATCGCTACAGGAGTTTAAGAATCGAAGATGAAAACCCCTACGCCCAATCATCAGAATCTGAGGTCGAATCAGACTCTACGCCTAGTATCTTTGATAGTCAGACATTTAGAGGGATATCAAATATTATCAATGAGCGACGAACCAAGAGCGAAGGCAGAAATTTATCCGTAGCAGACCGTGGTGGCCAAAGACGAAGACCGGAAAATTCGTCGGTGCCTCCGTTTTGCTCAACTACAGGACTCGCGGCTTTCAAGCCTGCAACCGACAACCTGTTAGCCGATAACATTCAATCGACTGGCAAATCCAAGCTCACATGGGCTGATGTCCTCAAGGACGCTAAGGAAAAAATGGACAAGACGGACGGCCCTGAAATTGTCTCAAATAAAGGCCCTCTATCGATTGCAATAAGTTCAAGCTAGGCAGGAATTTTGCAATCTGTGGACCGAGCAAGTACATCTGGTTTAGAAAAAATATGCAGCAAGGAATTGGCCACGACGTATGTAAACGGCGAATTTACAGATGTCCTGCTCAATGAAAGCCAGAAATACTCCTTTTTTGCTGAATCTGGGTTTGACTCGGTCAAAATTGGAAATACATCTTTTAAATTTGCAGTTCGAGATACGGATTTGGTCCTCTTTCAACTTAAAAAATCTATCCTCCACAAAAATCACATGAAAATTGATCTTGTCCCAGAAATCATTGGATTCATCTCCCAGATCGCAAATACTACTCCAAAAAAATTTGGGACCAAAAAAAGATTTGAAGATATCACAATTTCCGTGAAAATTAGTAGAGCGGGCTCATATGTAAGAATGGAGAAATATAAGGGGAGCTTCATTCAGATACCCATGGGACATCATAACTCAAGCCTGTATATTTTCCTTAATATTCTTACTAATTTTGTAGGGATCTCAAAGACAGTGCCAGACGACTCAATATCTCTTCTACACGGGAATGAACAACAAACCGAGGACCCCACATCCATATCTAAACTGATTTTCAACTATCAGATTCAAACGGGAGATATTAAAAATACACATGCCATCAACTTTGGAAAACAACCCGAGCTTCCATTGATCCAGGCATATTCAGATGCATCTGACGATTTTGATTATTCAGACGATTCACTCTTTACAGATGACTTCTTGGGACACGCAACTGAGAGCAATCGCCGTCCTCCTATCTCATACCCAGAAGAAATTCGGAAATCCAAGTTCAATACCGCTATCTGCCATAAAGCTAGTTTCATAACCTCTGAAAATTGCTTGCCAACCGAAAACTTGAACACGCAGCTAAAAATCTACAGGAAATCTCAAAAAAACAAAAGGCGGCACAACATGAAAACTAGGTCCCAAACCAGAGATTTTCCATGGGATTAGCTTCTTCCTTTTTTCTTCCTTTTGTACTACTTTTCATTTATTTTAGCACTTATTTCTTTAAAAAAAAATAGTAGTACCTTTTGATTAATATTTTGGCGACAGATTGATGCTTGAAAAGGAAGGGACATGCTTGGTTCTTCACGCAAGAGGGGGGTCAATGGGTGGCGGCGTTGAGATTCTTTGGTTGAGTTTGGTGGAAGAGGGAGGCTTGCTGATCCCCCCCCCCCTCTTGAACCACCGCCTTGGAGCGATCAAAGTGCCAAGGTTTGGAAGACGATGTTTTAAGATAACTGGCAAGAAAGAGTTTGGAGCTTTTATCAGCTACTTTATTTCAGAATGCCTTATTTTCACATTATGTTTATCTACGTTGCTCTGTTTTTTGTTGATGTTTTTAGTTTTAGGTCTACAATAACGATTGACGATTCTGCTAGCTATTATGCCGTTAGAAGGATCTATATGAGTGATTGGTGTGTTACACTCATTTGGTGGTTAGCGATTTGTATTGCTCTTTCATGAGTTGATAGTGATAGTTGGTTGTCAATGTTGATCTCTTTGAGTTTGATATTATGATCTGATTCCTAAAGACATTAATATAAGCAGTTTTTACTTTAAAAAACGACCTCTTGAAGATGAACTAGATTCTAACCCGTGCGATGCACGAGAATAAATTTAGTAATGCATTAAAATAAAATGTAATACTATGTAAATGATAATAACTCATAAATTGGAAGAGTCAAATAAAAATGTTGATAATAAAAGGATGATAATCAATATCACAATCAAACTGTATTATATTAAATAATTTTAAATTTGTAATAGTTATCTTAATTTGTACACATTATATATAATGTAAAAGTATGATAATGTATAAGCTTTAATTAGACAAACCCCTTATACCAGCACATTATTACCATACATAGTAATCCAATTTAGCCCAAGTAAACAACTCTAGATGTTTTTGTAAACAACTATAGGACGTTTAATTCAAAAACTAAATCACCTAACCATAACCTTGTATACAAAAGCTCAGTGTTATTGACTTAGTGTTTGAAGATGGGTGATCAATAAGACAACGACTTATTCATCACTTTTCTTTCCTCCCTTTCATACAATTTCATTGCCTTTCAACCTCTTATTATGCAAATTTTCATTAGCAAATATATCAATGAACCTTGATGTATCAAATATCATACAATCATCTTCATTTGATTCTCAATCTCGTTGCTTTTAAGGTCATTTGTTCTGCGGCCTTTGTTGCACCAGTGACAATGAACCTCTTATGTGAACTAAAAAAAATTATTTCGGGAAAGTTCGAAATTCAAACCTTCATAGCTAATATAAATACTGAATACATATGCACTATGCATATAAATATAATGGTAGTTTTAATGTTAAAAATATAAATATTGGTCATTCCTTTGTAGGATCATAATCAATTCCATTGCTCGTCCTTAAATTAATTATTATTCTGAATCAAAGATGGGTGTACATTTTATACTACTCCCTAATACATTCTTGATCTATCCATGGAACAATTAAAAAAATTATACATTTGCATTTGTTTGTTATCTTGATCGAATTGTTTAATCAGGATATGTAGTCTGTTACTATCTTGACACACTTTGAAGTAAAATATATCACCACCTCTTCACCCTTCTTTAGGCGCCACGGTCTTGTACCATGTACGTGCAACTAAAGAATGAAACTGAGATACACATCAGCTAAGGCAACAATAACTTGCTATATGATTTTGATAGTGTTTACTACATAGGACTATATTAGCAGGACACGGAGAAGAAAAACATGTGTTTAAATTTGGCAATTGGTTTAAAAAAGAACAGTGTTCAAAGACGTCTAATTAATTTGAAGAAATGGCTAAGAAAACACTGGGAAGAGGTAGTGATAGGTAGGGGAATAATAACTGCGTTAAAATATTTTTTTTGAAAGGAACTATGTTAAAAACATAAAACCCCATTGTCTAATTTTTCTTCCCTGTGTTTATAATCACAGTTTTGGTGGCTAAAATTATTCTCATTCTAGAGTCAATAAGTTTACTAATCAGTACTCAATATTATTTTAGCATATATGGAGTAAGAAACAAAATTAAGATAGAAAATATTAAGAGTTTTCTAGGCCTAGAAGACCTTAATCCGTTAAGCAATCCAGCTGCCGAAGTCAGAAACCATAGAAAGGTTTGTTATCCCAATATGTGGAGTTGTGCTTACAATGCTCCCATTTTTAAAGACTTCTTGTACAACTTAGCATATTGATTCCCAGAACTCCATAAGGGAATGGGTACTCTCCAGGAGTATACCTCAATCTCGATTTGGTTTGGGTCGTCCCTACCGTTCAGGAATAACAGAGCCATGGCCGAAATATTTTGAGACACAATATGTAATTGTCCCTCAAATTACATGATTTTTTTAGGCTAAAGGGTCAAATAGGCCCCTGTACGTATATGAATTGCTCAATTCGCACCCCGAACCCAAAAAAACTCCGATCCGGCCCACCAACCATTAATTATTTCAATCCCTACATTTACCCGGTTACCTCCCGTTTTCTCCCCTTAAAATCCCGGTCAGCAAGTTTTTTCCTTATTCCCCTTAAACCTACATCTCATTTAATACTGACTCATTAAATACTCCACCCAACCGTTTTTGTCCATTAAAAGCCGGAGTCGAAGGAACTGTAAGAGGTAGAAAGACATGGCGGCCTCTTCTTCTTCTTCGCTGGGAAGGAAACTGAGTGCGTACGATCCCAACTGTCTGTGTGGTGTCAAAGCTCGTTTGTGTACAACTCGGGAAAGTGGCCGACAGTTTTATGGATGCCAAAGATGGAAGGTATTTATTTGTAATCACATTAGGGCTTTTATGGGGGGGGGGGGTTCTGGTATTCTTGCTCCGATTAGCATGCAATTAGGGCTTCAACTACCAGAATTACTAACATCAGCCTTTATATGTAGTTTTACTTCCAGAATTAGGGCTTTATGGGGGGGAGGGGTTCTGGTATTCTTAATGAAGGTATAATCTATTGTGTAGTTCATTAGAAAAAGTAATTTGACCCTTTATGTGTTCTTTGTTTGTTGTATAATACCAAAATTGCTAACAAAAATTGGTTTTGTGTGATCGTAGGACGGTTTAGGTTGCAGATATTTTTTATGGAAAGAGGATTTTGCAGGCTTCCATGAACAGAATGAATCATACATGGGGGTCTCTGGCTCAAATGACTCTTCAAATGATTCTTGAAACTTTGAAAGTGAAGTTAAAGAGAAGATATTTTGGAAGAAAATGTGGCAAGGGCTTATGATGTTTGTTGTTGCAGCTGTTATTCTTAAGAAATTGTAATAACTTAGTTTTGGGGTATTATTATATTGTACTAGTTTTCTACATCATTTGATTTTCAATGTACTTTGTGAACCACTTTAACAATGGAGTATATTAATGGTGCTTTGTTATATTCAGATTGAAATATGTTTGTGTTTTGGATCTTTGTATACAACTTCTAAAAAAATCAGTCTTAATTCACATGACTTCTAATCACAATTGAAATGTTAAAGAACCTTTTCATCACATCTCTGAAACACAATGATTATGATATAGGAAAAAGAAGCACAAACAAAACAAAAAAACAGATGCTTCTAATCGAGACAGGCCAAAACGTCCTGCCCATCACCTTTAGCCTTTTCCATAAAAAAAAAATGATAAAACCATGTGCCAGCAGGAGTCCAATAATGCAGGGTAGATGTCTGTATGTAAATGATACCCATCACCCATGTGACAAAAGCACAAGCCAGGCGAGTAAAGTGTGACCTGCAGCAAGGAATAAACCCCACCCCACCATGTACTCTTCGGTTTGAATAATGGACACCCAACCAAATACCAATAATTCAAACTGGAACCCCACCTTCACATGTACAAACACACAAGTACTGAATCAACTACAGACTAAAATAACCAAGTCAACAACCACATTAAATATCCCAAGACATAACAAGTTTCACAAGCAAAATACTAGTTTTAGAAATATTACATACACCCAATTTTAAAGTATTAGTTGTAGTTGTACAATTTTAAACAGCATTTTGGGCCAAAACAGTAGATGATTACATTTGAAACCATTAAACCATATCTTCAGCTTGATTTTCATTATCACCTCTTCCACCCCTCCTGGATCCAGCCCTTCCAGTTCTCCCAGCTCTCCCACCCCTTCCAGATCTCCCTGCACTTTCACCTCTTCCAGATCTCCCAGCACTTCCACCCCTTCCACTTCTCCCAGCTCTTCCACCCCTTGCAGTTGTCCCAATTCTTCCACCACTTGATGATGCCTGACTTGGTTGTGCAGCAGTTGGACATTTGTGCCTCTGGTGACCCTTTTGATTACAAATGGACCAAGTCATCACCCTTCCCCTTCTGGAAATCTTGCCTGCTGGAGGCTCACTTTCCTCTCGGGTCCTTTTTTTCTTAGGCCTGCCAATCATTTTTTAGGTGCAGGGGGTGTATTTTCTCTCCACCAACCTTAGGCCAAGCCATCTCTCCATTGATTGGGTCCAAAGTGTATGAATATGTTTGCTTGAAAGCAGCTACAGAGTAACAGTCATCAACATATTGTTCAGGATCTTTTCCCATGTAAAACATAGCACAAATAGCATGTTGACATGGAATTCCAGTCAACTCCCAAGATCTGCAAGAACAGGTACATCCCTCCAACTTAACCTTGTACTCGTACAGTCGTACTTTCCTTTCTTCACTTCAAATCCATCATCTCCATTGAAAACTACACGCCACTTTGAACTTTTCATGATGTTGGCATTCAAAATCTTCTTCGCATTTGGACACACCCTTCCTTTCCATCTAACTGCCAAGTCCCTTTTTTTAGCAACTCTCTGCATCATTATGATCCTAATGTCTTCTAGCATGGGTATGATTGGTTTGCTCCTACAACCAACAAGTGTGCGGTTAAAAGCCTCTGACATGTTATTGTCCACAGAATCACATTTCACACAGGCTCTTATGAAGGCTTTGCAAAAGTTTTTGAAAGGATATTTTTCCAAATCTGCTTTGGCTCTAGGATCCTTTTTTTCTAGGTGTTGTAGCCACTCTTCAAGTTGTGATTGACAGGTAGACCTAGCACACATCCAAAACAGTTGCTTCATGTATTTGCCCCAGTGTGTCTTGCTCCAATTAGCATGAATGTGCCTTGCACAATTTCGATGCTCACATTCTGGAAGTAAGCTTTGGATAACATTGCTCAGCCCCTTCAAGTTAGTTACATTTCATATTAGTAAACATACTTGTACAAAATAACCATTATTTATTACTATTTCAAGAACCCAAATGATAATGAAATAGTAAGTACCAATAATTAGAAAGTAACTGTTACATGACAAGTCAAAGTAATTAAGAGTAGTTATTAAAATATGACAATGACCTAAATTCTCACTGTATTACATGAGAAGTCAAAGTCAGTGTTACAAACTAAGTATTAACAGTCTCTATGTCCATTGTTAATGAGGAATAAAAGTAAATTTCTTATTAGTATTAACACTCTGTATGATTACCAAGTGAAATGATATTATTTTACAAGTTAAATGATTACCAGTAATTTAACATGTAAATGTGAGAATTAGTTTAAAAACTGAATGTCATATAAGTGTTAACACAAGTACTAGTTTTTTAGTTACAGGCTGAAGTGTAAGGTTTTCAGAAATTTTTTAAACTCATGTCAACTGTGAACAAGTACATGAAGTAATGATTTGTTAAGTAATAACATGAAAGTCAATATATTTACCTTTTGTTGATCGCTTATGACATTCCACGGAGAGCTATCCACAATTTGAAGATCTTCCTTCAACAGCTCTAAAAACCATGACCAAGATGAAGTGTTTTCAATCTCAACGATTGCCCATGCAATAGGGTACATGTTGTTGTTTGCATCCCTTCCAACTGCTGTTAGTATTTCTCCCTTCAATAAGCCCTTCAAGAAACATCCATCTAACCCAATTATCTTTCTACAGCCCTCTAAAAATACCTTTTTCATTGGACCAAAGCAGCAATAAAATCTCTGGAAGAGGCATGGGCCATCATCAACTACTCTAGAGGTCATGATCTTGATGGTACTGTTGGGAATTGAGTCCAGCAACTCTTGACTGTAATCTCTAAGCCTGTTAAACTGTTCTGCAAAGCTAGCATTTATTCTTTTCTTAATGCCTCTGACAGCCCTCCTCACCATGCTGAATGAAACATGAATGCCCGATTCAGTCTCTATGTGCTCCTTTAAGGCCACATATCCAATACATGGGTCATCTCTAACCTTGTCCTCGTATTTATCTTATATCCATTTCTGAGATACAACTCTCAACTTGAATTTTGCATTACATCTGTGTGTAGTGTTCATGCTTTTAACTTGGAAGCACTTGAACCTCTCTTCTCAGCTTGCGTAACAGGAAAAGGGGCAGTTTTCCTGAATGCATTATGCCCGGACTCTCATTGATTCATTCCTTTTAAAGAATATATTTTTCTTGTGGTGCACATCATATCTAATGAGGGTACTCTTAAATTGAACGTTGTCCTCCAAAAGCATCCCCGCCTCAATATCAGGAGGTTCACTCTGTGGGTTGTATGAAGGATGATAGTCCTTAACATTGGAATCAACTTCATCTTCATTCATAGCTTCACCATCTGAAATATAACTTGGTGGGTTATTAGAGGGGTACAACTCCATGTTATCTTCATAGTCCTCATCCTCATCCTCATGTGCAAAGTCCTTATTCTTCTGTGGCCTACTTCCCAAAACATCCTCATTTCTTGCATCTCCAAATCTTCATCATCATCATGTAGTGTCTGAATTTCAACATCACACAGGTCAAGAGTGTCAGCCATCTGACTTCCAACCACATCATTTTCATCCATATCACTTACACCAATCTCAGTTGCAGCCCTCTCAGATTGATTGTGTGAATCTTTCATTCTTCTTTCTTTCAACTTTGTTCTCCGTTTGATCTTGACAATTTCATCAACATCAGCTCTTTCGCTTTGGACTTCACAATTTTGCAGCCCTCCATCACAATGAACTTGGAAGTCAACAACACTTGCTTGATGTTCAAACAACAACAGAATTGGAAGGTTGAAGCAAATACAATTCACAAACTCCACAACTAGAAGACAAGCTGACCAAGTCCAATGTGGTAGCATCATCAACTAACTCCCTTAAAGATTCCAAGGGTTCACGAGGCAGTTTATACATTAGCTTGCCAAATCCCCCAAATGGTCCAGATTCTATGAACTTTTTTAGATGAGGATAACTGAGTACATCAGGGTCACTTTTGATGATCTCTATGCGTCCATTGGTATACTCCATAGGAGAGCATGATTCTAGGTCGCCACCATAGTGTAAAATGATGTCCAATGTTTCCCACATTCTGATACAAGAAAATAAACTCAGCATAAATGGGTTTTACACTCACTGTGTACAACACTAAATACCAAGGGCTTCGACAACAGTAAATGAAAATGAATGAAATCAGTCACTTCGTTTACCCGAGAGTCTTCAATTCAGGGCTTCGCCTTCAGCGCACAAGTTTTCTTCCTCTTCTCCGGTTCGAGCTCTGGTATTACGACTTCGCCTATGGTAAGCTTTGCAATTAGGGTTCATTTGCTAATTCGTCTGATTCGTAAAGCATAAATGGGTTTTCTTTTACATGTACATAGCTTCAAGTGGGATGAATTAATGAGTCAGCACTGTATGATATGTAAAACTTGCTGACTGAGATTTTAAGGGGAGAAAACGGGAGGTAACCAGGTAAATGTAGGGATTGAACAAATTAAGTTGGTTGGTGGGCCGGATCGGAGGTTTTTTGGGTTCGGGGTGCGAATTGAGCAATTCATATACGTACAGGGGCCTATTTGACCCTTTAGCCTTTTTTTTTTATTATTGCTGCACTTTAAACCAATTTTTTGAGACAAACATTCCATTTTCGTATCCTAAAAAACGAAAACATAATTAAATACTCCATTCTTCCAAGAAAAACAGGGTACTTACACTCTCAATGGTAAAAAAAAAAAAATATGAAGTGATTTTTGGGCAAGTTTGACCTCAGTGCTCCTTGGTTTCTTTGACTCTGACGACTACTCCTTCTACGCAGTCCATGGTCACACCCAACTGTCCAGCACTTCGTCACGACAAACGATAGACATCTTTGCCATCTGCCTTACTCTTTGGAACTCCATATATAAGGCCCAGAGGATTTCAACTGGGACGGGAATAGGTTATAAATAAACGCTTTGGACCAAGAGGCAATAGTGTGACCATTGAAAAGCATGAAGAACGGCCATTTAATTCTGACAAATTTCTTTGACTTGTTTGCTTCTTTTACGCTAGCTACATAGGGACGGGCAACTCAAGGAAAGGGGTTCACTGCCCCATGCCATTTCAGCGGACCCATCACTTTCTTAACTTCCAACTCAATACCAGTGTTCACTAAAATGAAATTGGTGGTTTATCTTTCTGCTTGCAAGACATTAACATTGCGTGCAAATTCAGCCACATATCTCTCACATTTCTTTTCTTGGTTAACGTGAAGATATCAACCTAAAGTGCCCGGGGAAAATTAAAAAACCATGTGAGCTGTACATTTAGTTAGTAATTGATAAGTGTTCATGTGACTCTAATTGTACTTGATGTGAACTCTTGCGATGGACGGCTTTGAGTGGGAATTTGATCAATTTTTCCACCTTGGATTGTATATAGATAGATAGATAGATAGATAGATAGATAGATAGATAGATAGATAGATAGATAGATAGATAGATAGATAGATAGATAGATAGATAGATAGATAGATAGATAGATAGATAGATAGATAGATAGATAGATAGATAGATAGATAGATAGATAGATAGATAGATAGATAGATAGATAGATAGATAGATAGATAGATAGATAGATAGATAGATAGATAGATAGATAGATAGATAGATAGATAGATAGATAGATAGATAGATAGATAGATAGATAGATAGATAGATAGATAGATAGATAGATAGATAGATAGATAGATAGATAGATAGATAGATAGATAGATAGATAGATAGATAGATAGATAGATAGATAGATAGATAGATAGATAGATAGATAGATAGATAGATAGATAGATAGATAGATAGATAGATAGATAGATAGATAGATAGATAGATAGATAGATAGATAGATAGATAGATAGATAGATAGATAGATAGATAGATAGATAGATAGATAGATAGATAGATAGATAGATAGATAGATAGATAGATAGATAGATAGATAGATAGATAGATAGATAGATAGATAGATAGATAGATAGATAGATAGATAGATAGATAGATAGATAGATAGATAGATAGATAGATAGATAGATAGATAGATAGATAGATAGATAGATAGATAGATAGATAGATAGATAGATAGATAGATAGATAGATAGATAGATAGATAGATAGATAGATAGATAGATAGATAGATAGATAGATAGATAGATAGATAGATAGATAGATAGATAGATAGATAGATAGATAGATAGATAGATAGATAGATAGATAGATAGATAGATAGATAGATAGATAGATAGATAGATAGATAGATAGATAGATAGATAGATAGATAGATAGATAGATAGATAGATAGATAGATAGATAGATAGATAGATAGATAGATAGATAGATAGATAGATAGATAGATAGATAGATAGATAGATAGATAGATAGATAGATAGATAGATAGATAGATAGATAGATAGATAGATAGATAGATAGATAGATAGATAGATAGATAGATAGATAGATAGATAATATGCAAGTTTGAAGATGAAGTAAATCGCCTAGATTTACCAACCCTGAAAACTTTATACTGCAAGATTAATTTAAAAAAGGATTAATAATAATATATGTGCAGTTTAATTCAATTATTCACAATTGAATTGATCCATTTTTTCTGCTACAACCATCATGTCACCCTCTAGCTCATCTTTTCAAAGTGCTCTTGTTCCCAACACTACTGACTCCAATCCTCTATTAATACCCTTAACGCCTCTTCTCAAGTTTCTATTAAATTGTCAAAGCATGGATGCAATCATTCATCGTGGAAATCTCAACTTACCAACCTTTTATTTGGTTGTGATCTTTTTGGATATGCCTATTGCACCAACACATGTCCAAATTCACATGTACAAATTCTAATGATCCTACTTTCCACTTTTGAAGTCATCAAGATCGCGTTCTTTTGTCCATCCAATCAAATGTAGCCTTTAATATTTTCCCTATTATCAACTCATGTTCCACTTATGCTCAAGCATGGAAGAAACCGGAGTCCATCTTTGCCAACACTTCTACTATTCGAATGTTATGTCTTTTGTCTACTCTCATGAATACAAAAAAGTATGTCAAAACAGTTATCGAGTACATGAACACGCTCAGAACTTCAATTCATGACCTTGTTACTATTGGTCATCCTTCGAGTGATGGTGGATCACCTCTTATGTTTTAGGTGTTTTAGGGGTGAGTTCAAAGATCCGATCGGCACTTTATGTGTCCATCAAGTCCCACCATCGTTTGAGGGCCTTCATAACTATCTCTAGGATGTTGAACTCCTAGCATGCGAGTCCATTGCAGATTTTTACAGTCCCATGCTTTTCAATATGCTACATATCTAATTAATCGTTTGTCCACCCCTGTTCTTCATTATTAATCTCCCTTTTTAAAATCAGTTGTTGAAACACCAGATTATACCTCTATACACGTTTTTAGATGTCTCTGCTGGCCTTGATTGCGTCCATATACTACCAACAAACTTCAACCTCGAAGCTAGTTTGTGTATCTATCTTGACTTTTTTCGTGACGCCCACCATGCCCATATGTGTCTGGATCATACCACAAATAAAATATATGTCTCACGACATGTTGTGTTTTCTTTTTTTTAAATACCCTTCCATATACCACTCAACATAAGTCGTATGTTCCTTCTTCCTCTCTTATTAAACATTTCTTTAGGAGTCCCCACCAACCTTCACTAGCAGATCACTCCTCCAATACTACTCTCATATCCACCCTCCCAAACTTTATCGAGTATTTCCCATGTGCCCCACCTAATTCTACTACATCCCCCATATAGTTCCCAATCTTCCAAAAAATACTTGTGCTCCACTCATCCCTTCCCAACAAACCCATGTGTCCTCCCCATCCTTAATTATCTTCTTCCAGTTTTGCACCATCACCTATTCCCACACCCATACCAATTATACAACTCTCTTCCACCCCATCCTCTATTAATCCAACTTCTCCAATGCACACCATGCACATAAATAATCATCAGTGCCCCCAAAGTTCTCGTCTATGCCCCCCAAAGTGCATTTACAAATCAAACTCCAAATATGCACTTCAAGCATTAATTTCATCTGGTCTTCCTATCGCCCCTGTTACTTATAAACAAGCCATGATTGCTCCACAATGGAAAAATGTGATGCTGGAAGAGTGTATTTCCCTACAAAAAATAATGTGTTGATCCTTGTTCCTTCCCAACACACACAATGTTATAGGTTGTAAATGGGTGTTTCAGGTGAAACAAAACTCGAATGGTTCGGTGACCCGATATAAAGCGCGGTTAGTTGCTAAAGGGTTTCGCCAAGGTCTTGGGTGGATTTTACCGATATATTTAGTCTGGTGGTTAAACCGGCTACTGTTTGAGTGATACTCACATTGGCAATTTTAAACAAGTGGCATATCTGTCAACTCGATGCAAAACATGCATTTTTGCATGGTACATTGTTTGATAAGGTTTACATGCAACAACCTTAGGGGTTTATTGACAAACAGTCTATATATGGATCATGCCTGCCATCTTCATAAAACATTGCACGGTCTCTTACAAGCACCTCGTGCTCGGTATTCTGAACTTCGAGAGTATCTCTTACAATATGGTTTCCAACACAATAAGAGCGATGTTTCTCTCTTCGTATTTCATGCTCATGGGTCTATACTTCTCTTATCGTCTATGTAAAAGACATCATCGTCAACAACAACTTCACATGCATTATGAACATGAGGATGTGAGGGTCATTCTACCCTTATTTGCTGATGATGTTCATGAAGACCACATGATTCATACGTGGTTTCAAGAGTTTAAGAATGTGCGCCACCTAATGGCATTTGATGAGGGAAAGTTGGATACGTTGATAATTAGTGCACCACTGCAGTCTTTGCTATTTGAGAGCCTACGAGGTATCATCTTTTCTCAATTGCTTCATCACTCGGCTTGCTCATCGGTTTTTTCAAAAGGATCTCAATGCCTTATCATACTTCTTGGGTCTCGAAGCAACACAAACATCAAATGGGTTACTTCTCACTCAATATAAATACATTCGAAACATTCTCTCTTGTACAAATATGCATGATGTCAGTCCATTCCCTACACTCATCTCCCCTAGTGAAAACCTCACTCTCTATGATGGCTCTCCGCCTCATAATGACACTTAATATAGAAACATCATTGGTGCTCTCTATTATCTCTCGTTCACAAGGCCGGACATAATTAGTTTTGTAGTTAACAAGTTATCTCAATACATGAACTCTCCTTCCTCGGTCTATTCGTTGGCAAACGATCAAAAGGTTATTGTGATATCTCAAAGGTATTGCTCGCTTTAGTGTTTTTTTGTCTGCTCATACTCCATTTCCCCTACATGCTTATGTGGATGCAGATTGTGTCAGTGACACTTACACTCGTCACTCCACATCCACCTATGTTGTTTTTCTCGGTCGTAATCATATCACTTGGAGTTCTAAGAAATAGTCTCTATTGCATGCTCTTCTACAGAAGTTGAATACTGTGTTATTGCATCTGTTGTCATTAAGCTTACATGGGTTCGAAACCTCTTGCTTGAACTTTGGATCACTCCAAAATGGCCACCTGCATTTTTGCGTGACAACATTAGTGCTACATATGTTTGTGTCAAGGGGGTTTTTCATTCCCGAATGAAGCATGTTGCCATTGATTTTCATTTTGTTCGAGAACAGATTGCTAAAGGTCATTTTCCGGTTGGTCATGTTCGCACTCAAGATCAGCTTGCCGACCCACTCACCAAACCATTGGCTCGTTGCTTGTTCCTCTCTCCGCTCCAAGCTCAGAGACCTTCCAGAACCACTCTTGATCACGGGAACATGATAGGATACTACATTGTGTAAATCTTTTGTACCTATCTATAGAGAGATTTAGTCTAATTATATGAGTCTTTTTGTTGTTATCCTAATGTAACTGCTTGTAACCTCTTGGGCTATTGTAGCTCTATGCATTAATATATATACACGATTGAAATATCCAAATGCTTTAAGCCTTTATTGCTAAACATCTTTCAAAAGTGACGCATAGCCTTCCCAGTGACAATTACACTTACTCCGACCACATTGACCTGCACCCGGACTCCGACCACAGTGACCTGCCACCGGTAATAGTTACTCTACCACCGCAAGTGGTACTCACACCGCCACCAGTGACACTTATCCCGCCGCCTCCAGTAACCCGTTGCCGCTATTGACACTTACCCAGCTGCTAATGACAGGTACAATGCCGCCACAAGTGACCTACTTTTTTGGCGGTGACTGTCACCGCACGACTTTCCAAGTCCCTCCCAAGCCCCATCCACATCCTCAAACCCCTCCCTAGCTCCTATCCCATAGCTCCCACATCATCACTGCCCCACCACTCCTCAGCCTTGCACCACTGTCACTACCACCCTAGACCCCAAACCACTATGACCAACAGCCCTCACACCAACGTCACCCTAACCACGCCTCATACCGCGAACACCTAACCTTACCCATCCCAGATCCCTACCAATGACATCCAAATTTTCCTATACATCCGGAAATTGTGGATTCCAGGTGAGGCGACATCTACATGTTGCAGATGAAGAGGTTTGCGGCGGATCGAGCTCATCACCGCTAGATCGACGAAGCTCATCACCGTCTTCAATGGCGATGACTTCTTTGTTCGACGAAGAAGGAGAAAGGATGGGAATGATGAATACAAACAGAATAAAGGAGAAGAAGATAATGAAGAAGGAGAGATGTAGGCAACAGGCGCGTACAACGACGGTGGAGATCTACGGTTGCATAGTTGCGGAGGTTTGCTGCG
The DNA here is from genome assembly GCA_945859915.1 of Cuscuta epithymum. Lineage (NCBI taxonomy): Eukaryota > Viridiplantae > Streptophyta > Magnoliopsida > Solanales > Convolvulaceae > Cuscuta > Cuscuta epithymum. Next base: position 1,309,521 of record CAMAPF010000004.1, read on the forward strand.
ATGAGACGATGTCATATAAGAGCAGGCTGAAAGAAGAAGGGAACAAGAGATTGGGGCAACTAGGGTTAGTAATGTTAAAGACAAGAGATTGTAGTATTTAGTCTCTTTTTTATCCAACTTAACATGTGGTTCTATTTTTGTCTACTTGAAAGTGTATGGTATTATTTTTATCTTTACTTATGCTTAAAATCTTTTCAAATTGAATAAAAATTAAAAACACATTTAGGACAAGCTAATCCAAATGAAAGGGATAATAAAAAATGGAAATGAATTTTCACAATTGCACTTTGCTCAGTTTTACTGTAAGATTTTCCCCACACATAATCACCTCATATCTTTTAGATTGCCTATTACCTCATGAACCATCCCAATTAGAATATCATGTTTTGGCCAATAAAAAAATCATGTTTTGGCCAATAATGTAACAGGCAACCGACTTTGGGGCCTAAAAGCAATTTCCTCCAATAAAATTTGCATAGAGAAGAAGAGAAAACTACGTGTAATAAATAAATGCATCTTCATCATACATCCTTGAGCACCTGCGAGGCGTTCTTCCGGAAGACCGCGTCACCGTGAAACCCTAGCCTAGACCAATTCAAAATACAAATCGAAAGAAGCTAATCACAGATCAGCTCAAGGCGATAAGGATGTTGAGAATTGCAGGTCGGAGGTTGTCGTCTCTGTCATCATGTTCCTGGATGTCAGCTGCTCAGACCTCTCCGTCCATCGCATCCAGGAACCTTCTTACCATGTCCGGGGATTCGTCCGATGGAACTCCTTCCAGATTGGGTTCTCCTCCCATCGGATTTATGTATCTTGATCAAATGAGAGGTTCCTTTTTTTTTCTTTTTGCACTTCCTGTTCTTTATTTTGCTATCTGGCATCTCCTTGCTGATCCGGTCGACGCATCTAGTTTATTATTTGGCATCCAGGAAAATTACCGTGAATAGATGATTTGACACGATAAAGGTGCGATTTTTAAAATTGAAGCCTGAAATGAATGGAAGCTAGTAATATGCCATGGCCGATAATTAATTATTGATGTGAGATATCCTCAACAGTTCCAATCCACGTTAGTTTCATTATAATAGTCCTTTCTAATGTTTTTTTGGATCACAAGCCCATATTTTTACATACAATTGCCTGCTTAGGTGGTTATGGAAGACTCACTTCAGGAATTGTTTACCGTCTTCCTTGAATAATGCCTGCTTAAACCTGGGTAGGGTGATCCGATAGTGTAATATCTGTAGTTGGAAAAGATGAGCACTATATTATGTCAATTGTGTCATGTGGTTGATTTCTGGTTTATTTATTACATAACTGGCAATGTGTCATATAACCATAGTCAACTGCTTTGGTGCTACTGTATCAGTTGCCACTCTGATTTTACCACTAATATTTTCCTTCCTACGAAGAATGATCTCCCACATTTTGTAGTTTACTCTAGGGAGTATCGAATTAAAAACACTTCATCCAGGTTATCTTTTCGTCATATCATGACATATTAGTAAATAAGTGAACAACTAAACAAATAATTCTAATTCCTGATGGCTGACACGACAAATAACTTGCAAATCGCAAAACTCTAAAATGGCATGTGTGTGGACTTCTTAGTTGATTCATATATAGTAGCAAGATTTTATTCCTTTTCTCTTTGAAACTTTGAACTGCTTATTTCAGTGGTATGATTTCCAACATTAGATGACAGATATCCAATGGACATCTAGAATGACTTGCAGTCAGTTGAGTACTAGATGTTTACTTCATTGTTAGTTGGTTTACCACGGACATTCTTAATGAAAATTGCAAGGCTGCTCTTAGTTCCATGTTTCACGGAAAATCAGCTTTGAACTTTTCATTTGCTCTTCCAAGAGAGACACAGTCTCTCTTCCAAAAATTTCCTTGTGTTCTGTATTAGAGTATATGATCACATATGTTTCTTCATTTTAATAAGCCATCTTAGGCCAAACATATGCAAAATGCTTAGTTGCTGAGGCATGAAAAATCAAATCTTGCAAGTTACCTACTTATCCCGTGTGTAGAAGCTGTGCTAAATCACTTAGCTATGTAGTTCGTATACAAGTAAGGTTTTTTAATCATTACTTGATGATTACATTAAGAAAAAGGAAACCTTGTCAAGTACTCCCTATCAATTTCTCCCATATGACTTGTTTTTTTACAATTACAAACAACATCCAAGCCTTAGTCCCAAAAAAATTTGAGGCCGGATAACATGAACCGATACTTGATATCGGAGTCAAAAAGAAAAGATAGATAAGAATGATAAAAGATAAGGTTTTTATCTTTACTTGATGATTACATCAGGAAAATGTAACTTTGTCAAGTACTCCGTATCAATTTCCCTCATATGACTTTTTTTTTGACAAATTACAAACAACATCCAAGCCTTAATCGGCTAACACGAACCGATACATGATATCAGAGTCAAAAAGATTTGTTTGACATTTACTTAGAAAAAAATGAAAAATTTCAACAATTCAACTACCAATTACGTATTTGCCATATATGCGTATGAGAGCAGACATATAGTTGGGAGAGTTAACCTGGAATTATGGACATTAAGAACCCGTTTTAGTGCCTCAAATAGGTAAAGTGGATGAAGTCGTGAATATTCATTAATGGTGGCTGTTTTGTGAAAATATGCTGAACTGTTTAAAAAGTCATGCTAAAATTATTTCTTACATAAGTCAAGAGAAATAATATCTGAAATGAGCGTAAAAATGTCATTTATTAAATGTAATTCCTTTCAGCCAAAGAGTAACTCATGGGTACCTTTTTTGTCATCAGTCAATTTAGCCAACATGGTGAAGTAAGTTAATAATTGGTGTAAAATCAGTTGATAAGACGAAAAAGAGGTTTACTAAGAAGGCTCTGAAGGATAAGAAATGAATGGAAATCCAATATCCTCTTGTCCATGTTACAAACAATTTCTTTTCTCTGTTACGCACCATATGACCATATCACTTTGTCCAGCGTTTTTTAATTAAATTCAAATGTGCAGTAGAAGCTTGCAATAAAGTTATATAGGGTGTGCGGTGTGCTAATTATTTGGATTGTGTAATTGTTTTTTTACGCTGTGCCACTGCTACAGGGTTCACTTCTGCTTCTCTAACCCCTGCAAAAGACGGCTCTTCAGATCTTCCACCAACATTGGCTGCGATAAAGAATCCCACCTCTAAAATTGTCTATGATGAGTGCAATCATGAGCGTTTTCCACCCGGTGACCCAAGCAAGCGTGCTTTTGCTTACTTTGTCCTGACAGGTGGCAGGTTTGTTTATGCCTCATTGGTTCGCCTCTTGGTGCTCAAATTTGTTCTGAGCATGTCTGCTAGTAAGGATGTCCTTGCCCTGGCATCCATTGAGGTTGATCTGTCGAGTATTGAACCGGGGACAACTGTAACGGTCAAGTGGCGTGGGAAGCCTGTTTTCATCAGGCGTCGGACTGAGGATGATATCAAAACTGCAAACACCGTTGATGTTGGTTCACTACGGGACCCACAGCAAGACGCCGAGAGAGTTAAGAATCCTGAATGGCTTGTCGTAATTGGGGTTTGCACACATCTTGGGTGCATACCATTACCGAATGCAGGAGACTTTGGTGGTTGGTTTTGCCCATGCCATGGTTCTCATTACGATGTCTCTGGCAGGATTCGCAAAGGACCTGCGCCGTACAACCTTGAGGTGCCTACTTACTCTTTCTTGGAGGAGAACAAGTTGCTTATTGGTTGATGAAAAGAAATTTTATGTATGTCCTCACAAAGGCAATGAAAGCTGCTCGAGCGTAGATTGTTTGATCTTGACGAATACTTTTCTTGAGTTTCTTATTTCTTTCCCTAAAAAGCTCAGTACTTTGGATTTGGGACGCATTTATACACTAGTTTTGAACATTTGCACGCTGTTTTGAATAATGCAGCTATCGATTTGCTAAATTCGTAAGAAGATTTTCGTTGCAGATTTGTAATAATTTTATATACTTGCTAGAACAGTGAATAATATAAATTTCATGTTCCACAATCGAATTTGTGATTGGTTCCTTACACATTTACTGATTTACCCTCATTTGGACCTTAAAACATTAAACATGTGTTGAACACTTGAACGTACAATATAGAACAATTTATGTTCAGGGATTTGCATTTTGGCGAACTTCGTGCTTACTTTAGGATTGCAGCTTCGCTAATACATGGTCCAGACTCTTTAGTGAAATTAAGATTAGTCTCGGCAAAGATTTTTTGGTTGAGTTTGTTGATTTTTAAGAGAATTCATTTTGGTCATATTAAAAAGTCAAAACGTTTGAATCTCATCACAGTGACACTCCTAAGTTTGAATCTCATCACAGTTTAAGGATGTTGATCTTAATATAGAACATATACTATAATAGTAGGTTAGGAAGAACTATAACAAAAAAGGTCAAAAACGTACTAATGCCCCATTCCATATCTTTAATTTGGCTAATTCCGCTCATTTTTTGTTTAGAAAAAAACTAGGTATATACAAAATACTTGTTGTGTACGCTCCCATATTTTGTTTGTAAACACCGTTAGCTTGTTTATATGCACACAACTACACAAGTCGGTAATTGTTTTTATGCACACTAGAGTGTATAAAAAGTGTAAACTTGTAGAAGAATCGCTCTTTTGTTTATTAGCATAATAAATGGCCTTTGACTTGTGCAGTAGGTACGTGTGACTTATTTGGTTGAAAGCCAAATAAACATTACCAAAACGGAATACTGTTATGATTATTTTATTGATAAGCCAACTAAGGTGCTCATGGCTACCAAACGGGTTCCATTTCGTACAAATCACAAAATAATTGAAGGTCTGGATGTAAAGAGGGTTGTTATTTTGGCCAATTCTGGTTAAAAAGAGGGTTGTTTATTTTGGCAATAGCAGCGTGAAGTGTTTAATGGGCATCAAGTTTATTTGGTTGTGACAATGATAATATTTATGACTCCATATTGGCAACAGTCACCATACCAAATTACCAAGTATTAGGTATATATATTTATGTCGCTATAGCATAGTATCAACAAATATAGTTGTTTAATAAACTGGCAAATCAGGTGTGCCACCGATCACCAATAATGCAATTAGTACAATAAAAGAGCCCCAAGGACCAGACGTTTTGCATCTCCATGTTCAGCTGTCTTGAATAGGAACTAACGCTAGTTTGCCGCCAAATACTTCTGGAAGTTGGTTTTCATCAATGTGTTGAAGAAGGGTCGATTTCATTTTCTTGTTTTCGACAAAAATGATCTGCAAAAACATAAGAACAAACTGAATTAGAAGATATTTAAGCATTATAGATCGCTTGGTACCTGGTGGTTATACATGGTAAGACGATGCGGAGTATATGATAATGGTTGAAGGCTCAAATCCTACCGGGTTATAAAAAAAGGTTGAAGGCTCAAAGTGTAGAAATTCAAAGACGGTATTAAAGTGTCCACACAACCGTGAGAGAACTAAAAATGGAAAAAGTTGAAATTATTTACCACAATGATAAGTTAACTGAAGAAGTCTTACCTTCTTCTTTGTTCTGCTATCAATAAAGGGGTAAACGACCTTCCATGCAGTCATAAATATGTAAGGTACATGAACTAGAAATAACTTCCCCAGCCTCTCAGGATAGCAATCCTGCAAAACATTCACAGTGAGAAGCCAACCAGCAAAAAACTCTCCATACTCCTTTGACTTTCAACTAGGATCGATTCGATGGAAAGGCCAACCTGCAAAATTGACAGAGCCGCCAAGTATCCACGTATATCACTATTGGCATATCCCCATCCATCAAGGTCTGCTATGCTCACAAACTTCTCCTGTCCTTCTGGCATTCTATGATAAATGAAGGAAAAAGATTCAGAATTCCAGAATAGAGTAAACTTTATACTTAGATGTTAGATGTAACTGGGAAGAAAGGCAATGGTACCTCGAAGTTATTTTGTCAAGTGTAAAAGTTACATACCCTGCCATCATAATTCATAAACATAAAAGAAGAACTCAGTCAGGACTCAGGAGTATGCGGTCAAAAGATTTATATATGTAGGAACTCAATACATCATATCTAAGTTGATATCTTAGGCAATGCTTCGTTGTATGAGAATTCAAAAGACATCAAAAATACTATGTGAAGAATAAGAAACATTGCATACGTTTAAAGTCCTCCACATTTGTTTGCTTATGACGGCCACCAAAGACAACAACTAGAGGGCGGCCGTGCTTGTCCTTCCCTTGCATGAACAACTTGTTTTGGGCAATGTCGTTTTGAATTTCAGATGGTGATATGAAGCCTTTGGGCACAAAGTCTCTCCTCCATGTGAGGTACTTGAGAAGCATTGCAGCAGCCTTTTCAACATCGAGATCCCGAGCTCGTAAGAATCTACGGATCATCAAGTCATCTACATCGTCCTACACTTCATTATAAATACCAACACCATTCAGGCTTTTGAATTTGACTTTAATCGCTTCTAGTTAGTATCTTTTCCCTCACACTCTCAACCTGAAATTCTTCACACAGACTCTAAAGCTCATTAAAGATTACTCGATCGAATCCTAAATAGGTTCGCTCTTACTAAAAGTACTTAGCTCAGCATGTCACCATCCAATAAATGAAAACAGCGAAATGGTCAATTTGACCTTCAGAGTTACTTCACATCTGCTTGTTAGTTTCTATACCTAAAAATTCAGGGCCGAAGACATAGAAAAGGTGGCTGCACTGGCATTCGGTAACATCGATTGATGAAACCAAGATTTTTCTACAAAAACAGTTATTTAATTGGATAAGTTAGTTAATAAAAGATACAAAGTACTAATCCAATGCCATGCTGGTTTGTGTTACATAGTTTGTACTTTATACTAAATCCATTAACATTTTCTTGTCTAATTTGAGTTCATTATTATTTGTTCTCCTTTTCATCTTTGGAGAATACGATCTTATCAAAAGATACAGAAAACACACTTTTTCATCCATTCATGATTCATGGCTAACTTTTTCAGCATTCTTCTTCTTTCTCACTTTTTAAATACAATTAATCACTCGGGTAACTTTAACTCATGGGCGTGCAAGTAAAGGGGCCAACCCATATTTTAGTTAAAAAAAATGTTTTTATGTAAAAAAATGTGCAAAAAATTATAAAACATACTCCGTATATGCAATTTTTCCCTCGCCTAACCAGAAAATCTCGGTTAACTACACTAATGCCTCAATTTTCTCAATGGAATGAGAAGTTCTGATCTGTAAAAAAGACAACTGATATGAAAAAATAAAAGGGTTGACCTTAGGAGAAGGGTCTTCTTTCTGGAGAAGAGCTCTAACGATTCCGATTTTGCTACGCTCTATCTCTTCCATTCCGCTCCAGTCGTCATCATCATCATCATCATCATCATCGTGTTGACTGGTTTCCAAGACGCTTTCGGGATATGGAATCTCATCGGCGGTTCCCGGAGGAGGGCCCAAAGCCTTAACCTCCTTCTTCCCCTTCTCGTCGACGGACCCAAATGCAATCTGGAGCTTCTTCCGCAAATACGAAGTCATCTTCTTCCTTTCCTGCAATTTCTGTTGAGAGAGAGACGGAATGATGCTGGTAAAGTGAAGAGAGGTGATTGGATAGCAGGTGAAGGCTATGGAAGCTGGCATGTGGAAAGCGTGACGTGGCTCTGCTGGGTTGTTGGTGCACTTGCTGGGAGTGGGGCCCGGAGGATTAACTGTTTGAGCACTGTGTTTAGTGCAGCATTAGTCCATTCTCAACCACTAATTTCCTGGTTAAGACCTTACTCATCTTCAACCTCCACATAGCTGAACTAACAGGGAACAGCATGAAGTGTGCCGTTTGACTTACCACTTGCGTGCATAAATATCATTCACTGTCCATTTTTGACAAATTTGGTTAGAGGATTTTCTCGATAACAAGATTAGTTTTCAACTTCTTGTGGTCCATTGTGTACTAATTATAGTAATTATTAGAGATCCCTTGGTAACGACGAAGTATACAACAAGTTGAAATGGGTTGAAATGTGTTCAAGTTGCAAAATGATAAAATTGATTGAATTTGCTTAATTGTGAATTAATTATAATCATAGTATGCATTGCTAAAAATTTGAGAACTATATAGAATAAAATCTAAAATGGTTTCTCACAGGTAATTTAGTCAGAAAATAATTTTCAATTATTTTGATTATTACACTATTTAGTGCGCGGAATAAATGATTTAACTATGTCATTCGTATCTACACTTATTTAGAAATGTAAATAAAAAGTGTTAAGTGTGTGTGTATATATCGTTCAAAGACACGGGATGACCCGTTGCAGCAGAACGATGCTGACGACCCTTGAGTCCTTGACCATCGCACCGGTTGTCTCTCCAATTTCCACCGCCTCAACCGCATCGCTCTCTAAAAAGAAACTCTTTGATCCCTACTTGTGTTGATTCGACCGAAGCTTGGAGTATTATGTTTGGACCCATGAAATATTCTTGCCCGACATTTACCGCATCTCGGGGGTGTTTTCTTTCGGGATGAAAAAAAGGACATGTTTGTATAATTATTTTATTTGGACTATAGCAAAAATATTTTTTATGAAAAGGGTGATGCCTCAAAGATAGGACAAACTAATTTACAATTTTATAAATATGACTTTTTATTTGTAATTGGATAAAAACGGGAATAAGTCATTCAAAATTCTATAAGTATGATTTTTTATTTGTAATTTGACAAAAATACTCTGGGGAGGAATGTTGCCCACATGTCACTGGACCACCGCTGGATTGCATCTGAGGGTGGTTCAGTAAGGTATACTGAATATTTTATTGCATACCTTTGCCGTACCAAAACATTCGGTATACAAAATATATATATCATTACCTTACCGAAGTTCGGTATCCCGAAGTTTCTTCCGTAATGGTACAGTAACGGTAAATTACCATGCATGTCTCCCAATACAACAAATTATACGAAGTATAATGTTACAACGAAATATACTAAATCGGTGTTACTGGTAACACTGATTTTGTAAATAGATTAACGAAATATATTAAATCGGTGTTACTAGTGACATATTTAATGCTTTACTTAAAATGTTACAAAATACAATTAATAAGTTGCATCATGATGTCATATTCAATACAACAAACAACATCCAAGCCTTAGTCCCAAAAGATATTGAGATCGGCTAACATGAATCGATACATGATATCACCACCAAAAGGAAAAGAAAGAAAATAAAGAAAAAAGACAAGCTATTATAAAAAAAGATAATATAAAAGAGATGAAGATACCTAAAAATGATAAAAATAATGTTTATATATAAGGATAGAAGGATAAAAGGCAAGAAAAAAAGATGAGGGGAAATAATAATACGAGATCACTCCTCCACACGAATACCCGCCCTCCACTTTGCTCTCTCCAATGCCATACCCTCCAACCCAAGAAGAAGAATATCACTTCGGACTCCCCTAACTCATGTTTGTTTGGGCCTTCCCCTCCCTCTCTCTCTATTCTCTGCCTCTTCTTCACACATCTCAACTCATCTGACCGGTGCATCACTCGGTCTTCTATGCACATGACCAAACCACTGTAGGCGCGACTCCCGCATCTTGTCTTCAATAGGTGCTACTCTCACCCTTTGTCTGATTGTCTCATTTCTCACGTGGTCCTTCCTAGTATGCCCACACATCCATCGCAGCATGCGCATCTCCGTCACACTCATCTTTTGAATGTGACATCGTTTCACCGCCTAACACTCTACGCCATACAACAATGCATGCCTAATTGATGTTCTATAAAATTTACCCTTCAGTCTAGTCGGCATACTTCTATCACATAGGAATCCCAACACAATCTTCCACTTCATACACTGTGTTCTGATTCTATGAGATACATCTCCAACTAACTCACTGTCTTTCTGAATTATGGAGCCTAAGTAACGGAACATATCGCTGACCGGTATCTCCTTACCATCTAGAGTAATTCCACTATTACCACTGCTTCTACCTCCACTAAACTTGCACTCCATGTACTCTGTCGTGCTCCGACTTAGTCTGAAACTCTTGTTCTCCGATGTTTGTCGCCATACTTCCAACTTTGCTTTAAGATCTTATGTCATACTACCTCTGTCCCTTAAAACTTTGCCAAGTTTGACCGGCATGGGGATTAATAAAGTAAAAACTGTGTGGTTGAGGTTTGTGCAAAGGAGAGAGAATTAATTGGAACCACAAATTCTTTACTTAAAAGGGAAAGTGGCAAAGTTAATGGGACATCCAAAAAAGGAAAGTTGGCAAAGCTTTAAGGGATAGAGGGAGTATTCAATAATCAATATTGAACAATAATAATTATTATTGGAATATTTAAGTAGTTCAACATGTCACATATTAAAAAACAACACATTCTCCTAAAATAACTTGAACAATATAGATATAATTAAATCAATAGTGATCTATAACATAAATAAATAAAATTATTCAAATAACATGAATATAAAATCATTTATTCCTAATATGATATTGTGTAATTAGTCATTTTTTATAATTCTTTAAAAAATATTTAAATACGACTTTCAGGCAAAGTTGTGTGCCTCGACTCGTAGAATCAATATGTAGATACGCTTGTCACATAAGTGTATCTCTCTTCACTTATTAGCTACTCGGCGGTTCAACCATCGCGACTCGCAAGCTCTTGGAACAAGATGGACTTGTTTCTGGACATTATTAGATTACTCATTAGTCACTGGGTTAGTATAAATTGTTTGAATGTTACATAGTAGAAGGCTGGAAGGTTATAGTGGGTTTGAGAAATTGGGTTTTTATTTTTGTATTTTGGTATTTGTAACCAACCTAAGTATTACTTTTGAGCATCAAAATTGTAATGGACTTTTACAATATTTTGGAAGTCAAAGTATTTTTTGGGTAGGAAGTCAGTACAATATTATATCAGCATACCACTGTATTTGAAAACATCTACTGTTACCGTATTGAAATTAATAGGTACCGTATGATACCGTACCGAAATGACGGTTTGCCAATATTTTGGTATTTTGCGGTATTTTTCGATACGGTAAGTGTGGTGTACCAATTTTCCGGTATGTTTACTCACCCATAAATTTGCGTCGCGAGTCGCCATAAAGTTCTCACTAGACCGTTGTCGCCGCAATTACTAAATATATTTTATTACTAAGCAAAGAAAAAATCATATGAAAATAAATAAATTGATCATCTACAGTAATTTCAACCAATTCAAACTTACTTATGTTGAGTATGAAATAATTGTGCTCGGAAAATGCAAAAAAAAAAAAATGTATCTAGTGAAAAACAGGCTAACAAACGCAAACTATGGGTTATCAAACAAGTTTTAAATAAACTTTAGAAGTGTAACTTGCTGATTATTGCATTTGATCTAAGAGGGCGTTTGGTATGAGGCAAAATAATTATGGAGTACTTCACATGCAAAGTGCAGAGATGTAAAAAGTTTACACTTTTTGGCTGGATTACTAATGCAAATTGTATGAAACTTTTTAAAAAACATTTAATCTTTTGGCCTAGATATTACTAAAAAGGATAAAAGACAAAAAGTGATACGGAATATCTTTTAAAAAATTTCAAAAATGTAACCAACATCACAATTAACCCTGCAGTGCGCAGTGAATCCGGCCAAAATGATTCCGCCACCGCAGTGTCTCCGGCCATCGTGACTGCCTGTCTATCGGTCACAGTGAACACCCGCCCACTAGCTACAATGACTGCCACCCAGCGCCCACCGGCCACAGTGACGGCTCGTCCACTGACCAGAGTGGTCGACTGCCCAACTCTGATCACCGCCGCAACTTTCTAGCCGCCTCCATCTGGCCCACCTGGCTTACCAATGCTTTCGACAACCCCCTCCCTAGCCCCTAAACCATACCTTCCCCTAGCCCAATTACTCCGGTCACCACCCCATCGCCCCCACCGCCTCTTCGCCAGTGACCACCACTCCATAGCCCTGATACCACCACCACTTCCCCACCCCCACACACCATCCCTGCACCCACTCCCCAGCCCCACATCACCGCCACTACCCACCCCATACCACATCATACCATCAGTGTCAAATCCCCTCTGTCGCTGCACCAACACTAACCTCCTCCCCGACCTTCCTAGACCCCTCCCCGACCTTCCAGCCCCCTGATCCGCGACCCCAACCACGATGTCACCCAACGCTTCCCACTACTACCCCAAACATACTTGTAGCATTTGTCGCCGCCCCCACTACCCCAGACCCAACCCTAGACACATCCGCCCACGAATTCTGCCTTCCAAACTTAGACACCTGTTTATTTCAACATCGTCGAAGAAGAAAGGAGAAGAAGGGAACCACGACGGAGATGGAGGCATCGATGCAGGGTAGCAACGTTGAAGCATAGAGTAGGAGCTTCGTCCGATCTAGGATAGGAAAACAATGACCCGGAAGAAGAAGAGAAGTTCGTCCAAGTTGGGAGATTTGTCCGATGCCGATATGGGAGAGGGGGTATAAAGTATAAACGGGCCATTCTAATAAACAGTAACTCACTTTTGAGGTAATTAGCAAATGTGTCATATTTCTGGAATCTGAAAAGTTGGAGGTAGTAAACGGGTCATTGTTTCAAAACATTTAACGATGTATCATGTAACATATTTTGCGTGGGGGAAGTGGTAAAATATTTTGCATCTTTCTTATAAACCACTGGAACGTTTGCATGTAAATTAAAAATAAAGTATACATATAATCAAGTAATGTAATCTATTTTACACGTGCAATCGTTTCATGCGCAATCATTTCACGTGCAAAAATTTAACATCTATCCTACCAAATGGGCCGTAATTTCTAAGCAGAAATCTTCCCATTAGAGCAGCAATACGGCCCAAAGGCCCAAGCCTACTACGAATATCTTTATATTCAGGCACAAACGAAGCCCTAGAGTTGCAGTAACAATTCAGCAGCGCGCCAGGCCAGCAATTGCTTAAACAAACGCGATTCGTCATTTCAATCGTCAAATTGTTCTCTGATATATACTACGTATATAAATTTATTTATATATTCTTGATTTACTTGTGGTTTGGTTGCCCAATGATGGAAAAAGTAAAGTGATTGAAACGGCTGACGGTTTAAGATTCATCTCCGACCTTTGGCGCATCGCCGGAGTAATAATCCGGCACCGTCATCGCCACCTTTTCACTCACACGATTCATCAAACACGCGCACCTGTGGTTGATTTCGTTGTGGTGTGCTTCAGGTTTGTGATGAATCGCCGTTTTCAGCCGCTTGTGATTCAGAAGCTATGAGATCTGAGGGCTTTTTGTTTAGTTTTATCATTTCTGGTTTACAAAACGATTTTACTTGTGTAATTTTGTTTTACCAAAGGTTTAAATGTATTGTTTGTGTTTGCAAATAAAATGCATTTTATTACACATTCTGGTAAATTAATTTTTTATTTTTCAGCGATATGGATGATAACACCCTTCGTTTTACAATGACACAACTCCTTTTAAGTTTTAATGGGGTTTCTTTAATTTTTTCACATTATTCCAAAAATATTTAGTTTTTATTTTTTAGAAAGTTTTAATACATTTTTAAAATATGAATAATTATTTTATATTGTTTTAATTCTCATACGGAGTATTATTTTAATAAAGTCAATAAAGAATAAATTTAAAAGTTTCTAGTAAAAATTTAAAAGAATAATTTTTGTTAAGTTTTTTTACAATAACGTGGTCTCATAGTTAGAGTTAAACTAAATACAATAATGTACTCCTTGTATAAAAGGAATGGAAAATAGAAAATGTATCCATTTTGTTTGTTATACTTTTCTTTTTTGGATGTATTTAAAAATTTCATATTTTTTTTGTTTTTGTTTAGTTTTTTTTTTTAAATATACTCAATTACTTTTACTTTTTATTTATTTTTCATATTTTCTCTCATTTTTTGTACTTTTTCTACACTGTTTATTATCCATATTGTTTCATTCTTAAAATTATGACAACACCTATTGAAGTATATTATAGTGACCTACAACAACATATTTCTCATTTAGCTAGACTAAAAATGTATTTAAGCCCTCACAAAGTGCAAAAATGCTATAGGTATTTATTTTGGGTATTCCATTTTTACCCTCTTATTGTGTGGTTCAAATGAGACAATAAATTTAAGTGAGACTATTTAAATATGGCCTCATTTGGACCACACACAGCGGGGTAAAAGTATGGTACACAAACTGGGTAATAATAATTCTTTGCAATGGTAGAGATATTTTAAATACACCAATAGTTGGAAAATTGGCAAATCCAATTCTTATTGTAGTTTTAAATTGTGTAATACACGAATTTAAGAAAGGCCGTCGAATGGTTGTGGATGAGATTTTGAAAGGTTTGGGATTTTAATAATTCAATGCAAGCAAAGCTGGTTTGGGGACTTTTTTCAGAACCAAATACATTGGTTAGAAAATTTTCAAGGCTCATTATTATTATTATTATCCTAATGGGGATTTTTTAACAACAAATTGGGAAATGATTCCTCTTTTATTTGAAGAAGAGTTTTTTTTAAATCAAGGCATATTCGAGGAAGGTTATATACTTATATGTGGCGGATTGGGGATGTAAAATCTATCATTTTTGGAAGATCCAGGGGCGGAGCTAGGGGGTGGCCACCCCTGGCCCTGACCCAGCCTAAATTTTAAAAATCTCTATATTTTTAGTGTAAAAATTCACAATGGGTCGAGCATCTCGACTATGGGTATTTTATCCGTGGATATTCGAATGATAAGCAGTCAGTTTACTAAAATTACTTTCAACTTTATTACACGATCACCGTACAAAGTTGTTCATTAGTTCACTAGAGTGGCTAATTCTTTGTCTACTAGTCATCTTTGGATGGGGAACCCCCCAAATTGTATTTTTGACGTTTTGTCTTTTGATATGATTAATGCTAATTAAGTTGATTCTCTCCACACACAAAACAACCAACCGTTTTGAGGACAGAAAATCCTTTGCTTTTTCTTTTTTTGCGAATGACTGAACTTAGTGAGTATAGTAGACAACTTCTAATCCTATTGTCCTTGGAAAAGTGGAAATAACTAATGCTGGTCATACATCACAACTAAACCTTTTATTTTAAAAAAGAATAAAAAACCTTCTATTTTTATATTGAAAATTGTACTTATGAAGTCCGACCAGTCACTTATATTGGTAGAATACTAAAATCTCACAACAATGGGTCATGTTATACGCTTGTGGTGATTAATAAACTCTTAATCTTAATGTAATTTATTGCGTATTTTCAATTATGTGCTTTATAGAAGTTATATGTGCCTTTGTTTTTAGATGTCACACTCTAATGAACTTGGGAGCAAGTAATAGATATAGGAACACACTAACTAATCATTACAATATAGCTTGACCTATAGCTTTAAAATTTGAGCTTACCAACTTAGGTGCACATGCAATGGCTAACTCCAAGCTTTAAAAATTGTAAAGTTTTTATTTAAATGCATAAGTACAACTGAATGAGGATCATGTCTTGGTTATCTATGATTGATTATTTGGTTTTTATCACTCTCTTAGCCATACCTTTTAGTTATCTTTATTTGATGGCTCAGTTTTCATATTGGTCTCTCGATGCCTTTTTAGTCATCTTTATTTATTGTCTGAAACTTTTTATTGGTCTCTCGATCATATGTTCTCATTTTTATTTAATGATTGAGATTTTATATTGACCCTTATCACTCAGTCCTATTTATTATAGTCATTTTTATTAGAGAACTAGAATTACACATCTAATGAAGATGAAGACACAGACAGAACTCGACACAGATGCATCAAATAATCATTGCTCACATAAAAAATCAGCTGCGGCAATCTCCTTAACAAATGAAGACTATTGGAGCTTAATGCAATGGTTGAATAACACGTCCTTTTGCTTTATTTTTGGGCGTTAGCTATACTTGTTTTACAAGTACAATGTATTTAATAGATAATATCTCTTCCTTAAAAAAAAATAGATAATCTCCCTTGATCTAGAGTTATGCTATAAGTGAAATTACATATATTTTGTACCATCAAAAAAAAAAATATTTTGTACCTTTTTTAGTTTAGTATTGTAGCTTTGGAGGGGCAATTTAGTACCATTAAATTTTCAGTTTCCAATTTTAAGAATTATTTACTAACTTCTTAGAAACATAAAAATATGTGAGTTAGTCTCTTTTTAATATGAGAGTTACGAACTTTTTCAGTACATTTTAATTATATTTGTGCGAAGAATCTCATTAGTTTACCTATAGTGTCATGTATAGTAGTTGGTCTTCAATCATATTGAACTTGTATTATATGTCTAGACGGTATAGTGTAAATGTGTAATGTAGTGTAAATGTGTAATGTAGTTGATCTTCAATATGGTTGTCAACATAACATCTTGACGGTCTCTCGATCATATGTTCAATCATAATAGATTTTTATTGTTACATTTTGATTCGGCAAATTAAATTAAATCACGCTAATGCGCACCTATTCTTACAGTTTGAATGTGATAATGTATTTTGGGGCTAAACTAAAAGAAATAATTACTCCGTACATACTAAAATGAAGATTATACTAAAATGAAGATTATTGTTGAGTTTAATCTAACACAATAATCAATATAAATATAATTTTGTATGAACTCTTGATCTTTATGTGAAAACCCGAAAGAGAGAAAACTACGAGACTTTTTAAACTAATGTCCAAATCCTGTCATTCTCATTAATACTCTCCTCAGTCCTTACCATTACAATGCACAATTTGAGCTCACATTCATGGAGTATTGAGCTAGTCTAGAGAGAAGGAAGAGAATAGGGATCCTTCAATGGGAGGAGAATCCTTCTATTTATAGACATAAGTAGGGGAGAGCAAACCCGACCCTACCCGATTGACCCGACCGGATATATCCGATTATTATTTTTAGGTCGGATAACCCGACCCGAATCACGCAAACCCGACCTGATTTTTGCAACCCGAGAGTTAAGAGGGTAGCGGGTAGGGTGACCAATTATGCTACCCGACCCGCCCAAAAACCCGAACTAGCGTAGTATTTATACTACTTTGAATTATTATGCATGTTTAAATATCTCAATTATTGTAGGTTTAAATATGATTTTAGTCCCTGCAAATATAGTACATTTTGTTTTACATCCCTGCAAAATTATTTTTTTGTTTTTCGTCCCTGCAATTTATGTTAGATTTCGTTTTAGTCCATCACCGATGATAACAACCTCCGTTTGACCTCAAAATAATCCCAATCATTATGTTTCCTCTAATTCTTTGTCATGTTATTCAAAAAATATTTAATTTTATTTTTTGGAAGGCTTTTAATATATATTTTTAAAATGTGAATACTTATTTTTACATTATTTTAACTCTCATAATAGCCTCAAAAAAATTATAAAAGGAAACATTCAGATATTTCTAACAGGTTAATGCAATTGACAATAATTTTTTTTCTATGTAGAGTGATTTTGGAATTAGAGGACTAAAAACAAAATAGTGCATATTACAGGGATGAAACACAAAAAAATATTTTGCAGGGACCTAAAACAAAGTTTGTCATATTTGCAGGGACTAAAAACGTACTTAAGCCATTATTGTATGTCAATTACCATATTATGCATATTCAAATATTCCAATTACCGTATTTGTAAAACTATAACTTTGAATGTTATATTGTTATGACTTTGAATGATATTTTGACCAATTATCATTATTTATCACAATATCAAATATGTCAATCATCGTATATTATTATTTTACATGTTCAAATATGTCGATTACCGTATTTATACAACTATTACTTTGAATGTTATACTAGTATAACTTTGAATGATATTTTTACCAATTACCATTTTATTTATCACCTTTTTAACAATAATAAATTAAAATCCGAATGGACCCGAAAACCGAATCAACCCGACCGAAACCCGAACTTCTTCAACCCGAAAAACCCGATATATATTTTTGATAGGTAGGGGTTGAAATTATCAATCCGATACCCAAACGGGTTTATCATTTTTGAACCCAACCCGCCCGAACCCGACCCGTGCTCTCCCCCAGACATAAGGGGAGAGGGTGACTCCACCATAACGGGCCAAACGGGCCATGGTGGGATTGCTGGGCCAAAATGGGCCGGATGGCCGAAACGGGCCTTACTGATCGGGCTCCGTACTGGGTAATGCCTTGGGCTCTTGAATAGTGGTAGGTCGGGACAGTATATCTCAACAACTGTATACAAAATTGTGATTAATGACTAGAATAGTAAAATGAAATTATAATAAATTGTGTTCAATTTTTAAACTTAAGTTAATTAATGACACTACATTGTGCACAATTCACAATTTTAAAAAGACCATCTAGATGTTGACATCGTGTTTGACATTGCAGAGAAAAATTTAGTGAAATTGTATAAAAATTCAAATAAAGAAATCTTTCAATTGTCCAATTGCATCGCCAATCAAAATCAAGCACCCAACTGAAAATCTCCTTCCATCCTCTAAAGCAAACGTTTCTTGGAATTATTTCCATACCCAGAATGTGATCTGTATAAACCCAGCTAAACTTAAAATGGGAACTTCCCACCAACATTTTCCCGCGACCTCTCAACTGCAAGGGGACTGAATGTATATGCATTTCCCTTCTCCACTTCTCCTTTGCTATTCTTCTAACGAGAGATTCTCTCCATTCGGACCATTCCACCAACCTCCATTCTTACCTTAGAAAGCATTTAATGCGACATTTCAATAAATTCCCATCACCGAAATCAGCATTGTGAAGGGCGAAGAATGAGGGGTTTGGGCTCGGCGGCGGGTTTCCCTGTCATTGTTTGCCTGATTTTTTTGATTCTATATCATCCCCAGACTAGCATTCGTGTTCTTGCAGATGTTCGAACTGAGAGGATTGAAGGTAAACCATTACGGGCCGGGTTTATAATTAGAATGCTTTTCATGGAATTTAGCTAGGCTTAGGCTTATATTCTTTTGGTTGTTTTATCAGATTCTTAGATTTATTTATTGGAACCTTGGACTCTCCTTCCGATCATTACTCTTGTTTCTGAGATTGGCAATTAGAGGTTATCATTCATTATCACTATGTATTTTTTTAAAATATTTTTCGGATTGAGTATGTGCCCATCATTGTGTTAGTTCAGTGACTGCTCCCGTAAATCTAGTAGTTAAAGAAAAACTTTACTTTGATCATTTGACTTACTAGATCATTCCATCATTTAACCTTTGGTCCTTTGACTAATAGTTTTTTCACCATTTTGGTCCTTTGGCTTACATTTTTCTACTTTTGTTGCAGCAATATGAATATCTTGTGGTCCTTTTTTGTCTATTATACTCCGTATATTGTTGCTGTTGTTGTTTTTGTTTTGTTTTTGTTGTTGTCTGTAGAAAATCAAATAAATATTGTATGGGAACCCCGCCCTTGAATTTACAATTTCAATGATCCTCACAGGTCAGCCTGACAATATCTCGTGTGGCCGCCTCCATTTGAGGGTTGTTCCCGGTGGTGTTTTTTGATGAAATTTTATGAGCATGCTTTTCATTAAGTGTAGATTATTATGACCACTAAATTTCAGCTCAAAATTCAATCGTGAAATCAGTTAAATAAATTATTGAAAAACAGTGCGTTTTTATATATATTTTGATGCAATGTTTTTTAATAATTTATTTAACTGACTTTCCGATTGAATTTTAAGCTAAAACTTTGTGGCCATAATCTACACTTCGTGAAAAACATGCTCATAAAATTGCATAAAAAAACTCCACCGGGAACTGCCTCAAATTGAGGCAGCCGCAAGGCGGATCATTGTCCATATTACTAAAACTATGATAATGATATTATAATGGGATTTGATTTGGCACACCCTTTTCCATCCAAAGGCATGATATTAACAATTTAAAAAATGGGTCCCAAAATCCAATTTGAATGAAAAGTGGGGTGAAATTCCAAGTACTATTTATGTATTACTCCTATAACAAGTGGAATCTGCAAATTTCAATAATGAGAAAAGTTGTGATTCTTGTCAGCCAACATTCTCAATGCATTCTCAGTAGTTAAACATATTTATCATATGGAGACAACCTTGGAAATATGTAGGGATCATTGTCTTCATTGTTATGCTTTCTTGATTGGTCTTTTTTATTAGAAAAACTTAATTCCTTTATTCCATATAGTAGCACTAATCTAGTTTAACATTCCACCTCTTGGATCTTTGAGAAGTGCTCTTTGAATACTCGTGGACTTTTAAATAAATTTAGGAAGCGCTGGTGATGTTCTTGAAGACAATCCTGTAGGAAGATTAAAAGTGTTTGTATACGAGCTGCCTAGCAAGTACAACAAGAAGCTCCTACAAAAGGATCCAAGATGCCTCTCCCACATGTTTGCTGCAGAGATTTACATGCACCGTTTCTTGCTATCAAGCCCTGTTAGAACCATGAATCCGGACGAAGCTGATTGGTTCTATACCCCTGTATACCCCACCTGTGACCTCACACCAAATGGCTTGCCACTTCCCTTCAAGTCCCCAAGGGTCATGAGGAGTGCCATACAGCTCATCTCTGCAAAATGGCCATATTGGAACCGAACCGAAGGAGCTGATCATTTCTTTCTTGTTCCTCATGATTTTGGAGCCTGTTTCCATTATCAGGCAAGTACATTTTTTGTCCAATTTGATTCAAAGTATAAGCCAAATATGCTCATTAGCCGCCATGTAACTTCCTGAAATGAAAACTTTAACTGTTGAGACGTCCCTATGGTATTATGATTAATCATGAATACGGAATACTCGTATAAATTTGTCAATATACTTGCATGTTATAATTATAATCAAAACCCCAAAGGTGTGTGACACGCATTGTTCACCCGGCAGTTAAAGTTTTCTTTCTGGTGTATTATATGTATAATTAGTTAATACGAAGTACTACGTATAACTTATGGGCTTTTGATGCATTAAATCCCTGCTTTTTGCCACATGGTTTTTGGTTCATGGTGATTCTATTTTTAAAATTTCCCAATGCAGGAAGATAAAGCTATAGAGAGGGGTATTCTTCCTTTGCTTCAGCGTGCTATTTTGGTTCAAACATTTGGACAAAGAAACCACGTTTGCTTGAGTGAGCGTTCAATCACCATACCTCCATATGCACCACCTCAGAAGATGCAAACTCACTGGATTAGCCCTGACACTCCAAGATCCATATTTGTGTACTTTCGTGGTTTATTTTATGATGTCAACAATGATCCTGAAGGTGGTTATTATGCAAGGTACATACTACATAGGCTTCCCATCCCCTTTATTCAGAACAACAAACCATTGTTGTAAAAAACTACGCCTAGCCCCTGTTAATAATGCCCACCTAGGTGCCAGATTATTATTTAGGGCATGGTTGGTTCAGGCCTTCAGGGTATCAGAGGGAAGACAAGGGAAGGATTGATTTTATTTTAAAATAATTTGTACATTTACCTGGTTGAAAATAAAGTAAAGATAAAAAAAATATAGAGAAATATGTGATCTAACTATTCATACTGTCATTACTAGTTTAAAACTAATAAGTAGAAATGAATTAATAAGATAATAATAAATCCTCTAACCTTCCCTTTTAAATCCCTGAATGACGTGCACTTGTCGTGAGGTGCACTCAAAATAAATAATACAATACAACACTTATACGTAGTATAGCGTAGTAAGGTTCGTATCCACAGGGAAAGAAATACTTTTCTTTTTATAGAACTAGTAACAAAATGGGGGGGTTTTAGTTTTGATTTGATTTAATTAATACTAAGATGAATGACTTAAATGAGTTTAATTAATGAGAAGAAGACTTGGCTTTGCTTTTATCCACTTAATGAAATGTTCGTCGATCCCGGTTATATCTTTAACTATCTTCCTCTCGAATACTCAATCGAGGAGTATATCCAGTTCATCGAGGGTAGTTATTAATAACGAGAAGCGTTCATTAATAAAACTTACTATCGAGTCAATATAGAACAAGCGCCGTATATTAAATTGATAGTAGCAATAAACTTAAGATGAAAACGATTGAGATTGATAACCTCAACACAAGCGGTTTATTGGTTTAATCAATATAATTAATTCCCCTTAGATTATTAACCATGAGATGCATGCATTAATAATCCAAGTTTACTACCATGAAAGGACCGAATTAATAACAAGCGTATTAATCGACCGATTCTAGTATTAATTAATATCTGAAACAAAACTAGTTGATCCTTTAAGTAATGTTCAAAATATCAATATGAAATATGAATAGGAATTAATTAATACTCAAGAAAGAATATTAAAGAAGATGAATCCTACTATAGTTGATATCAAGATGTTAACTAATTGTCATCTTAGTAACACTCCCCAATATTAACGTAGAGGAAGAAATAATTATTACTATAACTAATGTCAAGATGTTAACTAATTGTCATCTTAGTAACACTCCCCAACATTGATATAGAAATAGTATTTAAAGGAAGAATTAATATTCAAGGAAGAGGATTAAAGAGAATAACTCACAACTTACAAATTCATTAAGCTTCAAAGTAGCAAAACCAAGATGGAAGAGTTTAGCTCCTCATTTGGAGACTAAACATGATAGAAAATATAAAGAAAACACTAATCTAAACTGAGCTAAAGAGTATATGTGAATTGGTATCCTATTGTGAAGGAAAGGGGGTGTATTTATAGGCTTTTTGGGAGTGCAGCTCGGGTACTCGATCGAGTATATAAAGATACTCGGTCGAGTATGTGTAGAAATGCAAATTCGAGGTATACTCGATCGATTTCAGGTTTAAAATTAAAGGCATACTCGATCGAGTATGTATATATACTCGATCGAGTATGAGTAGAAACTTGAATTCGACCCATACTCGACCGAATTCAGAGTATAATTTATAGTCATACCCGATCGAGTATGTCGGTGTACTCGATCGAGTATCGACACTCGATCGTGGTCAAAATCTTCCCTGCATGTTCCTTTGTTTTCAGATCCGATCCGATCCGATTTGAAATCTCAACAAGATACTCGATCGAGTATATGCTATACTCGATCGAGTATAGGTCAAAAATCAGGATTTTGCCTTCTTTTTGTCTTGTACTCTTGCACCTTCCTTCACCAATGATCATTGGATTGATCTTGGACCTGTTTAAACTCAGAATGGACCTAATCTAAACATATTACAACTATTTTACAAACATGACTATTACACCAAAAGTGTGTAATTTCCGAAATATTAAACAATTAAAACTAGCTAAAAACATAAACATACACACGGAAATTACAAGTGTATCACTGAAGCAAACAAGACCCAAGAATTTACATTTTTTCAGCTCAATCCCTACCTAATTCCATTTATACATTGCATCTAACTCTGATTAATCCTTGGGTAGATGCTAGTTCCTAGTCAACCCGATAACGGTTTTTACAATATTGTTCATAATTCATAACTTGAGTATTATATTAGCATGACTAGTCATGAAAGGGCATTGCAATTTTGAAAGAAAAAACATATTCCACTTTCGTGTTCATGATCATGACTATAACGTAAGTTTCACCTCTAGTCCCTGAATTAATTTTTCCTATTTCTAGTGTAGGACTATGAAGTTCTTGCTTTTTTAGTCTTCCCCATCGCTTATTATATAATTTCCATATAGTTTCGGTTATTGATCTGAAAGATCAAAAGTGGGAAAAAACTCATTGTTGTGCACAAAAAGAAAATATGTCCTTATAGTCATTGGAGCAAAAAAGGATCATTTTATATGCAAACTTATACACATTACTCGATTATGGTGTTTAATGTGTAGAGGAGCAAGGGCAGCAATATGGGAGAACTTCAAGAACAACCCACTCTTTGACATCTCAACTGACCACCCAACCACCTATTACGAAGACATGCAACGTTCCATCTTCTGTCTGTGCCCACTTGGATGGGCCCCATGGAGCCCGAGACTTGTGGAAAGTGTGGTGTTCGGGTGCATCCCCGTGATCATAGCGGACGAAATAGTCTTACCTTTTGCCGATGCCATTCCATGGGAAGACATTGGGGTTTTTGTGGATGAGAAAGACGTCCCGTACTTGGACACCATACTCACATCCATTCCTCCTGAAGTGATCTTGAAGAAGCAGAGGTTTCTTGCAAATCCTTCTATGAAAAAGGCCATGCTGTTCCCTCAGCCCGCTGAACCCGGGGATGCGTTCCACCAGATCCTGAATGGGTTGGCTCGGAAGCTTCCTCATGATAGGAGCGTTTATCTGAGGCCGGGGGAAAAGATACTGAACTGGACAGCTGGACCTCCTGCTGACTTGAAACCATGGTGACCTTGTAAATGTCTTTTTTTGTTTGTCAGTGATCATTAGATCATACTGAATGTTGATGGGTAGAAGAATGTAAGTCCAGTTTGACACGAATACATTTTTCCATCAACGATATTTTGCTCTTCTGTTGGTGTCAATGTTCACACTATATGTTGCCTTAATTCGACAAGAAAGAATACCTTGACAAGTTATTAATCCTTGGCAAAAGAAAAGAGGAAGTTAAGAAACAAAAAGAGAAGTTTGGAGAATAATTAACTGATACTGAGAATAGAAGTGAAATTGGAAGAAGAGTAGGAATATGAAGAGTTTGGATGAATAAGTTCTCTAAGAAATGTTGTAAGGGGGATATTGTGGATATTCCCTTTTTATGGGTTTTCATTTGCCCCTTTCCATCTACAACTTAAATTATTGTATACATTTTACAGACAAAATAATATGGACAATTCCTTCCCTGTTTCACCACTCTTCAAATATTCCTACACTTGCTACTAATATTACTTACCCCCACAGGTAAACAACATTACTCTAGACTTACTCAAAGATTTGTAACAATAGTAAAATAATTTTAGATATTCATAGGAATAGCAAGGTTTATTATCAGATACCCCTCCACTACTATATACGGAGTATGATACTAGTAGTATATAAGTTCACCTACTATATGCTGGTATTATATACTACGTATAAATCAATTTTATGTAAAAAATTATACTCCGTATTTAATTATTTCCATTTAATTTGTTTCTATGCCTAAAATCTTTATGAAGGATCACTATTTGTGCCAGAGGCTTTTTGATTGTATTTATGAATGTCATCAAATAATGAAATATTGGGAAGATTGTATATTTGTATTTTTCACGATTTTGATTATTTTGAAGTCAAAATTAATTTTAACTTATAAGTAATATTCAGAGAAATAATAATAATCATAAAATTAAATCCAACTTTCCAATAATAATATTAGGTTAATTACATCAAGAAAATATGATTAGAGGAATGTCTAGAAATAGGGTTAATACTTCATAGAAAACCAGACAATTTCAATGATGATGGTAGGCTTGTTGATGAGTAATTTTGGGGATGTATGTATGACCTATTTTTAAAAAGTATCTGATGAGTAGTGTATAGTTTTTCTTTTTTAAAATAAAAAACCTATTTGATAATTATTATTTTTTATTTATAATAAGTATGATTAACATTAATTTTTGATGATGAATTTGGAAAAAGATGATGAAAATGACCAATTAAACTCTTTTCATATAATTTCTTCTATATTTATCAATAAAATATTGATAAATAAAGATGAAATTATATGGACAAAAATAAAAATCAATAAAATATTATTATCATTACATAATTTATCAAAGCGAGATACTTAAATAAGAATTTGAGTAGAATCAATCCATTTAGCCCATTAAGACTGTAGTATTTTTAGTTTCTAGGATCTCACCAATTATTTATTTGTAATTTCAATCATAAATAAATAAATGTAAAATGTGGTCAACTTGTTCCTTCGTCCTTATCTGATCCAGCAACATTGACCCACCAACCATGACTTTTCTAATGTTTAAATAAAACCAAAACGTTATTAACAAAGGAATACCGCCATACCGGCCGTTGAAACAATTGAAACGAAACTCGGGCGAAAAATCTGAGAGCTTTAGACTCTGGAAATGGCGACTGTTTCTAAGCTCTCCAATCCAACCCTTGCGTATTCATCATCAACATCTAGGAGATCATCCAACGCCCCCATATGCTTCGTGGATCTCCGAAGTAGACCCTCTTCCGGCGCCCGAATTTCATCTTCTAAGAAGTTGACCTGGCCCAACCCTTATTTTAAGGGATCCCTCGTGTAAGTTTTGAAAATGAGGAAAATTATGTGTGCATGCAGAGTATATGGATCCCTGTCACTTTAATTTCGGGTTCTCCTGAAAAGTTGTAGGCTTTCTGATGATATCTTGTTGATCTTGCTGTTGTATCTTAGTTTATTCAATCTTGTTAGTGTATTCCCTGAGTATTCCAGGTGGTCTTTAGTTGATGATCTCCGAAGGTTTCTCTAGCTTGTTCATCCAATTTTTATCCTTTCATGAAAAATTTGATGTATTGTAATTGAAAGATCATATTTTTTTACAGTGAAGTTCCTAAAAATGGTAAGGATTGAACACTCAAATGGTTATTTGTCAATGGCTATGATTCTCTATTGCTTGTAGGATGGGATTAGAAAAGCTGGATTTTTAAAAAGTTGTCAATGTTTTTTTTTTCATTTTTACCAACTTATAATCCCATAGCCCTAGCTACTTTTCTGTAAAAGATTCTGTCTTTGATATCAAAGAAAATCAAAATGCTAAGCTATTGGTTGGTTGATTGGTTGAAATGAATATTTGATCTTGTGTTTTGTTATTCACTTATGTTGTCTGCGGCTATTAGGGATTCTTAAAACTGATTATGTTCAAATTCCAGTGTTAGGTGCTCTCAATCTGTAGGAAATAAAATCCCAATCAAGAGAACAAGTCTGCATGATCTATATGAGCAGCAAGGGCAAAGCCCATGGTACGATAACCTGTGTCGGCCTGTTACTGATCTAATTCCATTGATCGAGAGCGGTGTAAGAGGTGTTACCAGCAATCCAGCGGTAAAGTGCTTCCTCAATAATTATTATGACCCAAACCTTCCCTCTTTTCATTAAGTACCCCCCACATTAAAAGCAAATCAAACTTTTCTTCATGATTGGTGATTTATTAATAAGTAGTTTGATTTATTTGATTTAAGTGTTATTCAGGATTGGTTATTTATTCTAATAAGTAGTTTGGTTTTTTTTAAGTACAAGTAAAAATGATTTATTCCACATTGCTCTAATTCCTTTGTTGTTTTTTGCTGTGTGCTCAGGATAAATTTTTACTAATAGTAGTTTGCTAATATGTTGTATGCAGATATTCCAGAAGGCTATATCTACTTCAAGTGCCTAC
Organism: Cuscuta epithymum; assembly: GCA_945859915.1. Lineage (NCBI taxonomy): Eukaryota > Viridiplantae > Streptophyta > Magnoliopsida > Solanales > Convolvulaceae > Cuscuta > Cuscuta epithymum. The sequence continues at coordinate 1,336,847 of CAMAPF010000004.1, forward strand.
AATGACCAATTCTGGTAAATTAGTTTAGGGCTTGTTTGTAAGAGTTGTTTGGCCGAATCCTGATTTTGTTAGAGAAAAAAAAGAGTCATAAGCTATTTCTTCTTCATAATCAGATTAATGCTACCAAACGTGACCCTCCTTCTTAGTGTATCGAGGAATTTTCGTTCTTGCCCAAACGTTAGCCTCAAGTCAAAGTCCTACAACAGTACATTGAAGCATTAACTAGTTGAGCTCTATCATAAACTGATATTCACATTGCACTCATCAGGGAACTAGTACAAGCTGGGAAAGATATTAAAAGCCTGTATTGGGAACTTGTGGTAAAAGACATCCAAGATGCGTGCAAACTCTTTGAGCAGATTTATGATGAAACAGATGCAGGGGATGGCTATGTCTCAGTTGAAGTATCACCTCTACTTGCTGATGATACTGAAGGTACTGTTGAGGCTGCAAAGAAGCTTCACAAAAAGGTTGACAGGCGTAATGTCTACATTAAAATTCCTGCTACAGCCCCATGCATTCCTTCCATCAAGGAAGTCATTGCAAATGGAATCAGTGTCAATGTAACGGTGCGTTTTATTTATTTTTCTATCTATTTTTTAAATCAAAATTGCAGCTTCATTTGACATTCGTAGAGATTTTTACATTTTAGAGCAAGACATTTTGACAAATCTTAACATATGGTATCAGTGTCAATGCAATGCTGCATTTATTTATTTTTCTATCCCTTTTTCAAATCAAAATTGCAGCTTCCTTTGACATTCGTAGAGACATTTACATTTTAGAGCAAAACATTTTTGACAGTTCACAACATATGTTTTATTTAAATTCCCAAATGTTTGAACTACTCTGCAAAGAAAATTCCTCATCTCATGATTCTGCTCGTTAAGAATTACAAAATTTTATACTATGCTCAACTCAAAGTATTTAGAAGCTAGACATTTGAACCTTTAGTTGGCTTTTCTCTGGTTTTTCTTTATGTTTTTTGCTTTGTTTTTATGATTATTGCAATGAAGTGGCCCCATGATAACCTCACACAGAGTAAAAGTGGAATAAATAAAACAAAATGAAAAAGTCAGTGGAGCTCAAACATTTCAATAATTATGAAGGTTCTTTGTGTTAGAGTTCTTGTTCGTCCATAAATGTGTGATGGTTTTAAACCCCAGTATTGGTGACTTGGTGTATTATGTAATGTTTAAAAAGCGAATCCTACTTGACCCGTTTTTTTCCCCTTTTACATTGTTGACTTGTGCACTGATGTTACTTCCCTACATATGTACAGCTCATATTCTCGCTTGCAAGATATGAAGCAGTCATCGATGCTTACCTGGATGGTCTTGAGGCTTCTGGCCTTGATGACCTCTCCAAAGTTACAAGTGTTGCTTCCTTTTTCGTTAGTCGTGTAGACACACTTGTTGATAAGATGCTGGAGAAAATTGGAACACCAGAGGCTCTTGATCTTCGTGGGAAGGTAAATTAACTGAGTGGATTTAAGATATTAATTCCAAGGTTGGAGCAGCACAATTTTATTGACTTCATTATTTACTTACATTACAGGCTGCAAATGCTCAAGCTGCTTTGGCTTTCCAGCTGTATCAGAAGAAATTTTCTGGTCCAAGATGGGAGGCTCTGGTGAAGAAAGGTGCTAAAAAGCAGAGGCTGCTTTGGGCATCAACCAGCGTTAAGAATCCAGCCTATTCTGACACTTTGTATGTGGATCCTCTCATTGGACCAGACACGGTGAGTTAGTCTGTCTGTCTGTCACTGTTAAGTCAAATATATATACAAATTCACCTTTAGTCTTGGACACGGACTGGTTTGGTTGCAGTCCTCGGTTTTGGAAATGGGAGAATCGGGTCCTGTTGGGTTCTCCAGCGGTTCCGGTTTTGAGCTGTTTTTAATTACTTTCGTACGTAAGAATAAAAAAAGACCTGCAATAGGAACAGCCGGTTGAGGTACGCAAAATCCGGAACCATAATCAATCTGTTGTGGACTCGCCGTTCAGTTTCCCGTCCTCCCTTTTCCGGTGCTGGTTCCCAGATGTGAACTGAAACATTGTCCACCCCTAGTCGAAAGTCTCACTAATATTCCAAAATGAATGGTATGAATGTTGTCATTTTGTCCTTTTTCTAATTTTTCCCTTGTATACAGGTTTCAACCATGCCGGATCAAGCTCTTCTTGCATTTATCGATCACGGTTCCGTTGCAAGGACAATCGACTCAAATGTGTCTGAGGCAGAGGGAATTTACAGCGCCATTGAGAAGTTGGGGGTTGACTGGAAGTATGTTGGTGATAAACTTGAAGTTGAAGGTGTGGACTCCTTTAAGAAGAGTTTTGAGAGCTTGCTTGATAGTTTGCAGGAGAAGGCTAACTCCATCAAGCCAGTTTCCGCGTAAAAATTTCCTGTAAAACACACAATTTTAGTTTTACCCAGCAGAAGGCTTGAACTTAGTCCGAGGAATAAGTAGCAATTCTAGCTGGATTTGGATTTTGAAGAGTGAGCCTTTTTAATGTATAAATAAACAGCATGATGGTTGATGAGTTTGCTTTCGAAAACAGATAACTCTGCTGGTCCTATGTACATTTCAAATGTGCATTCGAATTAAATATATTTCCATCTTTCACATACTTGTGATCATATGAGAAATTTTGCTTTAGAGATGAAGAATAAATGAGAACTGAGAAGTTTTGAAGTTCCTGGAGGAATATCAACCATACCCCATGAGAACATACTTGAATTTAGCGAATTGTAACAGGTGGAATTGTAAATCATGTGCCTTATTGGTAGGAGTATTAGTTATTGAAAAAATTATTTAAATAGGAATAAAATATAGAATAATATCACTATTATTTTCACTTTAAAATAGGACTTTTTTTGCAAGAACCTTAAAATATGACTTATTGACTCAAATTTGGAAAATATTATGCCATCAAATGAACCGAATAACTCATCTTTTGCACAAGTATTTTTTTTGTATATTATGACTCAAATATTATGCCTAGAAGTATTTGTGTACTTTTACTCAAATACTTAACATCGAATTTTGCTTCTTAAAGGAGCAAAAATGTTTTAAGAAGAAGATTCAAACACCACATAAATGTCGAGGCATATTGAACAAAAAAAAGTCCTACAAAAAAATACTTGTGCAAAAGATGAGTTATTCGGTTCATTTGATGGCATAATATTTTCCAAATTTGAGTCAATAAGTCCGATTTTAAGGTTCTTACAAAAAAAGTCCTATTTTAAAGTGAAAATAATAGTGATATTATTCTATATTTTATTCCTATTTAAATAATTTTTTCAATAACTAATAATCCTACCAATAAGGCACATGATTTACAAACTTCTCAGGTGGAATATCAGCCATACCCCATAAGAACATACTTGAGTTTAGCGAATTTTAACAGGTGGAATTGTAAATCATGTGCCTTATTGGTAGGATTATTCCTCAGCCGGCGTATCCTATTGCCTTAGCATCCAGCGATGCTGACAGGGGGCGAGTCTAAGGAGACAACAGTGTCCATGGCAGATTTCATGCAATCGTGGAAAGACTTGGTTCTTGAGGAGGAGAAGGAGGGCAAGGAGCGGCCGGAAAATTGTGAAGAGCTCATCGCGGGAGAAGACAGATCGACAGTTCGTCCTCCTCCCGAACCACCACCTAGGGGGGAGATTTTGGATTGGAAGAATTCAGGGCGGGTAGCGGTGATCTCCTTTAGGCGAAAGAAGATGAAGAGATGTTGATTTGTCCCCCTCCTGAATCGCCGCCATGGAGGAATTGTGCGACTATGGTTTGGAAGTCTATTTTTATTTCCGTTTTAGTTTGTTTGTGTTTTTACTTCGACATTCACGTTGTTTTGTTTGTCATGTACGTTTATTTTTGTCAGACTCTTACATTACGTAGGGGTGATGAGGGTTCTGCTCTGGTCACGTTAGACTCATTTAGACCCACTGTAGGATCAGAGAATTATATTGCTCTGTTCAGGGTGATTGATTCTCAGGCTGGTTCGAGAGTCAGTGGCTGAAAGTGTTTCTTTATCTTTTTTGTCCCTTGGTGAATGTTATATTATCAATTTAGGGAGTGTTTGCATTTGATTAAAAAAAGTGTTTTTCAGCTTTTGGCTTAAAAAAAGTTAAAAAAAGTGTTTTCAAATGACAGCTTCTGCTTAAATTAATCACTTAAAAGCTAAAAGCTGGAAGCAGGTGGAAGGGTGCTTTAAACTGCTTTTCACTTTTTCTATTACACAAAAAGTACTTCTTTTACCAAACACTACCAACTTTTACTTTTTCAGAATCACTTTTTCCTCAAACACTACCAACTTTTACTATTAATCACTTTTCTCAAAATCACTTTAAAAAATCACTTCTTTAAAGTTGAAGCAATTGCAAACACTCCCTTAATCAGTCTTATAAAAAAAAGTCTTATTAATCCGTCGATCAAATCGCTGAATGCTAACCATTAACAGCTGAATGCTAACCACCTGCGGACGATCCGCCAATTTTCCATGCGCCAGACTCTTCGAACTTACGTGGAATAACTGTTACCTCTACTAGGCGCTAGTAGCGTTGAAGTTCATGGCGGCGACTGCGGCCGCATCATCCATTTTAGTAGCCGGACCGCCTCCAAAGTCTTTCTCCCGAAAGACTTCTTCTTTTTCTTCTTCAGAACCAGCGGTACTTCTTTTACATTCAAATCTCACGCTTTAATAGTGTTTCTCCCTTATCAATGGACTCCGTGCCTCCTCTTCTCACGAGAACTTGAGCTATTAACTTACGTGATCAATTTTCTCATCTAATAGACCGGAAGAAGGAGAATCCCCGTACCCAGATTCTCAATTGGAGAACGCGGTAGGGAGCCCTGTATCCCAGTGTCATGCTCTGTGCCTGGTTTGTCTTCGTTATTTGTCTATGAATATCTTTTTCTTGCTCTTACTTTATCCGCTTAGATTTTTCCTAATTTTGATTTGATTAATGCCCCCGCTCGCATTTACATTTCAAGATAATAGTGGAAGCTTGAATTGTTGTCCAAACCCGCCTCCCATCCGTCGAAGAGAGCTATTTTGGTCGTCCATTGGGTTGTTTGCAGCAGCTGTTTACACTTCTAGAAGCAATGGAGCTGCATTAGCATCTCAATTTGCTGACAGTAACTCCAATTCCTACTTTCAATTTTATGTCTTAATTTTTGTCCTCACCTTTTTAGGCCATTATTATTAATATTCGTGCAATGAGGAAAAAAAGAAAAAAAAATTCAGAATACCATTCACTTTTCTTTCTTTAAAGGCATGTAATAGCTGTGATTCATGACTCATGAGTTTGGATTTGCTTTTGGCACACGCATACATATATATTTCACACAAAACTGATCAAAGCCAAAACCAATAAAACTGACCAAACATAGTGGTTTGGCTCATGGTTTGATGTTTGCCCATAAGAACTGACCAAATCTTTCAAAACCGACTTAAATCGACCAAAACATTCCAAAACTGACCAAAATCAACCGGAAAAAACTGACCAAACTGACTAATCGTATTCGGTGTGGTTCTTGGCCTTAAATTTCTCATCCCTGTACATACATAAATATGTGTGTCTGTGTGTATTGCTTGATAGTATGTATGCCTATACTAGCTTTAAAAGCCCATCTATTGTTCCCTTATGAATATACAGTGCCAGCATTGCGGGGAAAGGACTATGGGAAGTCAAAGATGCGTTACCCCGACTACACAGAAACAAGTTCAGGTCTCCAGTACAAGGTCACCTGTTTCGAAGCATAATTATGTTCTAGCCTTATGTTTATTTGTGTGGAAAGAAATTAACTTGACTCGTGTGTAAAAGCATGCAGGATCTGAAAGTTGGAAGTGGCCCCAATCCTAAGACGGGAGATATAGTGGTGGTAAGCTGGTAATGTTATATGCCTATTTATGAAGTAACTAACATAGTACCCTTTTAGCCTTTCTGTGTTTCACTGTGGTTGTCCAGTCATATCAAGCGGTGTACATAGTGCTTCATTTGATTCTTAGAAAATCACTTTCTATAGAACATCTAGTGTTTTCTTGAAAGATAAGTTGTAATACATGCATAATATAATGAACTCATAGAAAAAGCAAAAATGAAGGCAGTTCAGAAAAAGAGGAAGCCTTTTTCTACAGAAATGCAAATGGAAAAATTTTCAAAGAGCCCATGAAACTATTCTTCTCAAGGAAAATCGTACCCCCTAAGCGGGCCAAGTTAACTTAATTGGCTAAATTTGGTAGAGTGTTTCTTATTTTGTGCGCACTTCGAGAAATATTATCAGTTTAAGCAAGTTTGACATCAGTTTAGTGTAAGTTTTTTTTGTGTGTTTAGTTATAAGTCCTTGGTAGTGACAGATTGGTGTGCTGTAGAGTTTGTTATGTGTTCCTGTCCAAGCTTGCTTATCCTGAATCTTGGATTGAATAGGTCAGTTCATGTGATCCAAGAGATTATTTATGAAATTTAAAAAATTAAAGGTGGATACTATTATAGGACACCAGACGGAAAATATTACCCTTCACATTATTATATTGTGAGATTTGATTCTTATTCGCACTCTCTACCAAAGAGGCCCTATATTATTTATGCAAGTAGAAATACATATGGTGTATATTTGGATTTTGGAAATACTATGGATGGGAAAAAGAAGAGTGTTAGATAAGTTATTCACTTGTTCACAATTCTTTATATAATGGACATATGTAGTAAACATGTTCTCCATATATGTTTTAGTATTTGCAAGAGGGTGGACATACAGCGTAAAACATTGTCACTGACTCACTGTCCTTTTATGTGTCAAGTCAACTAGTAGTGTTGATTGCGTATCTCACTTTAGACAAATAATTGACCCTGTAATTTGATGCCACTGACCCTAAAATAATTTGGTGTTAAGGTGATTATGGTCATTTTTTATTTTGTGTCAGAAAGCCATATTGACATGGTTACAAATATTCTCCTATTAGGTTGCGGGTTAATTTTTGGTTTACCATTTCGCCGTTCAAAGCAAATTACGATTTTATTGCATATATTCCATGCACTTGCTAGTGCTTTATTTTGGTTGAAAGAAAAGTAGTGCTCATCTCTGAAATTATTTTCACATTAGGTTGACTGGGATGGTTATACTATAGGATATTATGGTCGCATATTTGAAGCTCGTAACAAGACAAAGGGTGGATCTTTTGAGGTATAGCCTCAGAATACTAGTGCGGAAATGTTTGCATTAGTTAATGTGTGCCAGGCTACTTATTATATGCATCATTGTACTTCATAATGGTGCAGGGGGATGATAAGGACTTCTACAAATTCATAGTAGGGTCTGACCAAGTAAGATATTCTCTTTCAAAAATTGTAGTGGTTATGTGCTGTGTAAGTTGGCTAGCAAGGATAAACAGTCATTAATAATGGCATCTTGAGTTCTCGATGTACCATCCTTTAGTTAGTGTTTTTTCATCGTTTCATGAAGCTTACATTCCACTTTATTTCCTATATTTACAAGTCATATAATGCATAATAACATTATACAATCATTTAATGGTTGAGACATAGAATGCTAGTGCACTCGGTTCCTTATCATGTTTTCCCAGCTTCGTTTCTCCAAGGCTATTTTTGGAACACATAGAGTTGCAAAAATGTTTTTATGTTGGTTTAGCTTTTGAAAATATGAAGATAAACTTGAGTTTAAATTTTCAAATTCACACACATTAACTATTTTTTGGCTTGGGAATATGATTGAATAAAGCAAAATGGCTCACTAAACTGTCTGTGTTTCTTTGTTATGAAGCAACAATCAGTTCATGCAATTTTCGACGCGATTTTCACCATGATTCATCCGAAAACAGTCTCTCAGTGCTTTAGTACAGGGGTAAGGATGCGTACATCCCCCCCTACCCCACCGTACTGGGGTAGTGATGATGATGACACATATTTTGATGTCAGTCTCTATATAATAGAAATTTATAAATGATGAGTGTAAACAAATACTTCATACATAAATTGTTATATTGATTTTGGAATTTATTCTTGTTTTCCCTAAATTTTCAGTCTTTCCGGATTTTCCTGTATATTCTTTCCCTAACAATTTCTAGCTAAACGGAATAAGGCCTGACAGTGTTGACTGATCTTGCTATTCACATTCAGGTGATTCCTGCATTTGAAGAAGCCATTAGTGGCATGGCTGTGGGTGGCATTAGAAGGTGCTCTATATCTCACATATAATCTTGTAAACAAAGCCTTTTTCCTATCTTTTTACAATGGTTGCTCTGGAAACAGATTACAATCATTACATTATATGTTTTATTGCAAAGTTTATCTATAAAATCCAACTTTTGTCTTTGGGATTGCAATTGTTTTTTTGGAGTTTAACTGAAAGATCGTATGAGATCTTACTGGTTAAGCTAATAGATATTCCCTTATGAAAAACGAGTAAAAGCAAGTAAAAAATCAATAAGGAAAAAATTTCACCCGGGGGTGGTCCTTATTGCATCTAAGTATCTAACACATTACACATCATGGCATCTCAAGGTGCAAGCTAGATGTTGACAAGTAGTTTGACAATAGGATTTTTTAATGAGTCAATCATTTCAATGAAATCAAGTGATAGTTTTTGTAACAAAGACTTCGATTCAAGCTTCTTTCTTTCTTTCTTTCTTTCTTTCTTAACGAGTATTGCTAATGTGCAGATATTTTACTTTGGAAACTCTACTTTATTTAATCACTTTCACTAATGCAGGATCATAGTTCCCCCTGAGTTAGGATATCCTGATAATGACTTCAACAAGAAAGGTCCAAGTCCATTGACATTTTCGGTAATTCAGCTTCTTATCTGACTATAGAGACTGTTGTTTTGTTGTTGTTAGGGGAGTTATGTCATTCACACTTTTGTTTTTGTTTTTTTGTTTGTATTTTTTAGGGAAGTGATAGCAATCACTGTGTTTATTATTTATTTTCAAAATTTTAAGTTTTTTCAAGGGAGTGACGGCTCACACTTTGTTTTTTTGTTAATTTCTTTTTTTTAGTTTTTAGGGAGTTATCGAATTAACTTATTCATCCTTTCCATCTAATAAGATATTGATCTTGCATGTTTATAGGGTCAGAGAGCATTGGATTTTGTGTTGAGAAACCAAGGTTTAATTGACAAGACACTGTTGTTCGATATTGAGCTCTTGAAAATCATACCAAGCTGAGGAAGAGCATCATCCACTTTTCACTATATGTATATAGTTGCATGACTTGTATCTATTAGTAACAATTACATCTTCTACCGGAAAGAGCTGTCATTGTTTTTAGAGTTATCAAACCCTCCGAAGACAGTCAGAAACCCATTGTATATATTATTTCTAGTTGATTTACCCATCTGTTGTTCACAAGAACAGTAGAAACCTTGATATATTTTGAGCTTCATTCCTGTTCATTAACAGTCTATTATCAGAAATGATTGAACAATGAATTTTTATAAAGAAACAAGGTTTGGTAAAATCGATTTTAGTTCGATGAGTGAGTGAATCAAAGGTCACACTTGCCCATTCTATTGATAAGCAAAATAAGATCAAATGGTTTGCCTATAAGTTAGGTATGGACTGGGACGGTTCGACCGGCCCGAACTGGTACTGTTTAGTACCGGTCTGGCCCGCCAACCGGGACCGGGACTGGTTCGAGCGGGCCCGAACCAGGGGGTTTTAGAGGCGGGCTACGGGTCCTGAAAAAGGGGAACCGGCTGGGTGTTTTGGCGGGGTTTGGGGGGTGGGTGGGGGGTAAGAATAAATTAGAAAAGCTAGAAAAGAAATTAAATGACCTTGTCCGATCCGGACCCAACCTGGTCTGACCCGGACCCAGCCCGGTCCCTGTAGAATCCCGGGCTGGTACCAGGCCTTAACCCAAAAAAATTGGGGAAATTATCATAAATAGACCAAAATGAGAAATTAATATCACTTTTGTCATGTTTCACTTTTGTTTTCAAAAATAGACTAGGTACGCGTTTCTTTTCACTAATAGCCTTCAGGCTTCACTCTGGAGTGTGGACTGCCTCACCGCTTCAGGTGGGTTGGGCTGGGTGTTTTGGCGGGGTTTGGGGGGTGGGTGGGGGGTAAGAATAAATTAGAAAAGCTAGAAAAGAAATTAAATGACCTAGTCCGATCCGGACCCAACCTGGTCTGACCCGGACCCAGCCCGGTCCCTGTAGAATCCCGGGCTGGTACCAGGCCTTAACCCAAAAAAATTGGGGAAATTATCATAAATAGACCAAAATGAGAAATTAATATCACTTTTGTCATGCTTCACTTTTGTTTTCAAAAATAGACTAGGTACGCGTTTCTTTTCACTATTAGCCTTCAGGCTTCACTCTGGAGTGTGGACTGCCTCACCGCTTCAGGTGGGTTGGGTTGGGTGTTTTGGCGGGGTTTGGGGGGGTGGGTGGGGGGTAAGAATAAATTAGAAAAGCTAGAAAAGAAATTAAATGACCTAGTCCGATCCGGACCCAACCTGGTCTGACCCGGACCCAGCCCGGTCCCTGTAGAATCCCGGGCTGGTACCAGGCTTTAACCCAAAAAAATTGGGGAAATTATCATAAATAGACCAAAATGAGAAATTAATATCACTTTTGTCATGCTTCACTTTTGTTTTCAAAAATAGACTAGGTACGCGTTTCTTTTCACTATTAGCCTTCAGGCTTCACTCTGGAGTGTGGACTGCCTCACCGCTTCAGGTGGGTTGGGTTGGGTGTTTTGGCGGGGTTTGGGGGGTGGGTGGGGGGTAAGAATAAATTAGAAAAGCTAGAAAAGAAATTAAATGACCTAGTCCGATCCGGACCCAACCTGGTCTGACCCGGACCCAGCCCGGTCCCTGTAGAATCCCGGGCTGGTACCAGGCCTTAACCCAAAAAAATTGGGAAAATTATCATAAATAGACCAAAATGAGAAATTAATATCACTTTTGTCATGTTTCACTTTTGTTTTCAAAAATAGACTAGGTACGCGTTTCTTTTCACTAATAGCCTTCAGGCTTCACTCCGGAGTGTGGACTGCCTCACCGCTTCAGGTGCTCCGTACTAACACTAACCCAATTTAATTTGGGGAAACGATTGGAATAAATATACAAATTCATTCTTATTTCAAAAAAAAAAATAGAAATTCAGCATGCACAAACTTTACACGTATGTACAACATTATCATGAATCTTTCAAATTAAATAAAAAATACTTTCAGCATATTAATCAGATTAAAGTAATTTGAACTTTTTAAGAGACCAAAGAGTTTTACGATAAAAAAAAGAGACCAAAGAGTTTTAAAAAGTCTACAATATTCTAGAAAACGAAAATAAATACATAATAAAATATATAAATTGAAGAAAAATATAAAGTAAAGCAAAAAATACAAAAAAAAAACTATAAATTTTCAGAAATATACAACAAATTTAAAGAGTTTTAGCGAATGTTGAAATAAATGTATATTTTCTAAAACAAAATGTGAAAATTAAGATAAAAGAAATACTAAAAATTTTAAAACCTGAAAAAAAATTAAAGCATATGAATTGTGTGATTGAAAACGTTCTAAAAGGCTCTCAAGTAAAACTGTGAGATTTTATTACAATAAAAAAATCAAAATAAAGTTCTAAAAAATTATTACAATAAAAAAACAGTAAATTAAAGACAATTAACAAGTGTATAAATGTTTAAAAAAATTAAAATAGAAATCTGAAGAAATACAATAAAAAGGTGAAAAAATGCAATAAGAAAAATAACTTATAATTGAAAAACTTATAATTATGAAATACTCATACATTTTAGTTATTATTATTATCTTACTTTTGGTGCATATTGTTTTTTTTGTGTTTCTTTTTGTTGATTTTTTTTTTGTTTCTTCGTGTTTCTTTTTGTTTATTCATAAATCCAGATTTATCTTTTTAGGTATTTGTACACAGAAATGCATATCTATGATTTTTATTCCAAATAAGTATAAGGAATATAAATATAAATCTAAATAGACAAAAAGTCGGAATCAATAATCAACAATAAAAATAATAAGCAACACGATTCAACAAAAAGCAACCCAATGCAACAAAAAGCAACATGTCCAATGCAACAAAGAGCAACAAAAATAACATACTAGGAGTGGAGATCAAACATAATTTATCCCTATAAATAAGCATCCCTTTATTTTCTGAAACTACAAATTTAGGAGTGGAGATCAAACATAATTTATCGGTTTATCCCCTGGAGTACTAACATAGAAAAAACTTACAATACAAATACTTCACAGAACCTTGGGATTAGATAAGCGAAGAAAACATAGTTTGTGTTATAGAATACACTATATATATATGAATATATATCTTCAAAAGAACCACCGTCGTCTTTGCCTGCGGTTTTTCTTTTGTGTCTGAAAAGCACACCATTGTCTGAAAAGCAACCCAATGTAACAATAAGCAACACGGTTCAACAAAAAGCAACCCAATGCAACAAAAAGCAACATGTGCAGTGCAACAAAAAGCAACAAAAATAACATACTAGAGGAGTGGAGATCAAACATAATTTATCCCTATAAATAAGCATCCTTTTTTTTTTTCTGAAACTACAAATTTAGGAGTGGAGATCAAACATAATTTATCGATTTATCCCTTAGAGTACTAACATAGAAAAAACTTACAATACAAATACTTCACAGAACCTTGGGATTAGATAAGCCAAGAAAACATAGTTTGTGTTATAGAATACACTATATATATGAATATATATCTTCAAAAGAACCACCATCGTCTTTTCCTGCGGTTTTTCTTTTGTGTCTGAAAAGCACACCATTTTCAATAATATGAATATATGGCTTTACCTTCTCTTCCAACATTTTGTTTAGCTTTTCTTCCCGTCACTCGGCTAGCCACTGAGCATCCAGCATCTTCTCTGCAATATCTTTTTGTGCACTAAAAGAGGACTGCCATTTCATCGAGTCGTTTTGGATCTTTGAGATCTTCTTCAGTCCATGAAGATTCAGTGGAAGGTTCAACTCTCCCCAATCATTAGGACGCAGTGGAGAAAACACAATAGGGGATGAAGAAAACACGATGTTTGAAAATACTATAGTACAGATGGTCATCTAAAATGAACATAAACTAATGAATTTTACAATAATACATAGGCATCTTTTAAAGAACTAACATGCACATGTGAGTAATGAAGCCCAAAGAAATACAAACAAAGTTGGGAAATGGTTCTGTGACAGCATGTTAGATCCCCTTCTAGAAGTTCAGCACATCCAAGGAATGAAAAGTGAAGAAGATCGATCACAGAAGTCTTGGACAAAGAAGTATATGGATTTACTAGGAATGGCTCAAAGGAATATAGATAGGATGGACTTGTCATCCACACTAATAAAATTTTAGCGTCTTACTATGTGACTTTCAGCTCTTGCTTTAGATATAGTTCCAAAGCTCTACCCTGATCCTATTGTAGTCTGCAGCTTGACCCTAAAAATCCACAACATTATATCACACCAGGTTCATAAATCACAATAATATGGAAAAGGACAGGAGAAAAACAAAGAAAGATGGATCTCTAGTTACAGATGCTCACAACAAGCATTCCATCATTGTTTGGGAAGCACAATTCAATAACAAAAAATATATATACATTAACACTAACGATTACTATCTATTAATAACTTCCTTTTCTAGTACAGAGTAAATGATATTATCTTTATGGTTCAAATAATCTTCACCATCATGCATAAAACACTGAAAATGTAACCTGGAATTCCTATACTTAGTGCCAAAGCAACTGCCAAAGCCCTATTTCAATGCCATAAGCCCCGCCTTTATTACAACATTTGATATTTGGGAGAATGTATTCGTGCCTGATTTCTCATCAATAGTAATTTGAGTTCAGTATGTAAAACAATTGTTTGGATAACATCTTTACCTGCACCAAAACCTAGGAAATTCATCCGCATATGGTCAAAACCCCACCTTGGCTGAAGCAGCCGCCAGTCCCAAATCCGATTGCGGCTCCGTTGAAATTTGTGAGCACATTAATTGAAGGATTTCAAGACCTACAAAAATCAATCCATCCTTTGCTTAATTTTGGCACCGGAGTGATAGAACCGAAGAGCTACTGCGGCAGAGCCGAGAAGCGACGGCAGCAGATCCGAGAAGCGACAGCGTCAGAACCGAGAAGCGACGGTGGCGGAGCCGATAAGCTAAGCGATGGCAGCAGAGCGTAGAAGCAGCGGAGCTACTATCGAAATCGTAAGGCTTCCATCTCCGGTGGTTGGAGAGAGAGAAATGGTCATGCTTCAGAAAAGATAAAGTGACGAACATAAGGAGAAACCGAGAGATATTAGGTGAGGTTATACGGAGTGTTCAAGTTTAGACAATTTTGAAATAAAAAATGTTAAAATTGAAAAGGGGAAAGGTTAAAGGTGAAAGAAAAAGGACGGTGAGTCATAAATGAAATAGGAGGAATAAAAGTGGCTAATATGGGTAATTTCCACACAAAATTGCCCCGGTTAAGGCCCGGAGCCCAAAAGGTTTATTTCGATGTGTTTTTTGTGTTTTTATTCTTGCAAGACTAAAGAACGAACAATTGGAAAACAAGACTGCATAAAAAATATTCACTCAGAGTTGCCCACAAATAGATGACTACCTCAAATTACAAACCAACATCAAGCTCAAGTTACTAGAATGATTTTCTCTGGAAGGGGGAGAGGGGAATCATCAAGATTCAAGACGCTAAACAATCAAATCAGCAAGAGGAACAAGCTAAACATAGATGACTTGACCAATGGTAGGATCATGCAATAATAATGATGTTTGGCATTCATTCAACCGAAAGCTTGCGACGCTTGTACCTCACCATGACCTTCCCTTTGACGCCCACCACCATGGCGTTCCAGTCAATTTCTGGAAACGGTGATATTAGTTCCAATTCAAAATTCCTCAGCAAGTGACTCCATATTGCCTTTATCTGTAAATATGCAAATGGCTCCCCCAAGCACCCATGCCTGCCACCACCAAACGATATGTACGAGAACGGTCCGGCAGCCTTGTCTTCATCTCTTCCTGGAGCAAACCGGTCTGGATCATATGTGTCCGGGTCTTTATAAATATGCGGGAGCCGATTAGCAAAAGCAGGTGATGTTGCCACTATATGGCCCTTGGGAATGTCATACTCAATGCCCTGTTTGGTTGTCACGGAGAAATCACTGTGAGAGCTTCGTAGAAGCATTATCAAAGGAGGGTGGAGTCTTAAAGCTTCCTTTATGCATCTGTACATCACATCCATCTCTGACAAAACATCATGGTCAACCTTATTCATCCCATGTTTCTTCATCAAACCCCTCTGTTCATCCAACACAGCTGACATGTGTTTACTATTGCAAAGAAGGTATGCCCCTGTCCAAGTTGAGGTAATGGAACTAGTGTGCTGACCAGCAAACAAAGCAGCAATGAGTAAACCAGTGACTTCAGATTCTGTTGTTTGGCGTCCATCTTTGTACTTTGAGTCTATGAAGCACTGCAACATGTCATTTTCTGACTTTCCTGTTTTTTTGCGAGCAGAAATGATGCTTGTGAAGATCTCGGCGAGCTTCTTGCGGGCCCGGTCACGCCTCCAGTGTGCTGGGATGGGTAGGTAAGGGAAGATGACACTGATCGGGAGCATGCCACTGTCCAGGTCATGGAATAGAGCAGACACATCTTCGAATAGCTTGTTACGAACTTCTTCTCCCAACAGACATCTGCTAGCTGTCAGTATGATTAAGTGTTCCAGTTCATATTTTAAATCCACTTCTCCGCTGTCTTCCCATTTGGAGAAGTAGTCCTGCACGGATCAAGTACAAGTATATTGCTTAATTAAAAAAGGCAATGCTTGATCTTTTGGAAATGAGATCTACACCCAGCTATGTATTTCAATGGCTTATAAGCCATAACACTTAGAGGAGTAGAGCTTGTTTGGGAGCCTACATTTTCATCCCATTTTAGAAATCTATTCATGTTTGGGGACATTTTACTTTTATGAGAACAACTTTTTATTGCGCAATTACTTTTCAAATCTTAATTTTTTCTTTCAACTATTACCATAATACTTTAGCTTGTACAGAAGGAATTTGTTGCACCCAAATGAAATTAAGTACTTCCGAACCACTTTCATAAATCTTTAGCAAACAAAAACTGATTTCAATCGTTGTGAACTTGTAATCCAAAGCATATAATAATTTACTGAAAAGATTTACCAAATACACCATAGTATCCTTTGCCGCTTCTTCTACTCCATCCAATTATATTAGTTAAGTTCAATAAATGGAGGGGAAATTGCACTTTCAATCCCTCAAATAGTACCCACATTGAAATGCAGTCCCCTTGCTTTCAAGTTTGCAAATGGCACCTCCCAATTGTCCAAGTTGTTGTAAATGTGGTCCTTCGAAGGGCAACATTTACAATGTGGGTGAGGACTACAGTTACAACAATCCGGACAACAATTGAGTGATTCAATGTGGACACTACTTGAGAGATTGAAAGTGTGATTTCCCCATGAATGAAAGTGTATCAGAAATACATCCACATCTCAGCCTCTCACCCTTCCATTTCTCCAGTGCATAGATCGTTCTCTATGAGAGCAAAAATAAAACAATAAATGGTTTTATCACAACAAATATGTGACATTTTGTGATTTGAATCATTACCTACAACCATCAAAGTTCTACGCTTTAGTCACAGCTTGAGAGGAGTGGATATTAGAAACACTTCCCTTATTCCCACAAGACAAATATAGTACTAGATGTAAGAGATTATTTGATGTGTTCAGTTATAAATACCAAAACACTGAAGAACTGTGTTACAAGTCTAGGTTAATGATTTCAACCTTTTAAGTGCGAAGATACAGAAAACTTGAAACATTGGGCGTGATTTATAGCCCAATTAATGAGGATCACCTTAGGCAAAAATGGCTTAAATGATTAAAGAGTAACTGAAATGGCTGAATAGGTTAGTAACACTACCTCCGTGACAAAAAAGAGTCATCTTTGCAACACTGACATCAATGCTACAAACTTGAATCTTTTTTTGTGACAGAAGAAGTATTAATTATTTATTTTTTAGCATCAGAAAGCCAACTCTTTTTTCCATCATTTGCAATGGAGCCAAAGATTCATTATTTTTTGGCTTGAGAATATGATGGAATAAAGCAAAATGACTCACTAAACTGTCTGCGCTTCTTTGTTATGAAGTAGCACTCAGTCCATGCAATTTGGACGCGATTTTCACTATGGGTCATCCGGAAACAGTCTCTGTGCTTTAGTACAGGGGTAAGACCGCGTACATCCGACCCCCCTTACCCCACCGTAGATGGGAGCCTTTGCGGCACTGGGGTAAATGAAAATGAAATGAAAATGAAATGAAAATGATCAGAAAGCCAACTCTTTTGATGGATGTAGAAATGTACAGAGTAATATTTGAAATAGTACTTGATAGTTTTCTAGAAAAATATCAAAATTTTATACCACATATGTGTATTTGGTAGAAATTCTTATTCACCTTTACCTTTTGTCTTATGGTTCAGTCAAAAAGACAACTTCAAATTACTTTTTTTATTATTATCAGATTGAGCTAACCAAATTAGTGTGTGTGGGTGTTTTGTACTCCGTATAAAACTACTTTTACCTTTTAAGTCAAAAAAACATCTTCAAAGATTACTTTTTACTATCAGGTTCAGCAACCAAATAAATGCGTGCGCTTGTGCACAATGTTTGGTAGAAAATTACTTTTGATCTTTCATCTTTCATTTCACTAAAAAGAAAAACATCTTCAAGATTATGGGGAATTTCTTTTTTTACTAAAAAGAAAAACATCTTCAAGATTACTTTTTTATTACTCCTTATAAGATTCAGCAAACAAATAAGTGCGAGTGTGTTTGGTTGAAAATTTTCAAAATTAATCTTTTTATCATCAAATTCACTAGCCAAGTACTCCATGTTAATGCTTGTTTCAGCAAAATCACGGTAAAATATACAACAATTGGGGTGGTATGATTATACACTATGCAACAATGGCTCGTTCTGTGCAGAAAGAGAAGCAGAGTATAGACAGATTCAGAACAATTAAGTGATAAAAATGATCAAAGATACTCTGCATTAGTTAATCATGATACCTCAGCTTCCATGACCATCATGTCCACATAACCTTTCAACTTGGTGACCCTAAGAGACTCCGTAAAGAATCTGAACTGCTCTTGCCGGACAGAGTAGTCCACATCAAACACCACGCCCGGCCCGAAAGTGGGCACATTGAATTGGTACACCTCCTGCTGGCTGAGATCGGTTTCCGGAGCCTTGAAGAAATGGGCCGAAACCTCCGGCCCGATCAAGAAGGTGATCTTCATGTGGAGCAGGTTGAGGGTGAAGACGCTCCCCAGCTTAGGGTACTCCTCTTGGAGCATCACAACCGGGCCTTTCATGAACCGGATCAGCCCACCAACGAGAGGCCACGATTTCACCGTCGGAGGCAGCCGCTTCCTGGATCTGGGGATGATTAGGGCGGCGATCAGCTTCGCCGCCACAATAGTGGCGATCAACAGCAGGCCTACATTCAAAAACTTACTATCCGCTAAATCCATTGTTACCTTATGCGGGATTGGTAAGAAATAGATGGGATTTCCGGCCTGAAGTTGTAGGGAACCGCCGGAGATTTCAAGGTAGGAATCAGGATTTCACAGATTGAAGAAAACAAGGGAAAATGTTGTATCCAGATGGAGAGTAAGGCAGTGAGTGATACCATCAGCTCACCACTGACATTGTGCGCACTGTTTAGGGCATGATTTTTAGTTTTCTGCCCATAAAGTACGGTGAGCCAACAATTCGCCTACTGATTAGTGATTACTTTTTGTTTTTCTAACTAGTATAGTACCCGTGCATACGCACGGGAAAAAGCAGTTGGTGCATATATTTTTAGTAATAATCTATATAAATATTAAAATAAACTTTTAGGATTCTTTATTTTCAAAAAATAAGAGTACAATAAGCTAATAGCATAAAATATAGGCACATACAATAAATATTCAATCAAGATTTATATTTGGTAAATTAATTGACACCATTAATTAGAATTTGATGCTTATTGATTTTCATCATTAAATTAATTTTAAAATTAAATATTATTTTAAGAATGTGAGTACAATAAGTGAGTGACATAAAATTTATGTGAATACAATAAATATTAAAATTAATGCATATTGGTTAAATAAGTACTTGCCTCATTGGTTAATTTAGTGCTAATATGTGTTAGTGAAAATTATTCCGCTCAATTGTTAGTCGGCTTATGTTATACTTAAAAGAACTATATGAGAAAAGTTTCCCGGCTCAATTGTTTGTTGAATGATCTTATACCTAAAAACACTATATATGAGAGAAAATTCTACTCCCTCCGTATTCAAAAGATAACAACATTGGGTCTTGGTGCAATATTTAAGGAGGAAACAATATGAGTAATGAATAGTATAGAAAAAGTAAAAGAGAATGTAAAAAAGTAGGAAAGAGAGAAAATTTGCACACTCATTATATCTAAACACACTACATATGAGAGAGAAAATCATCACGTTTAATTGATAGTCGACTTGTCTTTTTATACATAAAAACACTAAATGAGGGAGATAAAATTCCACAGTCAATTGTGAAATGGCTTATCTTATACTATCTCCATCCCATTAACTTTGGCGCATGAGGAGGTGCGCAGATATTAAAAAAAAGCGAGTTTTTGTGGTTGATATTGAATTGATAAAGTAAGAATAAAATAAGAATGTTTTAGAACCACACAAACTTGGCAAATTTGGTATGAGACAATTTAAGTTGGACGGGTCGAAAATGAAAGATGAGACAATCTTAGCGAAACAGAGAGAATATTTAAAAGAACTACATCTGAAAGAAAAATTCTCTAGTTCAATTGTTAGTCACATTATAACATTGTTTTCTTAAACGTAAAAATTTATACTTAAAAGCACTACATATGAAAGAAATTTCTAATGCTCAATTGTTAGCCAGTATATCTTATCTTATATACTTAAAAGCACTATATGAGATAGAACATTTTATTGCTCAATTGTTAGCCGACGTATCTTATACCTAAAAACACTACATATGAGAGAGAAAATTATCATACTTAATTGTTAGCCGGATTATGTTATCTTATACCTAAAAGCATTGTTTATGAGAGAGAAATCTCTCACTAAATTGTTAGACTACTTATATTTGTATTCTTACACCTCAAAGCACTACATATGAGAGTGAAAATTATCTCATTCAATTATTAGTTGGCTTATGTTATGCCGAAAAGCATGATATATGAGAGAGAAAATTCTCTCAGTCACTTGTTAGTCGGCTTATCTTATCGTGTACTTAAAAAACTATATATGAGAGAGAAAACTTTTTCACTCATTTGTTAACAATCAGATATTTTAATACCTAAAAGCACTACATCTAAGGGACTCGCTCGGGAAAAATTATCCCACTCAATTGTTAGCATACTTATATTATACTATGTACATCCGTTCTACCAAGTACTAACATTGAGACATGAGTAGGCCGGTGATGCAGTTATACAGAAAAATCAGTTTTGAGACTCTTTTGGCAAATTTGTCTTTATTTCAACATTTTATTTTCTATTAAGAAATTGTACATTTATATGTCAAATTTCACACTCATATGAGATATTAGATAGAATTAAAAAGAGTGATATTGTATTTGTATTAGCCTATTGTTTTCTTGAAAATGTTAATTCCTTAGATGTAACGACCAAATATAGACTCCCTTTTCAATCATCAGAAACTCTCTTGTTTTGTAGTATGTCTCATTTGAATATACTGAATTCAATTATATTTAATTATGCTTATATACAAATATTAACAGAATTCAATTATATTTATGTTTTTCGAATCATTACTTTCTATAAACAGATTATTTCAACATGTTGATTTTTTTAATAAAACGTGACCTTTTTTAACTTTTGGTGTTGTTCTGACTCAACCGGTGCATACGCACGAGAAAGTGCAGGTGTGCATACATTTGTATTAATAATCTAATTAAATACAAAAATAAAATAATTCGTAACATTTTAAATTTTAACATTATTTTTAAAGTATTATATAAAGTGAGTACCATTAAATATAAGTACAATAAATGCTTAAAGTAAAAGAGTATTAGGTAAATTATTTCACATCTATTATAATTTGCTACTAACTAATTAATATTATCGGTAACTTATAATAAAACATTACTCCACTTCTGTTAGATGTTTTGGAAAACCTCTTTAAATGCAACCTTCTTAATAGTGTATAATGAGTTTTCCTTCTCATGATGTATGAAGTTCTTCAGTTCATGTTTATTCTCAAACTCTTGATAATGTGCCACATATATAGACCAATTCTTTCTAAGTGATTGCGAAGAACGTCAGTAAAAGCGGCTGTTCACATGTATAGACCAATTTTTTCACGTGATTGCTACGAACACAAGTAATTCAGCTAGGAGAATAAAATGACCAAAAACGCCGTTCAAGGTTCTGCGACCCTCAGCCTTTTTTCATAGAACGCCTTATATGAGAGAAACTAACACTTGTGAAATCTATATCAATTTCTCTAGAACGCCTGATATATAGAACGCCTGTTTCAGTCCGGAGGAAGAGCACCTGGACCCCTGCATTCGGTCTCCACAGTAGATTTTACATTGCATTAACAGCAACTGGCATAACTCCATCCTGCCTTGCAATGAATCTTGCAATTTGTACCGCCACTGAAACATTTGGACTCCTGTGTTCAAAGTTGCTTCAGGTGAAATGCTGGTAAAATAAAAGAAACGAAGAAAAGTGTATGATGACTATTAAATTCTACAGAAATCGTAGTTCGATAGCCCTGTCTTGCTCTCCTGGGTGAATAATATAGTATTAACAGCAACTGGCATAACTCCATCCTGTCTTGCTCACTCTTGCTCTTCTTGCATGACAATTCAAAAACACAACCGGGATAGTATTAACAACTCACTTTCACCCCAAATTTCATGTATAACAATGACTCTCTTCATTTTTGTTAAATAAATAATAAAAGTTATTGCCATTTCTATCCATACAAATATCCTTTCAAAACAAATCCATACAAATATTGCCTATCAGTATCACTTAACTTTCATATTCCAGAAAATCGCATCTCAATATTTGTGAGAATATGCAAACACTGTAGATAGCAAGAGCGCTTTGACGAAAGAGTGCATATAAAGCAACTGTTAGGAGTTTTTTTTAAGAAAATGGATGAAAAAGGATCGCAAAGGAAAAAAATAAAAATAGAAATAAAAGAAATGAGTGGGATGATATGTACAGAGAGCTATCACTCCCTATATGCCTAAAGTAACTCTGCTTTGAATTGGGGGTCCTATATATATACATATACTACTTCTTGGTCATTAATTCTTATTTAGTATTTATAAGTACATTGTTTCTGAGCAGGCCTTTATTCGAGGATTGTAGTAGTACTATAAAATCAAATTCACAATGAGAATGGTTGTTGAGGATTTGGAAACTCTTGGCCATGTGTTTTTACATGCACTTCCACAAAGTTGAAACAGACTGGACTTACACAGAACCGAGAACAATGAATTAAGAAATAACTGGAAGTGCGTACGTAGTATAAATTAAGAACAAAAGCAAAGAGACAGAGAGTACCCCTACTACTCGTGTAGTGAGAGCATAAAGCCCTAATGCCGAGCTGGGTGAAGAGATGGATGCGGTTAAAATTATAAATTCTGCCCTGAATATCTTGTACTACAAAGGAGCCAAAAACTTACACATTAAAATTCAAGAAGTTAGAGACCTGCAATAAGGGTGTCTTTAAAACCATCATCTTCCTGAAATCGGAAAAAATACAGTAAGAAAAACGAAATATGAGTAACTTGTATAAAATTATATGGAGATGCAGTGAAAACTTAGCTCTAAACATGCACCGGGAATTTAAATTCCATATTTTATATGTGGTTGGGATTACGATTATAACAAATGCTTTAGGTTGTGTAGTATTCTTGGGTTGGTTTAGATCAAGATAATAACATAGCAAAAGATTGACATATGGGAAAAAGTGAAAACTGGAGAATGGCATAGCTAGTGAAGACCAACCGTAACTTATAATATTTGATAAAACAAATAATTGGAGCATGTATGAAATGATCAACTAAGCATTTCCTGGAACATCATATATGCAAAAAATAATTTGGGTATATGAGCCCTATCTCAGCACACTGAATTTGTAGAAATCATTTGTAACTTATGATATTTGATGAAACAAATAATTGGAACATGTATGAAATAATCATCTAAGAATTTCCTGGATCATCATATATCCAAAAATAATTTGGGTTTATGAGCCCTATCTCAACACACTGAATTTGTATGAATAATCTAAAACATATATAATGAATGTTCTCAATAGCCACATAGGAATGGAGGTCATTATTGTAGTTTAAATAGACTATTACTTTTTAAAATAGAATAGATGTATTGTAGTACTACTAATGATAATCAAGAATGGCTAGTTCTATTTTAAGATGAATTTAGTGTATAAAAAAGAGTTAGAAAGAGAGCCTGAGACGATACTAACAAACTGAATAGAGAAGTAAACTTTTGAACTAACAAACTAAATAGAGAAGTAAACTTTTGACTTTGAGAAACTTCCATTGAAATATATTTTAGATCCCAATACACAAACTCAACATATATTGCATGAGAGAACTTGATTTTTATATGGATACCTGAATACATTAAGCATAAATAGGAGCATTAGTCATAAGGAGATTATAGCAACCATATTAAGAAAAAATAAATTCACTATCGTAAATTTTATCAGAGAATGCTTCCAAAAAGTAAAAAGAATAAATTTCTGAGTGAGGTAGATGTTGTTCAGCCAACATTTCTATGAAATCCTACAGTAAATGGAAATGGAAATAAAAGTATATTAGGTATAATAAGATAAGATTGAGATTGACAAACTGGGGGTCCCAATTGAAATTTGACACCCAAGTGAAAGTAAACCAAATATGAATACACTAATTGGGAATTCAGGGGCGGCTCCAGCCGTTTGGAGGCCCAAGGCGGAAAAGCTTCTCAAAAAACTTCAATAAACATATATTACAATTATAAAAGACAATGATATACAAGATAAAATAAATGCAAAATATAGCATATATTCCGAATTTCAAAATAATACAGTTTTAAATGTAACATACGTGAAATGTACTATTTACTATTCCAGTATTTACTAACACTAAATGTAACAACATATTTGACAATTAACGTATTTATAAAAATAATTGAAGTACATATAATAACTCAAACACCTAGATAACTACTTAGTCCCCACTAGTCCAGTATTTACTAACACTTTATTAAATACTACTAATAAAAACTACTCCGTATTACAAACTATAGCTACTTAACTAGCAGTAGAAACTAGAAAGTACGAAACTAAGTCTAGAAAGGCACTAAAGCAGAAACTAAAAAGCTATAAAAAATAAAGAGACAAAGAGTCAAGACAATTAGATAAATTACAGAGTCTACAGACTACTAAAGTCTCAAGAAAATATTAGTTTACACAATTGAGTCATACGGTCATTAGGTATTTATTTAGGTCATACCTGATAGAGTGATGAATCAACGAGTTAGAAGTTAGAAATTCGAACTGCAGAGACCGGAGTCTGAAGAATTTGGAGGCCTGCCAGAGCAAGAGTGCAAGCCTTCAAGGCAATCAGAAATCCCCAAATCAGGGATTAGGCTGGTCGGCGGTAAGGGCGGTTGCTGGCGGCTAGACTGCTGGAGGCTTCGAGCTGCTGAATTCGGAGCGGGTGAGGGGCGAAATCTGCTTCTGGCTTGTGGCGTTCTCGGATGAGTAATTAGATATCCAATTTCAATTATTGTATTAAAATATTAATTTTAATAATAGTAGTAATAGTTTTTTTTGGAGGCCCCCCAGATTTTTGAGGCCCTAGGCACAAGCCTGGCCCAACTGGCCATAAGGCCGGCTCTGTGGGAATTTACCTAAAAACGACTTCAAAGAACATGATTTGCATTTCCAAGGGATTTGATCAATTTTGGGGACTGCTATAAATCTATGGTACCAAGGAGATTTGTGCCATAAGACATGGAAAGGTCTATTAGATAGGTTGGTTACATGAATATTAGGAAAATAGAAAGCCTTTGGCCATATTTTTATTATTATTTACCTGCAGTTCCACAAAGATCAAATAATGTAAACACAAGCAAGGGAAAAGTGTACTGGAATTGCAATCGAAAAGAAAAATACAACATAAAAACCATAAAAGTGGAAATTTCTGTTGTGAAATCCAAAAAACCCAAGAAAACGTATATTCAATCCATGGGGACACACACACACACACACATATTTCTGATTCACAAAATCTTTGTAAGTAATGAAACCAAAAAAATAAATTGAACTATAAAAACTACGTAGTATTTTTTCCTCATATATACATTTCATCGAACAACTTATATGCTTTGGTGTACCTAAAACTCACTAAATATTTGAGAAATAAATTCATCAACAATAAAAGATCATGGAATAAGAGAAGAGGCAGAGTACATAGAGCAGCAATAGCACAAAGGTCGGTAATCTCATAAATTGAGAGCAAGTAGATAGTAGACCTGTTGCTTTTGTACATGGTAAAACTGGTGTGAGATGTGCTCGTTTGAAGACAGATGAAGAATTCTAAATAGCTTTAAATTTGTTGAATTTCACAAGCAAATAGCTAAGGGCGTGAACTGCGTTCGAAATATAGAAAAACGAAGAATTACAAAGCACGTACCTCGCATATGAAGCTCTGAACCCTAATATCGATTAGGTGAAGAGATGTGCGGTAATCTGGCATATGAAGCTCTGAAGCTGCGGGAGATGTGAGAAAATTTAGGCCGGAAGTTTGGTGAGAGTGCGGAGAAGAGGGAAAGCATAGGCATGGAATTTCTGGAGTAAGTTCGCTAGCAAAAGAACGCTTAAACATATATGAGGGAGCCACGTGGCAGCAGAACGTGAAAGGAGAAAAACTCGGTTAGAGAAACACGTAGGATTTTTTAGGGTAGAAGAGTCTTTTAAGGGGCTATCTCTTTTTTTATATATAAATAGATGATGATTGAGTCTAGACTCTACGATTGCCTAGCGATAGAGTTTGAAATGAAATGTGAGATGTGGAATTCATTCTACTTTTATTTCTTTTTTTAAGAAAAAGATTTAAATACTCGGTACAAATATATAGGGTCCGTTTAGTAACATTGTTTTTTGGTTATCAGGTTTATAAGTCAAATTTTTCATCAAATACGTCACTTTTGATTTCGCGCACTGAAATGTGTAATAATAAGAAAATGTTAGATTAAAGTTACTTTTCTATCTGTATCCGCTGAAGTTAGTGTGGAGTACCATTTTAGCTATTTTAACATATTATTTTGTTGTACTTTATTGATAAAATATATTTTAAATTTGATTTTTTCATAAATCAGCAGAATCAGCTCATATAGCCACTTCAGCCAGAACTTCATAAATTTCAGCAAAATCAGCAAATTCAGCTGATTTCAATGTTACCAGACGAGCTCATAGTACATTTTGTTTTACATCCCTGTAATTTTTTTTCGTCCCTGTAATTTATTTTGATTTTCATTTTGGTCCATCACTGACGATAACAACCTATGTTTGACTCAAAATAACCCCGGTTAATAGATTTCTTCTAATTCTTTATCTTGTTATTCAAAAAGTATTTAATTTTAGTTTTTTGAAGGCTTTTTTTAAACCCGAAAGGTAAATCACCAAAAACAGTAGGGTGAATACTGAGGAACATTTACCGGATTTTATTAAAAAGAACGAATGAATACAAAAGGAGATTAGGGATGGCAACGGGGCGGTTCGGGGACGGTTTTACATATAACCGTAACCGCCCCATTTGATAATTCCCCGCCCCATAACCGCCCCATTACCCAACGGGTAATTTTTCCCCAAACCGTATCCGCCCCAACGGGTAACGGGTATAACCACGGGTAACCGCGGGTAATCGCTTTATTAAATGAGTGATTGATATTTTAATATAAAAATAATATTTTAAAAGGCAAAAATGGCATCACCTAGATGACTCTAGACTGAGACGCCACTTTAAAGTTTCGTATATCTACAAGACGAGAAAGAAGACAACATAAATTAATTTGAACCTAAAAATACTTAATTTGAAAAATAATTATTCACTAAAAAATATGATAATAAGCAAACAAGACTATTAAGATCTATTATGAACTCTCATTGAACATTATAGTTAGTACATCTATTATCCATATACTTAATGAAAATAGAAAAAATCTCATCTTCATTTACTTATGGGACAAATAATAGATAAAAATGTAATAAAAATATAACTAAAATAAACGGGGCGGGTACGGGGCGGGTAATGGGGCGGACATGTAACCGTAACCGCCTCGTTACCCTTAAAAACAAAACGGGTATTTCCCACCCCATACCCGTTACCCGGTCAATGCGGTTTTTTCCCGTTTTGACCGGGGCGGTTCGGTTCGGGTATCCATTGGATCGATCACAATTGTCATCTCTAAAGGAGATGAGGATTGAGCCAAGACCTCTCCAGAGAAGACATATCTTCTCAAAAAGCAAACGTTAAAGCGACATAAATAAAAAACAATCTAACGGGGGTTTGACCGGTTAGATAAAAGTCTAAAGTTAGGAAGACCAAAAAGATCCGCATAGTACGCATTCTTTGCTAAGCTCAGAAGATCACTTATTTGTTGAAAAAACTTGCCATTGGGCTTCGGATTGGACATTCAAGTGATGAGCAGCCCAATTGCCTTCACGTTTCACCAACCCAAATTCGACCTCTTTCCTAAAAGTAAAGAGTAACATTTCCTTTGCCGCATCTCTCCATCTTCCTCTTCCATCGTTCAGGATGTAACTCATGGCCACTATAGAATCTGTTTCAACTTGGAAATCGGTGTAACCCTTCTCCAGTGCATACATCGCGACAATGATAATGGTGTAGAGCTCAGCTTCAAGACTCGAAGACACTATTAACGGGAAGGATAGGGCAAAAACGTAATCCCTTCGCCATTCCTCATTATTGCACTGCCCGAAGCCTAGTTTTTAGAACTGTAAATAAATCAGCTTCAAGTTTTTAGAAGGTTTTCTATATATATTTTTAAAATGTGAATACCTAGTTTTTAATTGTTTTAACTCGATCTCACCTTAGCCTAAAAAAAAATATAAAAGGACAGATTTATATAATTTTAATAGATGTAGGTAACTAACAATAACTTTTTTTTGTAAGTAGGGTAGTTCGAAATTAGATATGGACTAAAAACAAAATAGTGCATATTGGAGAGATGAAGAACAAGAAACACATTTTTCAGGGACCTAAAACAAAGAATCATATTTGCAGGGACTAAAAACGTATTTAAGCCTAAGAAGAATTATGTTTGTACAATCTTTATATATTCATTTTTATACTCATCAATGTGAGAAGACTATTTTTTAAGACAAATCGTGTCTTATTTTGTCTGTGAAGATATTCATCAAACAAAATAAGATATATTTTGTCTGTGAATGAGATTCACAGACAAAAATTAGTCTTCTCACATTAGTAGGTATAAGAGTTAATGCAAGTAGCAAAGTTGTTTTTTAAGGTTTATTCCTTCCCTCCCTCGTACGAGAAATGATGTTTTTAATTGGACTGTTGTAGTCCTGGACCAGATAAAAAACAGATCATATGAGATCAAATTGAACTAAACTTGAACAATCCCAAAATATATAGAAATTAGGCATCTATCAGACTAGATCAATCAGTTCAGATTGAATCAAATCAAATCACATCAGACTAGAAAATGTAAGTCCAATTAAAGACATCCTACTTAGCAAAAAATTTGAACTCTTTTTTTTTTGAATAACAAAAAAGAATATCATTTCTCATAACTATAAAAAAATCATTTACCAAGTATTATAATTCCTTCGTATTTGAATGTTTACTACTAGTACAATATGAAGGCAATAAAGGTAATGAACAATGTAAAAAATTAAAAATAATGTGGAATAGTATGAAAGAGAAGACAAAAGTAGAAAATATAAGGGTGATGGACTATTGTCTAGGTCCTATTCACTTTGTCATATTTCTTATTTGGATTGTCCCAAAAACTTTACAACTTTTCGGTGCTGTTTGGCAACACCTTTTTTTGACTTATCAGGCTTATCAGCCAACTTTTTCACCAAACACGTAACTTTTGCTTTCGCGCGCTGAATTATGTAATAAGCAGAAAAAGTAAGGTTGGAGTTACTTTTCTGGCTGTATTGGCTGAATTTAATGTAGATGATCATTTTAGCTATTTTTCCATATAATTTTTTTATCTATTTTATTAATGAAATATATTTTAAAAATAATATTTTCTTAAACCAGCAGAATCAGCCAATGCAGCCACTTCAGTCAGAACTTCAGAAATTTCAGCAGAATCAGCCAAACCAGCCGATTTTCGTGTTACCAAACGGACTCTTCATTTTAATCAATTAACTTATGTTTCCCATGATTTATCTTTCAACTTCATAAATCATAATCACACATTTTTTATTTTATTATACTCTATGTCAGTCATTTAGTAGAGTTTTGAGAGATGGATGCATCATTTGTAAACGTAGCTAAATTAAAACACATCCCAATAAAGACAATGTAGAAACATTTCAATTGTTCCAAATTGAAATGTTACATAGTAACATTTCAACACGAGAGAGGAATTGCTAGTTATTTTATGTTATTTATTTTTTCACTACAGGAATCAAATGGGGTGGATTTTCCCACTTTCTCCGGTGTCTATACCGTACAATGAAAATTGAAATTTTCTTAGGTGTTCTAATTTGGGACTCCATTCACCTCATGCAGTACAAATGACATACGGAGTAATACAGAGCCGTTTGTAATTTTGTATGGTAACAATCAAACTGATTACATCTTGATTGAAGTTTTTCATGAAATTTTCATTAAAGTTTCTGAATTGACTAAATATATTGAATTATGAAAAAACTATATTTAAAATATACTACGTATTTTACTAATAAAAATACATGAAATTAAAATAGCTGAAATTTTGTGTGATTTCAGTTAATTTAGCCAGAAAAATAATGGTAACATTACTTATCCCGACTATAAATCTCGAAGCGGGAATTCAAAAGTTTAAGTTTTTAATTAAAAAAAAGTTAGGTGAAGACGAAACAAAATCACATTTCAAAATACTCAATCCTAACAAACCAGTTGTAAGCATTTACGTAATTTGATACTTACGGAGTATATTACTTCAAAAAAAAATTTCTGGAAACTCATCTCCAAATATTCTCCATTCTATTTGATGGATAGTCTACCCGGGGGGTATCTTATCCGAGGGGTTATTGCGGGAATAACTTAGAGAGAAGTCAGAGTAAATAGGAGGAGAGAGAGTTGATTTTATTAAATGAACTCAGCGTGGTTTACAAGGTGAATAAGGGCTGCTATTTATAGCAGCAATAAATGCGATGAGGGGACACGTGTCAGTAATCCAACGGCCGAAGGGTCACATCAGCCCGGTGGCACCTGCAGTGGTACGTCAACCGCATTGAATGCGGTTGGCGGATGCGACGTGGCATTAAATGCGGTGGTTGGCTGTCTCTAAAAGGAATCTTCGATGATTGAGCTTGTTCAGCCGAAGGTTCCTTGTGTAGCCGAGGGCTCCTTGTGTAGCCGAAGGCCTTTTGTGTAGCCGAGGGCTCCTCGTGTAGCCGAGGGCTCCTTGTGTAGCCGAGGGCTCCTCGTGTAGCCGAGGGCTCCTTGTGTAGCCGGAGGCCTTTTGTGTAGCCGAGGGCTCCTTGTGTAGCCGGGGGCGTGGTTCAGCCGAAGGTTTCCCCCAGGTGTCGAGGTGTGAGAATGCCGAAGGCTTATGTTTTCGCCCGTTTTCTCCCAGCAGCTTCTTATGCCAAAAAGGGCCATCCTGTGAGTTCTGGAGCCTTCGGCCATGGAGACCGAAGGCACCCCGGTGTGTATTCTGGGCCACTTTGGTGCTTGGTCCGTATACTCCATCAGGAGTCCCTCACTCCTTTTGCCGAAAGGTACTTGAGGGAAAAGGAGTAGATGCGTTGATTCTTCTGGAGGCTCCATCATTTAGTTGGGCGCCTTTACTTGAGAACTTGCCTTCTGCTGATTGCCGAAGGCTTCCCCCAGTCCCTCACATGTCGAGGGTTTCCTGAAGGAAGTATAATACTTGTATGAATGCCGGAGCCTCTTCTCAGTCCCTCACATGCCGTGTGCGTTACTTGTGGGCTTTTGTATGAAGAAGTTTTTGTTCTGTAAGATTCCCGAGGGGTGTATCCCAGTCCCCCACTCCTTTAGGCCGAAGGCAAGTTCGGGCTGAAGGAGTCATGAGAGAGACAATGGGCTCGACAAATGCCGAAGGCTCATGATGTGTTGGTAAGCTCTCGAGGGGCGTTAAGCTGTCATATGCTCGAGGATGCAACATTGACAAGACGAAGGCTTTATGCTGCTGTGGGCTTGAAGGCGTTTGGTGGAGTTCGTTGTCCGAAGGCTGTGGAGAGTGATAGCCGGAGGCCTTCCCTCGAGGGCACTCTAATGTTCGAGGAATATAGCCGTTGTAATAGAGCCGTTGGAGAGGGGTCGACGTGGCGTGTCCTCATTGGCCGATGGGGGGCGGTTGCCATCCATTGGCTGAACCGGCGGCCTGTAATGATGGGCTTTCTAACTGAGGCCCATATATCGAGGCCCATATGCCTATAAATACCCCAAGGATGGACCTCACTTCCTTTGCGCATTCTTGAGATCGTAGCGAAGCTCTGGCAATTTGACTTTTAGAGAGAGAAAGTTCTCTTCGGCTAAGTTCACTATTCCGAGGTCAGTTCCTCTCCTGCTCCCTTCTTTCCTAGTTTTAGCGTCCAAGTGTTTTAGGGAGCCCTTAGTCTCTTTAACTTCTCCTTCTACCTTCTGAACACCCGAGGGATGTCGTCGGCAAGCGACTCTCAAGACATTTCCGTGGAGGCCCCGGTCCATTCGGAGAGTTATTCCGAGGTGGAGTCCTCAAGCGAGCAGTCCTTGGTTGGGAATGATGCCGCCGTTGCCGAGGAGATGCAAGCTACCCTCCGGGCGGAATTAGAAGCTGAAGAGTTTGAGCAGGTGGCGGAGGATGAGGAAATGGCTCTTGCGGTCCAGATTGCCGAGGAGGAGGAGGAAAAAGAGCGGCAGAGGGTGACGATCGCAGTGCTGCCCTCCCGCGGAGCCGGCGAAGCGAGTAGCTCCCGGCCTTTGGACCCGGAGCCCCTGAGTGTTGCTCCGGGCAAAAAGAGGAAGAAGTCGAAGGCTGCTCCGAAAAAGAAACAGGCAGCGGTAGACGCGGGACAGCCGGTGGGAATCCCCGAAGGACATTCCTATCTCAATACAGCCGCACTAGATCTGAAGACGAAGGCTGGGGAGGCGGAGTATCTCAAGACTCAGCTCCTGGTTGGCCCGTCGGCACAAGTGGTGGTGCCGGGCCCTGACGACGTGTTGCTGCATCCCCCGGAGGGCTGCTATGCCGTTCACATCCTTTCGGTTGAGTTAGGCCTTCGGTTCCCGCTCCACCCTTTTCTGGTAGAATACCTCCGGTTCGTAGGTCTCGCTCCCTGCCAGCTGACCCCGAACAGTCACTCCTACATCACTGGGTTCCTCTCGCAATGCCGGAGCCGAGGGGTTGAACCCACACTGGATCAGTTTTTCCTGTCCTTCAATTTGTGTCGGGGGGGCGCCGCTAATAGTGAGGGTTTCGCCAACCTCCAGCAGTTGCCAGCATGGAGGTTGTTTTCGGAGGTGCCTTCGTCCCACAAGGGATGGAAGGACCGTTTTTGCTATCTCAGAATGCCGGGAGTTATGTTTCCGAGGCCCCTCCGCAACCATTTCCGGAGACACCCCAAGGTCGGCAACGCATCCCTCGAGAGCAATGGGAGGAAACTGACAAAGAAGCCGCCGGGTTCAGAAAAGCTGACAACTATCAAAGCGGCCACCCTCCCGGAGGAATTGCTTCAGCTTGAATTCCAGCGGTACCGCCTGCCGGGGGAGAAGGATGAGAGATATCCTCTCTTTGACCGGGGTTCCCAGACTGCCAGAGGTTGTTGCCGAGGGGTTCCCTATTCTGGTGCTTAGTGATTTCTGCCTTTGACTTGTTTATTTTTTCTAACTCTTCTTTTCCCTCTGCAGGTGGCATAATGGACCCTAAGGCGTTTGCTAAGCTATCCAAGCAAATGGCGAAGGAGGAGAGAAGGAAGAGGGAGGGGCCTTCGTTGCAGAAGCCCGTGGACTCTTTTTTCCAGAAGGGTGATGCTGTTAAGGTGCCGGAGGGGGAGGGCCCTTCGAAGAAATCTGCCACGGTTGATGATGCCGGCTTTGGTGCCGGGAGCTCCCAAGTCGGGGAGCTCAAAAGGAAGAACGCCGGGAAGGGCGTCGTCCCCTCGGAGAAGAAGAAGCCGAAAAAGGGGGCCCCAGAACCCAAAAGGGATGCCCCCGGGATTGTCCTGGAGAAGCAGCCTTCTCCGGAACCCCCCGTAGGGTGGGTGACGACTCCTCGCTCCCCCCCAGTTTTGGGAGACACATGGCCCCGGGAGGAAGTACAGTTCTCCCTGAATAAGGGCACCGCGATTATGCATGGGACCTTGGATCCCATGGAGTTCATCAGGGGGGCAACCCCTTCGAAGGACAGGTCCGTGTTGTCGACTTATGATGATGCCACCCTCAACTCCAAGATCATCCATGCTTCTCTCACTGTAAGTGCCGATGGCTCCCCTTCTTTCTTTGTTTAATTTTGCCTTTTTTTTTTTGTTTGTACCATTTTTCGATGCTTAAGACTTTCCGGATTCCCTGCAGGCTAGTGTGGCCCTCGGGGAGCAGATCCGCCGGTTTGAGCAGATGAGCGTTCAGAAGGCACAGGCGGAGGACACCCTGAAGAGGCTTGTTGCCCAAAATACCGAGGCAGTGCGGAAGATGTCGAAGTTGGAAGAGACCCTCCGGCTGGCCACCGAGGGGATGGAGCAAAGGTTGGAAGCTGCCCGGACCGAAGCCAGGGCCGAAGGAAAGGCGGAGGCTGAGAAGGCCGCGGCCGATGCGGCCCAGATTGCCGCCGAGACCGCCGATAAGGCCAAGAATGAAGCCGTGGCCGAAGCGGTGAAGGGGGCCATCAATGCTTTTAAAGCAGGGGGCTGGAGGGACGAGGATCACCGGGAGTGGGTGTCTTCTGTTGTGCCGGAAGCTGTTGAAGGGTGGGTATCTGGCCCCGGCGCCTTGTGGTTAGCCCGGAAGGGTAAGTCATTTTATGAGGGCGGCGAGTACTTCACCCAGGCGAACATTTACCGGAAACTCGCTCGTCATTACGGCGTTGACCCGAAGGCGTTCAAGCCCGAAGCTTACGGTCTCCCCCCCCTCCAGCCAGACGTTAGGATTCCCCTACCCGAGGGTGAAGAGAGGGTGCTGCTTGAGGATTCGGAACTCCTGAATTGCGATGATGACGAAGATGAAGGAGTAGAGGATGAGGCCGCCTCGATGCCGGAGGGAGCCAGAAGTGGAGACGCTCAGGCTTAGAAATTTTCCTGAGTTTAACTGTGTAATAGTTTGTAGGGTTTCGGCCTCGGCCATGTAACGTACACAAACAGCTTTTGTATCTCGAAATGTTCTTGCTGATGAATGATTGTGCCTTCGGGCTATTTACGAAAGGATGCTTCCGGTTTTATTGTATACCTTCGTTTGAATGAATGTATGTCTTCGTTTCTTTCTGTTTGTGTATGAATGCTTTTCTTCACTTGGGTGAATGTATTTTTTCCCGGGGGCCATAAGTTTGTGGACTTAGAAATTTTTCTAAGTGTAACTCGATCAGAACCCTTCGGAATCAGACTCAAGAAGTTTTTGAAGTGCAATTGTACCTTATGCCCCCGGACACACCGAGCCTTCGTCTCGTAGTGTAGCTTTAGATCATTGCCAAGTAGAGTGGAGGGGGCCATCGGCTGTGAGAAGGCTGGTGAAGATAGTATCCCCCATTGTGGACTTAATCATTTTTCAACCAAGTTTTAATGAATGTTGTAGTGACCCCTCGATCGAGGGGATTGTTGAGCCCCCTGTTCACATAGTTGTCGAGGGGTTCAAGGTTATGGACTCACGTGTAGGCCTTGGTCTGTAGCCTAGAATCGGGACCCCTCGGATGTAGTGTAGGATCATCGGAGGGTCGTTGTTGTTATGGACTTAGTCGAATCTCTTCAAATTTTCAACAGACATTGTTGTGAGCCCCCAGATGAAGGAGTTTTATGAATCTTCTGCGGTTGTGATCATCCTGAACTTGTTCCTCCGATCCGGGGGCATGCCTTCGGAAGTAGATAGACTGACCTCCTTGCGTAATAAGCTGCATAAGGGGGATCCTTCGGCACAAAATTTACTGCTTAGTCGAAATTTGGACTTGGCCAAATCCCGGTGAAGTTCTGTTGGTGGGGCCCCTTCCTGGGCTTCCGGGGAAACTGTTGTACTACAAGGCTTCACTTAGTGAAGCCTTCGGCTATGTAACCAGATGTATTGTTGTTGAGAGATTTTGTTGCGCCTTTGTAGGAGCCTTCGGTAATATATATCCGAAGTGTTGAGCCTCCGGGGAGAATAGTATCCGGGGAGTTCCTTCCCCCCTACGCATCTTTTTTTTTTTTTTTTTTTTTTTTTAGATGGTGCAGGAGAGGCATCTAGAAACTTGGTTTCTAGGGAAGGCTTGGCCTATATGGGAGGCAACGGAATAAACCGTTGGCTCCCCCTTCGGGAATGACCTTCCGATATCCCGAAGGGTTTGAGGGTCGTTTCCTCGGCCCGAGACATCGTCTGTTGCCTGCTTCCCCTTGGGAGATAGCACGGAAAGCGCCTCGGTTTTGAAAGTCGTCCCCTCAACCCGAGACATGGTCTGTTGCCTGCTTCCCCTTGGGGGATAGCGCGGGGAGCGTTTCGTTTGTGGAAGTCGAATCCTGGGCCCGGGACATTGTCCGTTGCCTGCCTCCCCTTGGGGGATGGTGCGGAAAGCATTCCTGGGAAGGGTTTTATTTGTGTGTAGAACACAAATAGCCGGGGGCACTTGGTACCAGCCGGAGCCGAGGGGTATTGCACCCCCCGGTTTTTTTTTTTTTTTTTTTTTTTTTTTTTTTTTTTAAGGAGAGTATGTAAAAGTTTGTGAAAACACTTGGTGTTTTCAAAGAGTGATGGGGGTGACCCATACACCTGGTACTTGGTACCTAAGTTGCTGTTCCCCTTATGAGAGGGAGAGGCCTTGGGCCCATTTTGGTGAAGCGATGAGGGCTTGGCCACTCGTTTGTAGGAGAGAGGGGGGGGGGGGGCCTTGGGCCGCTTGTACAATATGTAGGTGATGAAAGGCTTGGCCTTTTGATTATTCTTCAAAAATAGATGGGGTCTTGGGCCATTGATATTTACACTTGCTGAGGATGAGGGCTTGGCCGCTCATGCCTTACTGATAGAATTTGACAAGGTGGTGCACATTCCAATGTCTAGGGACCTCCGTCCCATTGGGGCGTTTAAGCTTGTATGTCCCTGGTTTGATGATGGCTGAGATGATGTAGGGGCCTTCAAACTTGGGCGCCATCTTTCCTCCTTCGGTGGGTAGACTGGCCTCCCTTCGTCGGAGGACGTAGTCTCCCACCTGGAATTCCCGGGAGCGGACCTTGGCGTCGATGTAGCCTTTGACTTGTCTCCTATAGTTTTCGGCCCTGAGAAAAGCTTGCTCTCGGCGTTCCGAGATGAGATGAAGGTCGAGGGCCATGTTGGCGTCGTTGACCTCGGGCTCATATTGTTCAACCCTTCGGGTCGGAAGGGTCACTTCTGTTGGAGCCTTAGCCTCAAATCCATAGCATAGGGAGAAAGGGGTCTCGCCTGTTGCACGCCGAGGGGTGGTGCGGTAGGCCCATAAGATGTTATGAAGCTCTTCTACCCAGCCTCCCCCTTCGGCTTCCAGCTTTTTCTTCAATCCTTCAAGTAGGGTTCGGTTGGCGTTCTCCACTTGCCCGTTGCCCTGAGGGTAGGCGACGGAAGAGAATGTGTGCCTGATGCCCCAAGCCTCAAGGAGGGCACAGAAGGGGGCTGCCTCGAACTGGGTCCCGTTGTCGGAGATAATTTGTTGGGGGACGCCAAACCTTGTGAGGATATTTTTGAGAACGAAGTGGCGGCACCGGGCCTCAGTGATGCTGGCGAGGGGCTCCGCCTCCACCCATTTGGTGAAGTAGTCGATGGCCACAATGATATACCTATTGTTGGAGGTACCCCTTGGCAGAGGGCCTACTAAGTCAATCCCCCATCTGGAGAAGGGTATAGCGGTGCTGATGGGAGCATAGTTGACCGCTGGTCTGCCGGGGGCCTTCTGAAAATGTTGGCAAGCGGTGCACCTCCGGGCTAGATCTGCACAATCTCTAGCCATTGTGGGCCAGAAGTAACCTTGAACAATGAGCCTTCGGGACATGGAGAAGGGTCCCTGGTGAGCTGAGCAAGTGCCACTGTGTACTTCTTCCATGGCGACTTCGGCTTCATTTTGATGAAGGCACCGAAGGAGGGTGCCGTTGTAGGATCTCTTGTAAAGCCTCTCGTTTTCGATGGCGTAGCTGGGAGCCCTCAGCTTTGCTAACTTGGCGCGGGCTTCGTCTTGGGGCAATTGCCCTGTGGTGATGAAGGTGATGATGTCGGAGATCCAATCCTCCGGCCTTAGGTTAATATTCATAATGGGGCTTGCGTGGATGCTTGAGAGGCTGAGCTCCTCGATTCTTGCAATTTTTGAGAGGTGCTCGGGGGATTCATCCGAGAGCTTGGACAGAATGTCGGCCTCAGAGTTTTGAGCCCTCGGTATTTGGGTGAGGGAATGTGCCTCAAATACCTTGAGCAACTCCTTGGCGGCCTCCTTGTATTGTTTCATCCTCCCTTCCTTGGCTTCGTATTCCCCGGAAATTTGACCCACGACGAGCTTGGAGTCACATTTGACGTGGATCATCTTAGCCTTCAGATTCGCTGCCAGCCGAAGGCCACAGAGGAGGGCTTCGTACTCGGCTTCGTTGTTGGAGACTTTGAAGGAGAAGCGGATGGCGTAATAGGCGCGGAAGCCCTCGGGTGTGATGAGAACTACCCCCCCTCCGCATGCTTTGGTAGCCGAGGAGCCGTCGGTATAGAGGGTCCACCACTCATCAAGGGGTGCCGAAGGCTCCTCATCCACCGCTGATCTTGCGGTGCATTCCGTTACGAAGTCTGCCAGGGCTTGGCCCTTGGTGGCAGGCCTCGGGCGGATATCTATGTTGTATTGGCTGAGGAAGATGGCCCATTTCACCATCCGAGAGGAGCTAGTGGGACTCCTCATGAGGGCGCCGAGGGGTTGATGAGTGAGCACCTGGACTGGATGAGCTTGAAAGTAGTGGCCAAGCTTCTTGACGGTCCAAACGATGGCTAGCACCGTCTTCTCGACGGGAGAATACCTGAGTTCGGCCTCCCGGAGGGTTTTGCTGACGTAGAAGATGGCATGTTGGATGCCGTCTTCCTCCCGGATTAGTACTGAGCTGATAGCCGCAGGGCTAACACCGAGGTATAAGTATAAAGTCTCCCCCACCTTTGGTTTGGAGAGCACTGGGGGAGAAGAGAGGTACTTCTTGAGTTCGTCGAAGGCCTCTTGACATTCAGATGTCCACTGAAAACCCGCCGTCTTCCTCATGATTTGGAAGAAGGGGAGGGCCCTCTCGGCTGACTTAGAGAGGAATCGGTTGAGGGCCGCCAGGCGACCCGTCAGTCGTTGAACTTCTTTGACGTTGCGTGGAGGCTCCATGTTGATGATGGCCTGAATCTTCTCGGGGTTGGCCTCAATACCCCTTCGGCTTACCATGTAGCCCAAGAATTTTCCACCTTGTACGCCGAAGGTGCATTTCTTTGGATTCAACCGGAGGTTGAATTTTTGCATGATGGCAAAAATCTCCCGGAGGTCGTCGGCGTGGGTGCCTGCCTTCTTGCTTTTGACGATCATGTCGTCAACATAAGCCTCCATAGTGCGTCCTAGGACAGCTTGGAAGACCCTAGCCACCATGCGTGTGTAGGTGGCGCCTGAATTTTTGAGACCGAAGGCCATCACAAGATAGCAGAAGATGCCTTCGGGTGTCATGAAGGCTGTTTTTTCAGCGTCTTCCTCATGCATGTAGATTTGATGATATCCGCGGAATGCGTCGAGGAATGACATGATTTCGCACCCGGCGGTCTCATCCACCAATTGGTCAATGTTTGGCAGTGGGAAGGGGTCCATGGGGCACGCCTTATTCAGATCCGTATAGTCCACGCACATGCGGAAGGTTGGAGGCTTTTGTGCGAGGACTACGTTTGCCAACCAAGAAGGGTATTTTACCTCCTTGATGTGCTTGATAGAGAGGAGCATGGCCACCTCCTTTTTCACAAATTCCCTTCTCTCGGCCGAGAGGGGTCTTCTCCGTTGTTGTACTGGCTTGGCCGAAGGGTCTACCGCAAGGCGGTGGGTGATAACCCTTCGGTCAATTCCTGGCATATCCTCCGGCCCCCATGCAAAAACAATGGAGTAGGCGCGGAGAGCTTTAGTGATGCCAGCCTTCAGGTCTTCGGGGAGCTTGGCTCCTATCTTCAGGACTCTCTCCGGCTTGGCCGGATCGAGTATCAGGTCTTCAGTCTCCTCGGCAGGCTCAGCCCTCGGCCTACCTTCTTCCCTCTCCAGGGCCTCGGCGGTGATGGTGTCAATCCGAAACTCTGTTTTACTAACCTTCTTGGTAAGTTGAAGGTAGCAGGCCCTAGAGAGTTTCTGGTTCCCCCTCGAGTAGCCGATGCCGGTGGGCGTGGGGAATTTGAGGCAGAGGTGTCTCATGGAGATGACTGCTTCTAAGTCCTCGAGGGCAGGCCGGCCGAGGATGATGTTGTGTGCGCAGTCGAGGTTGACGACGACGAATTCCACTTCGAGCTTGGCTCTATGGGATCCGTCGCCGAATTCAACCATGAGGGTGATGACGCCCTCGGCGTCTATGCTATCCCCCGTAAACCCGGAGAGGGGGGTGTTAATACGCCGAAGGGACCCCCTATCGAGTCCCAACTCTTGGAAAGTGCTGAGATACATGACGTTGACAGAACTCCCCGTGTCGATGTAAGTCCGGTGGATGATGGCGTCGTTGATCTCAGTGCGGATGACGAGGGCATCCCTATGCGGCATAGAACCCGAGGGGAGGTCCGCATCTGTGAAGAAGATGGGATCCGCCCTCGGCCTCTTAGTCGGGGGCATGTGATTGACTTCCCCAATGTAAAGGGACTGCGCCCATTTCTTCCTTTGGCTTGTTGAATCGCCCCCGGTGGTTGCCGCCGTTGATCATGTGAATGTGGCGCTTGTACTGTTGATGGGAGCCTTCCCCCTCATCTTCGAGGCCACCAATTTCACGTTTCTTCCCCTGTGGGTTCCCCAAGGGGATGGTGTTGGGGTTCACCCATTTGTTGGCCTTCGGCGGTGGCCCTTGATGGTGAAGGGGGCCCTGGGGAGGAGGGCCCCTGATAAACTGAGACAAGTGGCCTGCCTGTATCAGCCTTTCGATGGCGTTCTTCAGCTGATGGCAGTCGTCGGTTTTGTGTCCATGGTGGCGGTGGAAGCGGCAGTAGGGCTCATCAGGGCCGATGGCATAGATCTCGAGGGGTGTACGGGAGTCTCGCTCAACGAGCCCCCGTTCTTCTGCATGATCAAGAATGATGCTGACGGGATGCGTCAAGGGAGTGCGTGGGTGCTCAAGGAGGACGGGTTGCGCCCATGCCTTCGGATTATTCTTGTAACCGCCCCCGGTTCTGGCTTGGCCACCTCGGGGGCGATCATTATACTGAGCCTCGCGGTTGGCCGGAGGAGGAGGTCCTCCGGGCCGATTCCTGCCTTCATTCTTCTGGGAAGGATCCGTGTTGCGGCGGTCCTTCTCGATCTCCTCCGCTTCGGCATATCGGTCCCCCCGCTGGAGGGCCTTTGTATAATCGCGGGGGGGATCAGTGATAAGGCTCCGAGAGAAGTTACCGTTGCGGAGGACGGTGTGGAAGAGGGCCATCAGCGTCCTGTCATCGGCGCCTTCGACCTCGAGGGAGGCCTGCCTCCAGCGTTCCAGAAAACTCCGAAGGGTTTCCTCCTTCTGTTGTCTCACGTTTAGGAGGTGGGAGAAGTGTTTCTTTGAGCGATGCCTCCCAGCAAATTGCGTAAGGAAGCGGTGGGCAAGTTCTTGCCAAGAATCAATGCTGCCTTCGGGCAACCGGTTGAACCACTCATACGCTGGTCCCTCCAAGGTGGAGAGGAACCAACGGCATAAGTATTCATCCGAGGCCCCCATCATCATCATGCTATTTTGATAGCGGCTATAATGCTCTTGGGGATCCGTCTTCCCCTCATACGGCTTGATGGGTTGCCCCCGATATTTGTGGGGGATTTTGGCCGCCAACACCCTTGGGGTGAAGGGTGTTCTAGTACGGAGTTGAATGAGGGGCTCGCCTGAGCCCTCGGCAAGTTTACGTTTCATTTCCTCCACCTGTGCCCGGAGGTCAGCGTACTCCGGATCTGGCCTGGCTGTGGAAGCCGTCGGCGGTGCCTGACGATTCTCCTCAAGTTGGCGGAGGAGGGCCTCGATAATTTCGTCCTTGGGATCCTTCGGGGCAACCCCTTGGGAGTTGGCCCGGAAGGATTGCGCCTGATTGATTTGGTGCCTGGCGTCATCGGCGTGGAGGAGGGCTTTGCCTTTGCTCCGGGGGGGAGGCACGCCCTCGGCACCCGAAGCGGAGGCTCCGCTCTCCTGAGGCCTGCTGAATTCCTGTTTGCCGAGGCGGTCTTGGACCCCTCGGCGTATGGGAGCTCCCCCAAGCCTCTCAAGTGCAGAGGTCCGGGGTTTCTCCTTCATCAAGGGACGTTTATCCCTGGATTGGGCCTCTTGGGAGGCGGTGTCCTGTGCCATGACCCCTTCGGCGTTTCCAATCCCCGGGGGAGGATTGGTGAACAGGGGAGGGAGCGGTGGTAATTGAATAACATTCCCCCCAGCGTAGGGCTGGAGGGGTGCCTGAGAGGCGAGGGCTCCGGAATTGAGAGCCATGTTTTGAACAAAGGCCGCAAAGGCAGCCTGAAGATCGATGGCGGAGGCTGGAGGAGGAACTTGGTTCTCACTCCGATCCCTCCTTCGATTATCAAGGCCAATGCGGGCATCAGGGGTGTTCTTCTGCAGCTGCTGACGTAGGTCAGCGGTGGCTTGCTCTAATTCGAGGATGACACCACCCTCGGGTACTAAGAGCCTGTTGGAGGCCTCAGCCCCGTTAGTTTCGCCGGGGGCTACGTAGTTTTCCTCAAGGGTCTTGGATTGGGCACGGGTGGTTCTTCCCATTTTTGGTAAGGGTTTGTGTTTGGTAGAGGGGGAGGGTTTCTTACTTGATAGTTCAGACCTCTCAACGAGAGCACCAAATGATGGATAGTCTACCCGGGGGGTATCTTATCCGAGGGGTTATTGCGGGAATAACTTAGAGAGAAGTCAGAGTAAATAGGAGGAGAGAGAGTTGATTTTATTAAATGAACTCAGCGTGGTTTACAAGGTGAATAAGGGCTGCTATTTATAGCAGCAATAAATGCGATGAGGGGACACGTGTCAGTAATCCAACGGCCGAAGGGTCACATTAGCCCGGTGGCACCTGCAGTGGTACGTCAACCGCATTGAATGCG
This sequence comes from Cuscuta epithymum, assembly GCA_945859915.1. Lineage (NCBI taxonomy): Eukaryota > Viridiplantae > Streptophyta > Magnoliopsida > Solanales > Convolvulaceae > Cuscuta > Cuscuta epithymum. The sequence goes on from CAMAPF010000004.1 coordinate 1,379,626, forward strand.
GTTGGCGGATGCGACGTGGCATTAAATGCGGTGGTTGGCTGTCTCTAAAAGGAATCTTCGATGATTGAGCTTGTTCAGCCGAAGGTTCCTTGTGTAGCCGAGGGCTCCTTGTGTAGCCGAAGGCCTTTTGTGTAGCCGAGGGCTCCTCGTGTAGCCGAGGGCTCCTTGTGTAGCCGAGGGCTCCTCGTGTAGCCGAGGGCTCCTTGTGTAGCCGGAGGCCTTTTGTGTAGCCGAGGGCTCCTTGTGTAGCCGGGGGCGTGGTTCAGCCGAAGGTTTCCCCCAGGTGTCGAGGCGTGAGAATGCCGAAGGCTTATGTTTTCGCCCGTTTTCTCCCAGCAGCTTCTTATGCCAAAAAGGGCCATCCTGTGAGTTCTGGAGCCTTCGGCCATGGAGACCGAAGGCACCCCGGTGTGTATTCTGGGCCACTTTGGTGCTTGGGCCGTATACTCCATCACTATTTTCTCTTTTTTGTGTGTGAAGGAAATAACATTTCTTTGATTAATTCAAACTCTCAGTATGTAACTAAGAGATAATACAATCAGGAGAATTACAAACTAAATACAAAATCATCCGACATAGAAAGTGCAGCCCTAGCTAGCGTATGAGCTACTACATTCGCGAATCTTCTACCATCACAGACTTCTATCCTTGCTTCATTACAAAGATTGAGTCATATATCTTCCAAAATAGTATCCGGATAAGAATCACCATCACGCTGCTCCAGTCCAGATGCAACCACAAGAGAATCTGTCTTCAACTCTATTCTTTCCCAGTTCTGTGTTTTGCCCAAGATATAGCCTCTCTTACTCCAATATATCACTTCTGTGATTTCCGCTAACCAGTTTGCTCATTCCACGTTCCAACCGCTTCTTATGGAATGTCCTTGTGTATCTCTAGTCACTCATGCTCATGTCTGTCTGTTGTTTTGCATGTTCAGCGTTACATCCACATTAATTTTTACTGTACCTGCCGTTAGCTTCTTCCACCCAGTCGCATGCCTTGACGCCTTGACCGTGTTGTCGACCGTTACTTAGGCCGTTCTCCAACCGCGTAGGACTGCCGCTCCGATCTCCAATCCCTGACGCCAGTCTGCATCATGGTTCTTCCAAACCTTGTCATTGCGTATTTCCATAAATTCCACAATTTAACAATGAAAATACACAACTCTTCATCCTGCAAAAATATCAATGCCCCTGTCAGACGAATCGGGCTCCCAATTTTTGCCACACCATTGTTGCCATCCTGCAATACCGAGAAATGTGCTCTTTAGTTTCATCTTCATCCTCACAGACCGAGTCTACAGACTCTTTCCATGTGATGTGGGCAGGCAGGCCGTCACCAGTTGCCAAACAAAATAATTAATTTTGGGGTTTTTTTTAGATTCCATATTTTAGTCCATTCTGTCCATCCCTGAACCGTACACTCCCCACGCAGGAATCTGTATCCGCTTTTAACCATATAAATCCCTCTGATATCCTCGTTCCACCAAATTCCATCTTAGACTTTCATGTTGCTGATTGGAATCGGCAGAATATCCCTTCTATCCTCACCCAAAAAATAGCACTGAACCTCTCTTGTTCCATTAATCCCCACTCTCATTGAGTAATGCCGCTATATTCGCTATGTGGGATGAGAGAGCGGCGTATATAGTGGATGGGACTCCACAGCCTTTGCAGAGTACATGAGATGGTATTACACCATCACACATGTGTTCATCTCTCCTATTTTTCATCTACCCACTGATCATTACCAGCCTAGCTCAGTCGCTCTTCATACGAGGGTAAATAATATAGCCACTAAAATAACTTTATTTATTTATTTATTCATGTGTATACATTACAGACACGGGCTTTGCATAGCATCCATGACAGAGCGACTGCTGTACTTGATGAGGTGGTATGTACAGGGATACCATGAGGTTTGTTCGGGCATTGTTGCACTGTGTGTTGATGTATTGGGTCGAGTAGATTATGGATATATATGACCGCATCTCAATATTTCACCGCATCTACATCCACAGGGTCTTCACAGGCAGCACGACGAGATAGAGTTCTTCTTCAGCCTCGTAACCAGCGCATGCGCCCCCGACCACGAGCACAGCCACATCCACATGACCTTCATGATGATGATGATCACGTCGACTTATGATATTTGTATTTATATTATTGTGTGAAAGTTGAAACATGCATTGGCAGATCGAATCATTTGTGAAACACCGGATTTATTATAACTTTTATGTGTTATTTCAAGTTGTGTGTTGTAATGTAATTTCATTCATTATATTCATTTTGTGTTTCAAATATATTATTACACTTGCATTTGAATGCAGACCTATAGAATGTAGGTGTGAAGGAATTGAAGGGTTATCCATTCATATATGTAATTGTCTTAGTAATGCATCACATTTCATATATTTTGTCTTAGTAAATTAGATGTTTGGTTGTTCGTTTGAGTGGAATGGACTGTGATGAGCAGATTGTCGGGTAATTGCAGGTTTTTTCGTTTAACGAAATGTCGAGGGACTTACTTAACACAAGAGCCGCCACTCCAAGTGGCGCCTTTTGTACTGCGTATAAGAGCCGCCACTCCAAGTGGCGTCTTTCGTACAACAATAGAAGAGCCGCCACTTGGAGTGGCGACTTTCCTTGACCGTGGTTAATCCTAACAGTATTTCGGGAATTATTCATAACCCAGCATTATTTTGAGAATTATTTATTTAATTAGCATTATTCTGGGAAAAAAACTCATCATATCATGCTATTCATGCACCACATTGTTTTGACCGAATTAATAACAAATCATAGTTTTCAAATAGTGGTGAATTCCAATATTCCATGACGTGAATTTTCTAAAATTAGACATTCAAAGGACGTCAATTAATGATCAAACTACCTAAAAAAATTGGATTGAGATAAAGTTAAACCGAATATGAAATAGTTTTAACTTGAGTTACATAATGTGGTACGTTCTACATATCTGTCACAACGTCACCAGCTATGTAGCATGGAAACTCTCGAAAAAGAATACGTTTTCGTTTGGGAAACTCTACGAAAACTCTTTGGAAATTCTCTGAACCAGTCTTTTTGAATAAAATTCAACGTTTCCCGGTTTCTTGCTTCCTCATGATTTTCGTGTTTCTGTGCAACATAGGTCATTAGTAAATAAATGCTGGTGAATTCCATGAAATGAAATGTTTAAAATTACGTCATTCGATCAAAAGGACATCAAACTACCCAAAGATGTTTTTAATCATAAAAGAGCGGCCGTTATATTAAAATCGAGAACATAACAAGAGAACCTTCATACAGAATTTACATATCCAATCGTAACCCCTAGGAGTAGACTTAGAGTCAGTCACCTCATTCAAAGCAACATGACTCGCTAAACCTGAAACGGACAAATTTAGGCCTAAAACGATCTGAACCGAAACCCTACCTATCAAAAGAACTCCAAAAATTCAAACCAAATCTACTCAGACTAAAACAACAACAAGTGCCACTGAATAGAGAGTAATACTGAAATAAAATCTTTCCACAAAGCTCTTCCTGGTATGGAGGTGGTTCTGGAGGAGGACGAGCTCTGACAATATGGGTGAATAGTAACTCCACCACCGTCGGAATGGCCGATCAAGCCTTCACGATCCCGCCTCGATACAACGTCTCAGCTGCATCTCGTTCATCCGCCACCGCTATCGCCTCCGACCAGGGGCGGACCCAGGAAGTTTCTATTGGGAGGGCGGTAACTTAAACAAAATATTTTGTGGGAGGGCGAAAATTATTTTTTGGTATATATATACACTAAAAAATTTTGTTGTTGGGGGGCGACCGCCCCCTTGGGTCTGTACTACTAGACCTGTACAAAACCGGGCCGGCCCGCCCAGCCCGCCCGCACAAATTAGCGGGCTTGGACATATATATTTACCCACCGGCCCGGCCCGTGCCCGGCCCGCAACAACATATGGGCGGGCTTGGGTTAGGGTGTAGGCCCGTTCGGGCCGATAAGCCCGGCCCGCTACATTTAGTATATATACATATATATTTTTATATATACTAGTTTATGTATTTATTTACATGTACACATGAATATTTTTATATTTACTAATTTATCTGTATACATATTTATAGTTTATTATGTTTAAATTTAAGTATTTAGTTCTTAACAAATAGTCCAACCAATATAATATCTATTTTTGTACTTAACGATAATACTTTGTGCATGAATTTTAAATTTTAGATATAGTTTCACATTATTATTTTTGTGTAAATATTTTTTGTGTATGTGATGAAAGGCCTATATACATTACAAGCGTATTAGCAATTTTTTAAATGTTGTAATATTATTTATAAAGTATTAAATAAATTATATAATTTTGAAAAATTTAAAGTCTTCCCGGGCCCGGCGGCCCGGTGGACTACCCGGCCCGCTCTTACGGGCGGGTATGGACATGAGGTTAGGCCCGTTTTTGCGGGCCGGGCCGGGCCCCGCCCACACACGATGGGCAGAAAACTTATGAAAAGCCCGGCCCGAGCCCGGCCCGAACCCGCTTTTGTGCAGGTCTATGTACTACGGTCCGCCCCTGCCTCCGACGTAGTTGCAATTCCAATCGTTAGAACACTTAAAATCAGTATAATATGCCGCTCCAACCCCATATTGATAGGGGCGGCAAAAAATCTCAGCCCCTACAAAAAGAGGATACGACTGCCAATGTCCTCTCTGTTTAGAGGGAAGAGAGAACTAAGTACCTAAAGATTTGAAAATGGGAATAAATTTAAACCGAGTACGGAGTATGGAATAAGTTTAAGGAGGGAGGAATGCTAGAGGTACACACTTTGTGTACACACTTTGTGTACACTTGTCTGTCCTTTAGGAAAATTTTGTCTGTGACAGACAAAATTTTCCTAAAGGACAGACAAGTGTACACAAAGAGTGTACACAAAGTGTGTACCTAAAGCATTTTTGAAGTTTAAGAGGCTGTTTCGTAGACCAAAAATGGGCTGATCAGCCTTAAAGTAGGAAAAAAAATTGCCAAACACCTATTCGTTGGGCTGTTGTGGCTGATTTTCCTTATCAGCTGAAAAAACAACCTTCCCCTTACTGTTTGGGCTGAAAACTATTATTTTACTATTAGTTATTGCAAAGACCCCTATGCCCCTGTATTGTATCCAGAAAGTGGCTGTAATCAGGGCCGTTTTTTAGGGGGTTCAATAGGTTATCCAGAACAGGGCCCCAGAATTTATGGGGCCCCAAAATTTTAAATTTGTTTTAGTATTATATAGTACGGAGTAATATTATATATTAGTACTAATCAGTAAAATACAATTAGTAACGAAGAAATTATAGATGCATGATTTTTTCGTTGGTCATTTTACTCTTTTAATTCTTTTTAATGAGTATATAATTGATTTGAGTATAACTATTTGGATTGATTTTTTTTAAAAAAATTATATTAATTTGGGGCCTCGGTTTTACATTTAGAATCGGGGTCTCCAAATTCATTAGACGACCTTGGCTGTAATCATTCACTTGTTTTCACTGGTTGGGCAACTAGAGAATAGGCAGGATGCGGACTGGTTTTCTGAGTTTATTGTCGACGACGAAACAAGAAAACATCCCTATTTAAAGTATATAAACAGAAAGAAAAACGAATTCAAATTATAAAATCCTTGTTAAAGATTAAAGAACACAACTTCTGGATTTCTAGCTAGTAAAAACAATACGGAGTATATCAAAATGTTCATAGTGAGGATAAGGAAGTTTAAGGGCATCAGGGCATGGAATCAACGAATGTTGGAGATTGGAGATAGAATCCGGTCCTTCGGTACTTCAATCGACAAATGGGAATCAACGATGGTAGAGTAATTTATATACTTAGATCTAACAAAACAAACTAATAACTTTTTTGGTAATTTTACATTTAAACAGTCATTTCAACTAATATATCACCAAACACTTTCACTTCAACAGATTCAACCATTTCAGCAAATTCAGCCATTTCAGCCGTTAAAGCCGTTAACAAACAGGGCCTACGTGTGAGTTAGATATTGTTGCAAATTCTACATATCTGTCACCAATAAATAAAGAATATACAGACTATTTCATTTATTAAAAAGTAAAGGTTAAGGGCATCCACATCCATATACTCCCTCCGTAACATTTATATCTTCTCACTTTCCTTTTATGGATGTAACATTCATATCTTCCCATTTCATAATCTTCCAATCATACCCTCAATAATTTTAAAAATAATACACTAGTACACCTACTTTTTTTGGATTTATACTTCATTCAAACACATTGTTTCACTATCTTCCCATCATACCCTCAATAATTTATATCCTCTTTCACTATTCTTAATCTACCTACTTTTCAAATGGGAACATATATATGTTACGGAGGGAGTATTATTTTAGAGATCATTGTGATGATGTGGATGATCTTTTTTGAGATTATGGTTGAGAAGTTAGGATTATTTGATAAAAAAATCTGGTATCAAATTCTAAAGCTAGATTATTTGAAGATTATTTCCAACTTCTAGGCTCCTCTCCCAATTTTCTAGACATACTCATTAATTGATTTGAAGAGCTCATGTATGCCATACTACAAAATATACGAAGAGTTGAACTGCATGCGCTATTCCTTTATACGTAGTGTTCAACATCCAAATTCAATTCAAGTGTTCATTGTTCAACATCAAATACATTGTTATTTAGCACTACTACAATTAAATACACTAGTATTGTACCCGTGCGATGCACGTGGACGAGCATCTTTCACCCCGGATGCCGAGGGCCCAAAGACGATCATCTATCGTCCAGTGGCCTAGGCCCGGGGACGAGCATCTTCCTCCCTAGAGGCCGAGCGTCTAAAGAAGACCATCAAAGGCCAAGGGCTCGGAGACGAGCATCTTCCACCCCAAGAACCAAGGGCCGTGGACGATCACCTCCTCCTCAGAGGCCGAGGATCTAAAGAAGACCAAGAGCCGAGGGCCGGAGACGATCATCCATCACCCAGAGGCCAAATCCCGGGGACGAACATCCATCACCCGGAGGCCAAAGCCCGGGGATGAACATCCATCACCCGAAGGACAAAGCCCAAGGACGAACATCCATCACCCGGAGGCCAAAGCCCGGGGACGAACATCCATCACCCGGAGGCCAAAGCCTGGGGACGAACATCCATCACCTGGAGGCCAAAACCCGGGGACGAACATCCATCACCCGGAGGCCAAAGCCCGGGGACGAACATCCATCACCCAGAGGCCAAAGCCCGGGGACGAACATCCATCATCCAGAGGCCAAAGTTTGGGGACGAGCATCCCCACCCCAGAGGCCAAGGGCATTGAGGCGCGCAGCACATCCTGAGACCGAGCATGCCTAGGCTGAGCATGTTGAGGTAGAAATGTCCCAAGGAGACCCAACCTAGCATCTGGAGGTCGAACGTCTCTAGGAATAGGCCGAGGATTGTCGCTGTATGACGACTCCGAGGACTGCTACCAAGTCGTGCATCAAAAGCAAAGACACATCTAGGCCGAGTTTTTAGGGACGAACGTCCAAAGGGAGTTGGGTCGGGTTTCTAGGGACTAATCTTCCTAAGCATGTCGGGCCAAGCATCCAGAAGGAAAATTCCAGAGCCCCAACACTAGAGATCAAGGGGCCGAACGTCCAAGGAATCCCAGCCTAGCATCTGAAGGTCGAACGTTCTCTAGGAATAAGCCGAGGATTGTCGCTATATGACGACTCTGAGAGCTGCAATCGGGGTCGTGCATCAAAAGCAAAGACACATCTAGGCCGAGCTTCTAGGGACGAACGCCCAAAGGATGTCGGGTCAGGCATCCGTGGGCCGAACGCCCCAATCCCCCGCACCTAGGCAAAGGCATGGTTAAGCCTTTGCTCCGAAAGCCGAGGCCATGTGCAAAGAAGGCAGAGGAAGAGCGTAGAAAAGAGTATACTTTCTCGAGCAGAATCGCACGCTCACTACTCAAGAAACCGGGGGACTTGTGTTGAGATATATTATCCCGGTCCGTTACTGTTCAGGAGCCCAAGACTGTACGCAGTACGGAGCCCGATCAGTGAGGCCCGTTTTAGATTAGTAGGCCTTTTTCGGCCTTTGGGCCCCTTTCGGCCCACTTGGCCCATTAGGGTAGATTTATTCCCCTTCCCTTATTCCCTATAAATAGGAGGTTTTCCCTCCATGTAAAGGGCTGATTTTTAGTTGGGCTCTTCTTCCCCACTTCTCCTCCCCTCTAAAATAGAATAGCTTGCAAGATTCCATTAATGGGAGCTCAAATTGTACTATGTAATGGTGAGGAGAGTTCTAATGAGAAAGAGAGGACTTAGACATTAGCCTAAAAAGTCCCGTGGTTGTCTTCCTTTCGGGTTTCCACGTAAAAATAGCTTGTTCATACACATTTATACATATATTTACTATATCGTGTTGGATTAAACTCAACACAGTTGTAGACTTGTAGTCATGGAAGTAGCGGAAAAAAGTGACAAGTACATAGAAGCTTAAATTAGTCTCTAAAAGGTGAAAAATTGACAACGATATTAATGGAGTGTTTAATGAATTCGATCACATGTATCAGTTATATCTGAATGTATCTTATCCTACTTGAAAAAAGGACTAAGTTCTTGAGTTAGAATGGTGGTCTCTCCTAACTGAATTTGACGAATTTGGATGCATAAGGAATATGTGTGATTGTGAGTCTTGGTTTTAACCGGTCTCTTTTCACTTAAGTTCCTTCTTTATACCTTAGGGGTATGCCTCTTTGGAAAATAAACTAACAAAATAAAAACTAAATAAAAGAAAAAAAAGTGAAGCAAAATGATTTGGATCATTCTTAAGGTATAACTATATATTAAGCATGCTTGCATAGTTTCATAAAATTTGCCTTCCTATTCACTCCAGATATGCTCTTTATACAATGAAGTCAACCACGAATAAGAATAAAAAATAATTGGTACAAGAAGACATCTCAAAGAAACATAACTATGTAAGTACAAATAGATTACATATAGAAAATGATCTGCAAAAACTACTCACCAGCTACATTTTTTCTTCAATGGTCATTCAATGATAAGGATATGTAATACCATTTCATACATCTTCAGAAAATTTTCCTTCCTTTTAGCCATATGTTTAGGGTCATTTACCTGTACCAGTTTGCTACTTCCATCTCATAAGAACTCATGTTTCAGTAAGGTATATCTTGCCACAATTGGTCGGTTCAATCAAAGTATAAGCATTTACAAATTATGATGGTGAATCATACTCATAACATCAAGTAATTGACTAAAACACATGCAGATTGGCTTTAGGATCTTGAGTAAAGATTAAAGTTGACTTAAAGATAGGACTTTTTTAGGATAAAAATACTTTTTAAAACTGAACTCTGTTTTAGGGATAGAGGGAGTATTTCATTTGAGAGATACAATTCAAATCCTTTACTATAGAACCTTAAATCTAGCCACCACTCAGACTTATTTATCTAAAACAAAAGTAAAAAATAAACTATCAAACAAAATAAACCAATTCTTTTTTCCCTAATTACAAAACACTTTTCATTCTTCAGTTGGACTGGAGTGATCTCTTACATGGTAAATATTCTAAATACTAAACATCATGATGAACTGTTACATTAAAACCATAGTATCGGTATACAACTCTACTATTGTATTGGTCTATTCAAGACAGTGACACAAGAGGCACTACCACACAGTCTCTAGGTTAGTCTTGACTCTCAAAACCCTGGAAATGATTTTTACCATATTGTTAGTCTGACCTTTGAGCGGACAATCTAAGCGGCTGAAACGAAGAGAGGAGCTGAAAGGTTATATCCTCCGTAAGGGTATAATGTTGAAATCATTTCCGTTAGAACGGAAGCTGCTAGCATGTTAATAGTGTACAACAAAGTAGGTATAAAGTACCATGACATTATGCATGAAGAGACACCAACATCTTTTTTTATCAGAGTTTAATTCCTGACAATATTCCCTCTTATAATATTGTATGTACAGAAGAGATGTACGCATGCTTTCACATGACCACAAAGCTCACCTCACTATCAATTTGGAAGTCTCTGGACACCTCCGGTCTTCACTCTCTCCCTCACCGTCTGCAAACTTCTCCCGACCTTGCCGTCACCCTGGTCGACAAATCACCTCCATCAAACCGATTTATCTCCTTCCACGTCTTACTATTAGATCGGACACAGTCACCACCATACTGATTTTCATAAGGTTTGTTATTTAATTTAGTTTCAATTTACTAAATTTTCTTTCAAAGTTAATGCTATTTTCCCTTCAATCCTAAAGTCGTTTCATTTCTTTTTTAATAGCTGATTTGGGGTTTTCATTTGGAGTGTATTGGACTATTGGGATTTACTATACTGTTAATCACATTCTCTGTGTTCCATATTTGGTTTCTTACCGAGTATATCTAATGTAGAGCTCAAAGCATCAATTTCAACTCTTTTATCTATTTCTACTAAAAATAGTACTGGCAATTCATTTATTCCCCTTTTCTTATCTAAAATTATTCATGGTTGTTAATGGTTTTAAAGTTAACTGATAAGCCCAATTTATTGGCGTTCAAGTGGAATTTAAAGTTGCTATAGAGGATAGTCTGGCTGAAATGGCTAAATAATCTACTCATTAAAATATGAAAGCATGGTGTTACATCCGTTTAAACTGTGTATAAAAGTCAAAGGCTACTTTACTACTTAGTTTGCTAATAAGCAAAATTAGCCAGAACTGGCTACCCAACAGTCTTTACGGTATCCCTGCCTTAATGCATGCAAAATATAAATCTGGTTTGTTTACTTGAATGATAACTACCATTAAATTTCAAATACATGTATGAATGGGTGTGATATAATTGTAAATATTAATGGGCTTGCCATGTCTATCAAAGATTTCATATGAGAAATCATGTCTTCCGTAAACACCCATTTCAAGGTGTGTTATGCATATGTAACATGATGCTTGTTCTAGTTTATAGATGCTATCATTTTCTTTGGCTACAGAGGTGAATTTTTAGGAAGCTGGTGTGTTTTGCCTATATCGTCCTTGCAGTAAGAGAGGGATTATTTCCTGTGCTACAATATTGATTCAAGACTATTATAAACTGAGGCAAGCTGCTAGATTTCATCATCAATTTTTCAAGGTCAATTTGTGAGTGAAAATCATAAAATAAGTCCTACTTATAATTTAAATTTGGATCTTTGCTCCAACTGATTATATTTATGTACTTAATTGTTTATATATTATATAAAGATTAAGAAATATAATCATAATTAAAAAAGAACCTAACCTTATTCAATTTTCTCTCAAGTATTAGTTCATTTCTGTATATCAATTTAGATTTAACTGAAAATCAAAAGCTGAGTATGTCCGATGCTTCGTGGGTGCACCCACTGAAATATGTATTTATTCGTCACAGGAATTACTACTTCAAAGCATTACTTCTAAAATCCGATTCCCAACATTTAATCTTTACAATGTTTTTATAAGCTTTCAAACAGATTCCTTTTATAACTATACCAATTTTTTCCTTATCAGTTATCACAACAAAATTTCTTTTATTCTTTTAAGTTAATGTTCAGAATTGGGTTTGAAGCAATATTTCTGAATTGAATTTATGTTTCCTGGTTTAACTAAATAGTTTATTTGTATGTTAACCATAAAATCTACCTGTGTCATACCCATTATACCCTTTGCAATACTTCATTTACTTTTGTGGTTGAAAATGATGTTAAATGCACAAGATGTAAACGTTTCATTCTTTTATCCGTTCCTTAAATGCTCCAGCCTTTCCCGGCGAATCGTGGCATGAACTCTTGTCGCCCTCCATAAATAAAAAGCGAGTCAATTTGTTTCAAAATTAAAAAATATGAAGTGGACTAAAAAGTCTAAAATGACTAAGAATTACCTCTTGATCATGAAACACACACTCCAGAGTGTTGATCACATTTCTGTTAGTGAAAACTGGGACTGGATATGAACGCACCGGTCTGACTCTCAACGCCCAATTGGTCTTTGAGGTGTTAAGCTCATGTACCTTGTTGAACAACATCTTCAACCTTGACACTCTTTCAACCCTCTGCAATTTAGTAGCACCAGAATTAAATTCACTATTTGTCTAAAACTATTGACGCTCTTTCAACCCTCTGCAATTTAGCACCAGAATTAAATTCACTATTTGTCTAAAATTATTAGAGTTACGTAATACTATGTATGACAGAAGGTGAGAAATATACTGCAATGCCTACGTTTGAATTTGATAGTTTGATTCTTCTGTGACGCAGGATATATATATATACTACCTCCGGTTTTTTTTTAATCTTCACAGTTTGACTTCACACAAAATAAGGAAAGAAATTTGACTTTACTGTAGAGTACACTGTTGAGACACTGTTTGACACTGTTTGGCACTGTAGAGACACTGTTTGGCACTGTTGAGACACTGTTTGGCACTGTTTGACACTGTTTTGGTATAGATTTCTTTGCCAAAAAAGGAAATAAGGAAGTGTGAAGTTTATTTTAGACCGTCCCAAAAAGGAAAGTGTGAAGTTTATTAAAAACCGGAGCGAGTACATTGGTGCGATTAGGGGAAACTGCCATAGTCATGCTAGAGAGGTCATGCAATCGTGATGCATTTGTCCCACTACTGAATTAGATAGCAATGAAGTTTTGCCACGTGCTTGATTATGAGAAAAGCAAGGAATAGTGATCGTGATTGGTCGGTTATGTTTTTAATTTCATCATCTTTTGACACGTGTAATAATCTAGTGGTCAGAATTGTTCACTTTGTTCTCACGATTCATCTTTTATATATATAAAGATTAATTGAAATATTATTAAAGAAAGTACATTAATTGAAATGTTATAAATTAAAATATACAATGTTAGATACAAAAATTTATAGTAGTGTACGTATAGTACTTTATTAATATACTACGGAGTATATAATTTGTAGTCCGTATATTACATATATATATAATAGTGTACTTATAGTACCATATATGTATATGTAGTAATATAGTTTGTGCATGTAGAGTGCATGTGTGTGTGAGTGCATTTAAGTTAGAGATTTTGAAATTAAGTGTATGTCTCATAAAAAATCTAGGTAAATTAAGATCATGAATGAAGAGAAATTTTTTTATTTGGAGATTATTTGAGATTATCTTATGTGGAAGTGATATGACAATAATAGGTCATGAAAAAAATGTAAAGGATTATCAATGTGGATGCCATCTAATATATACGGACTTCCGGAGTATTATACGGAGTATATGTATAATGTTCGTAGTCAGCGAACTCACTTTCTAACCCCGACCTTCTGCCTGCCCCAAAGTAGTTTATTTTTTTTTAATCACACCTCTTAATGTCATAGTAATTGGAATATGTGTTTAGATAAGCTAAAACAGAGGAGAAAATCCTTCGACATTTTTTCTGACAATTTTTCAAATTGGTTGTAGGGTGGGATTTTGGAACCGGGAACCGTAGATCCGATTGGAACCGAACCGTTAATAACATCTAGGAACCGAACCGTTAACAATTAATGCATCATTTGTAGGAACCGAACCGAAGCGGGTTATAACGGTTCGGTTCCCGGTTCCTATAAAAAATATGTGCATGGAACCGTTATTTAAAAAAATAAAAAATAAAATATTAGTAGTAGTAGTAACAATAATAATAATAATATAATAGCAATAATAACCACCACCACAACAACAATAATAAAACAATATAAGATATTCAACTAACAATTCTAATTTAATCAACGGAAAAGAAGTAATAAATATTGTACATGAGGTTGATATAATACATTAAACTCCTTTCTACAAATCAAGTTTTGTTCCATCACATAAATTTTATAAATATAAAATAACCCAAATAACTTGTAGTTGATTGCACATATTTTACTTTACTATTTTCATGATATTTCTAATTATTAGATTTATTATGAATCAATAGATGGTAATAATGTTTTTTTATATCTATACATGCAAACTCAATGCCTTTTTTTTTATGTTTTGAAAGACTTGAAGTAGGCGTCTTATTCTTGCTACTATGATGACGAGTAACCTTCATCGCTCCGACACAACAACGATTTTTAATGTTTCATTTATTACATGAAAATTTAAATCACTTTTGTTCTATTAAGTGTTCAAAGTTCATTAGTTAAGTTTGAGCTTTGATGTTTGAAGTGATTAGAGTTTCAAATAAAATTTTAATGCTCGTGTTTTGAATTTTCGACGTGTTTAAAATTATGTGTTAATTCTTAGACGAGAACAAATTATTATAGGAACCGGTAAAAGGAAGAACCGAACCATTTACTACCGGTTCGGTTCCATAACGGTTCTTGATTTTTTATATAGGAACGGAATCGATTTCATTAGTTAAAACTTTTATAACGGTTCCACTCATTTTGAGTGAGAACCGAACCGGTCCCAGCCCTAATTGGTTGTGGGATACATACATACATACATATATATATAGAGTTTGGATCAAATAAAAAGTACATCCTAGGTGAAAAATAATAACTAATCTTGGCCATTGATGTGAAAAAATGGATGGAAGAGATCAAATTTTAAGTTGGAAACGCGGGTGGCATTTTTGTAATTATGAAGAACTTTTATTGAAAATTTTGTGACAAATGTGCATCATAATAGTCAAAAAGTGCAAATGTAGAGCACAAAAGTGCAATACGGTACACAATAAAAAATGCACAAACTGGAAAATTTTGACAATCTTTTTTTACATGCACGAGTGCACTTTTAATCAGTTACTATCCACTTTATAGTATAAACGTTTGCACATTTTTTGAAATCATCTCTTGTGTTTAAAGTTCATCTAATCCATCCATTTTCAAGTGATGGAAGGCCAAAATTTGTTCTCACTTTTCATGGGAAGACTACTTTTCACTTGAACTCACCCCTATATATATATATATATATATATATATATATAGTCCCGTTTATGCAGTTAACTTCCAAAAATTATATACATATAAAATGCACTTTATATACATATAAAATGCAGTTAACTTCCAAAAATTATTTGACTGCCTTCCCGATGGAATTTTTAGCTGAAATTTGGTATGTGTAAACTAGACTTGATGAAGAAAATGCGTAAAACATTTCATCAAAAAATTCCACCGGGAAGGAGCCCAAACGCCGAGGTCCGTACGGAGGTCCGTTTTTGGAGGTCGTGACATGAACTTTCCTCTCTCTCTCTCTCTCTCTCTCTCTCTCTCTCTCTATATATATATATATATATATATATATATATATATATTAATATAGTATGTGTACCGTGCACTGCACGGTAAAATATGCACATAAAGTTTTTCTTAAAAGCGTATGACAATTAATTGTATGTGAATTCGTAAATCAATGTTTACAAGAGAATTCAATTAGACTATGTATAGAATTGTCAAAATGAGTCAAAATCCACATGGCTAGCCCATTTCATCCCATTTCATGGTGGGTTAGAGTTATCATTTTTTTTATCCTGATAAACTCATATGTCACCAAATGAGTTCTTAATCACAAAAACATGGTTACCAAAAACATGGAGTACATTGGGCAAAATTTGGAAAAAAGGTCACATATGCTCTCGAACTTACATAAAAAGGTCAAATAAACCCTTATATATGAGGCTCTATCCGGCCGTCGCCATTTGGGGCGGTTCCTGATGGATTTTTTAATGAAAATTTTTAGCATCTTATTCATTAAATCTAGTTTACATATATCAAATTTCAACTAAAATTTCAATTGGGAAGACATTTAAATGAATTCTTAAAGATAACTGCGTACTTAAAAGCTATTCTTATTTCTCACCTACTTTGCAATTAGCAAAATCCACCGAATGGAGGAAGTAGTAAATTAATGATGGTCTTATTTGATCCGATTTTGTGTGATGATACTCCGGGGACGGAGTATAATTTTTCCGATAGATATCCGTTTTATGTTGCAACACTTCATGGGGGTAGTAGTAAATTAACATTTTTTTGATAGATATACTGGAGTATATACTACGGATTACAAAGTCAATTCATCATTTGAAGTACTTCGTGTGGGCAAGTCCCCTTCGGCTGAAAGGTGACAATTCATTCTACAACATTCATAACATTTTTTATACTTTGTATAACGTACTCCGTATTTATGTATACATATTCAAGAATCGTGACCAGCTTGATTGCATGTGTTCATCCTAAATGCTCAAAGTACGTCTTCGCCCTCAATCAATAAGGTAATTTTGGATTTATTACAACTCTTCCTTTAATTTCTGAATCTTCTGGATTCACATTAATTTGTGTGTTTTTGGAGGGTGTGAACGAGGACTAAACCCAGTTTACCAATCTTGTCCGATCGAATCTTGTTTAATACCCGGACGTACTTATACTTGCCAAATTGATTGACTTTTTAGCAGACAAGTCAGAAAAATATAGTTGGATGGGATCCTAGGAATTCATTTTTTGTGATAAAATCATCCTTCCAAAATTGGCATATAAACAGTTTGTAACTTTGAATATAAACGTAATCTACTGTTGTTGCCTTGTTGGTACCAAGGTAAATCGAGTAAAAAATCCCTACTACGTATTTTTTGCTTTGGGACTGTGATGGAGTAAAGTAGCAATCAGCGAAATTTCGACTCCTACTCATCCGACCTCCTATTAGTCATTTCGAAATTTCGACTCCTACTCCTACGTATGTTCATCATTAGTCATTTAAAACGGACGTTCTATTAGTTCTATAGTATACATCCGACCTCCTACTCATCCTAACTGGGGTAATGTTTTTGTTGTTTGCTTGATTGCTCCTTTCACTATACAAATCTGAAATCCCTTACTTACATTACTACACTATCCCTCTTCAACATTAACTAAATTCATACTACCTCGGTAACGTAAGTATCTTCCCACTTTTCTAAATCTTGTCACTTGTTTGGAGTTTGGACGTAACATTAATATCTTTCAATTTCTAAATCTTCTCATTATACCATCAATAATTTTAAAAATAATACGTTACTATACCTACTATTTTTGGATTTATCCTTCATTCCATCACATTATTTCACTATCTTCCTTTCACACCCCTAAGACCAAATGGAGTGGTGAGGTATTAGGAGTCTAAAATGTTAAAATGGCATTTTTAGACTCCTAATTTCTTACATTGGTTGAGTGTGGAGGGTATTAAAAATGGGTTTGGGGAGGGAAGGGATTAAGTTTGGAGGAATTTTAGACAGCCAAAAATTAAATGGAAAAGCAAAGAAAAAGGGGAGTGGGGGCATACCTGTTGTGCGCAGACGGGAGCAGAAGGCTTGCCAGGGGGAATTATTTGCCTCGCTGACATCATGTTGATGTCAGCATGAGGCACCATGCACTACCAACGGCTCAATTGTTTGTATAAAAAAATATTTGGTAGATCCAACGGTTGTGATGAACTTGACACTGTTTGAACGGGAAAAAAAATGATCCAACGGCTGAAATTTAAATCCAACGGTTGAAATAATTTATTTTATTTTTCTATTATTTTTAATTGATATTTTGCTCGAAAATCCTATATAAACACCTCATTCCTTCTTATTTTAATCACACATGTCACGCCCCAGACCGCAATCCAAGCGCGTGTACAACCGCCGTATAATCAAGTGACGTCACCCGCGAGTCAACCTCACTTGATTACACAAGGCGTTCGAGAGAAATAATCCATCCATACTCAGCAGTAAACATACATAACAACATCACATTTAAACCAATGAATAGCGGAAGTATTCAACGGTAGTCATAAGCCACAACCGGCCAATAACATGGGCATGCAAGCCCCAAAAGAATAGTTTATGACAAATAAAAATATCCATGAGCAGTGTTTGGTAATTTGAAATGAAATGAGGAAGCACGAACCACGTCTTCCTTGATTTGATGTCACCCGTAGAAAGGTGCAGGTAGCAAGCCCTAGCTTCAACCTGAAAATGGTGGGGCCCCCCGAAGGGGTCAGTACAAGTACCGAGCGAGTAGCAGGCTAAATATAGAATAACTAGCGTTTCAAGTATAAGACCCAAACATAGGATGATACATATACGTATAGTCTTTCCCCCAAGTTTGAAATACATATTAGTATACATACACTTGGAAATACCCGACCCGTAGGTCATTGTTTATTTGGGAAAATAATAGTAGCCAATATCCTTGACTTAAATCCCAACCCACCCATATACCTATGAGTGTATAGAACTCCTCCTTGTTCAAATAAATTATCATGAGGACACCGCCCGGTCCTAGATCATTAAATGTAATCTATGAGTTTTGAGGATACACGCCCGATCCTTGGGTACTCCACCCTATAATTGAGTTTTGAGGATAACCGCCCGATCCTTGGGTACTCCACCCTATATAACCGAGTTTTGAGGATAACCGCCCGATCCTTGGGTACTCCACCCTATATAACCGAGTTTTGAGGATAACCGCCCGATCCTTGGGTTCTCCACCCTATAACCGAGTTTTGAGGATAACCGCCCGATCCTTGGGTACTCCACCCGACCTATGACTTACCACATATCACACTAGATAGAGTCTATATCATATTTAGTCACTCATAACTAATTCAATACATAAGACTTATGTATCACAATTCATGCAAATCCATGCAATTATATAAATGTACAATTAACTAATATCAACCGACATTAATTAATCCATTGTCCATCGGTCAACGTTGTCGTTGACCGCCATTCAAGCCTTGTACATGTCAACTTAATCATCATATAATTAAGTTAATAATAATCATTTGTGCTTCTTTGACATTCCCAACAAATATGCATTTCATATTATTTCTCATATCATCATTAATTCTTGTGCATATCATGTTTCATGTATAAACAATTAATTCTTTTCATACAAACTTATCTATGTTGGCTAATCACGTGTTTAAATATCTTTTAAACATCATTATGAACACTTATAACATTTATTTAGGTAATCTTATAATTAACCCAAAAGTTATAAGATATTAAGCCGTCCACTCACCTTGAACTAGCGTTATGAAGTTCTACCCTTCTTGGTTGAACTCCGGTGGAACTCCGGCGACTTTTGGCCAACTCCGGCGACAACTCCGGCGACTTTTCCAACTTTGTGAAATCACTTGAAATACCTTTCACAAGTTCCTAACAAGGTTTTATAATCATAAAACCCATGTTAATACAAATAACCTCAAAAAAGGTTATTTTCCGGTGAACCGGTCGTTTTGGCTTCTAAGTCCGTTCTTGGACTTAGAACCATTTTCCAACCCATAAATCCATACTTATAACATGTGGAATCATACTAAGGGTCCTTCATATGATATATACCTCATATGATAGAAGAAAAATAAAGGAAAAGTTATAATAAGGTCATTACCTTAATTTTCACACTTTTTCCTAGCTTTTTCCTTCTTTAATCTTCCTTCTTGGAACCCTATGGCTTGAGCTCGAATTTTGGCTATGGAAGATGAGTTTGCAGAGGTCTCCTTGTTCTCTTGGTGTGCCTTGGTCGAAATTATGGGGTGGGTGAGTGAAGAGATAGCCTCTTTGGCTTTTCTCTCAAAATAATGTGAGAATGGACCCCCCCATTGTACCTTTGATAGACTCCTCACCCTTCCTTTGTCTTGCCAGCCACCAAGAGTCACATTTAAGCTGAAAAAAAAAACGTGGGATGGCCCCCACTCATGTGGGAGGTCATCCCTTTATGCCCCGAGGTGTACAATCGGTCCCGAAAGTTGTATTTTTCGGACTGTTTTAATCATATTTTATTTTATCGGGTAAAATAAAGTATATTACGTGTTCTCAATCGTAATGGCCTTTTGAAATAATATATATTCCAAAACATTGATTTAGAAGTCTCCGAAATTCATTTTCGGGCTGATATCTGTTAAATTACCAGTACCGGTAATTTGGGCTTCTTTTGACGAATCGGTCAACTCTGGGCCTTTCCATGGTCCAAATGAAATATTCACCACTATATATTTATTATCTAGACCAAGATGAATAAAGTATATGGTCTCGGGAATGTCGGGCGGCCCCGCTCCCGGTGTGGGCCCCACGTGCACTTTACTATTCACGCGAAAGAATAATAAAAATTTACAACTTCGTAAATTCGTAAATCATTCCATAAGGTTTATTACATCATTTACTTGAAAGTAAATACATTTGGGGACGGTGTTACAAGTTCACCCCCCCTTATTTGGGATTTCGTCCCCGAAATCCGTGTGTCTAATCGAAAAGAAACGGGTATTGCTCCCTCATTGAGACTTCGGTCTCCCAAGTTTCTTCTTCGACTCGATCACTCCTCCAAAGAACCTTTACCATAGGAATCTCCTTATTCCTAAGCTTCTTCACTTGTTGACCTACTATCTTCACCGGCTCTACCGCATATTGCAAATCCTCACGGATCTCTACCGGTGGTTTCTCAAGAATATGAGATGGGTCCCGTATGTACTTCTTGAGCATCGATACATGAAACACGTCATGTATCTTCTCAAGCTCTGGTGTCAACTTGAGGCGGTAAGCCACGGCCCCAATCCTTTCAAGGATCTCAAATGGACCAATGTATCGGGGATTAAGCTTCCCCCTCGATACAAATCGGATGATGCCCTTCCAAGGAGAAATCCTTAGAAAAACCTCATCACCGACCTCGAACTCCAACGGTCTCCGCCGTTTGTCAGCATAACTCTTCTGTCGGTCCTGAGCAGCCCTCAGTCTATCCTGAATGATCCTCACCTTAGCTTTGGTGATTTCAACCAGTTCTATACCTTCGAGTTTGGCCTCGCCAACCTCGTCCCAACACAATGGTGTTCTGCATTTCCTCCCATACAATGCCTCATATGGGGGCATGCCGATACTTGCTTGATAACTGTTGTTATAAGCAAACTCCACTAGGACCAAATGCTTGTCCCAACTTCCTTGGAACTCCAGCGCACATGCCCTAAGCATGTCTTCCAAAATCTGTATCACTCGTTCGGACTGTCCATCCGTCTGTGGGTGAAAAGCTGTGCTAAACTTCAGTTTAGTACCCAACGATGCTTGAAATTTTGGCCAAAATCGGGATGTGAATCGTGGATCCCTATCCGAGACAATGGATATTGGGACTCCATGTAGTCTCACAATCTCCTCCGTGTATAGCTTGGCCAATCTTTCAAGAGGATAAGTAATGTTGATAGGCAAAAAGTGTGCACTCTTGGTGAGCCTATCAACCACTACCCATACTGCGTCATAGTTGTTCACTGTTCGTGGTAGCCCCACCACGAAGTCCATGGTCACGTGCTCCCACTTCCACTCCGGGATGGTAAGTGGTTGCAAAAGCCCTGCCGGGTGCTGATGCTCTGCCTTAACTTGCTGGCAAGTAAGGCACCGACTCACATATTCTGCGATGTCTCTCTTCATACCTGACCACCAGTAACTCTCCTTCAAATCTCGGTACATCTTAGTACCTCCTGGATGCATAGCATAAGCTGAAGAATGAGCCTCCTCAAGTATGGACTTCCGGAGGTCTTCATTCTTTGGTATGCATACACGATCCTTAAACAATAATAGACCGTCATCACGTACTCGGAAGTTCTCAACGGGTCCTTCAAGGATCCTTTCACGGATCTTCTGACATTCCTCATCAATGGCCTGACTTCGACTAATCTCGCCCAATAGGGTGGGCCTAACCTCGAATCGAGCAATGAGAGCCCCGCACGTGGACACCTCCACGCGCGCTCTCAATGCCTGTAGGCATGTGAGTAGCGTCCCCGACGTACTCTTTCTGCTCAGTGCGTCGGCCACGACGTTGGCCTTTCCTGGATGGTAATCGATGATCAAGTCATAGTCCTTGATCAACTCCATCCATCTCCTCTGTCTCATATTCAACTCTTTCTGAGTGAATACGTACTTCAAGCTCTTATGGTCTGTAAAAATGTGACATGTCTCCCCGTAGAGATAATGCCTCCAGATTTTCAGTGCAAACACTACCGCCCCCAATTCTAGGTCATGGGTAGGGTAGTTCACCTCGTGCTTTCTCAATTGCCTTGAAGCATAGGCAATCACTTTACCGTTTTGCATCAGTACACATCCAAGCCCTTGGATGCTAGCATCACTGTATATATCATACCCTATCCCTTGTATGGGTAGGGCAAGGACTGGTGCTTCGGTAAGTCGTTTCTTCAGTTCAAGGAACCCTTTCTCACACTTGTCGTCCCATATGAACTTGGCCCCTTTCTTTGTGAGCTTCGTTAATGGAGACGCCAATACAGAAAATTTTTCAACAAATTTACGATAGTATCCTGCTAAGCCAAGGAAACTACGTATCTCTTTCACATTCTTGGGTCTCTCCCAATCCATGATAGCCTTTATCTTGGCGTTATCCACAGCAACGCCCGAACCGGATATGACGTGACCGAGAAAACCAATCTCCTTGAGCCAAAATTCGCATTTAGAGAACTTGGCAAAGAGTTGTTTTTCCCTTAGTCGATCAAGTATGAGCCCCAAGTGATGTTCGTGCTCCTCTTCACTCTTGGAGTATATTAAGATGTCGTCAATGAATACTATCACAAATTGATCTAAGTATTCACTAAATACACGGTTCATCAAGTCCATGAATGCCGCCGGTGCGTTGGTTAAACCAAACGACATCACAAGGAATTCGTAATGACCATATCTAGTGCGAAATGCACTCTTAGGTATGTCACTCTCCTTGATCTTCAACTGATGATACCCCGACCTCAAGTCAATCTTCGAGAACACTATTGCCCCTCGAAGTTGATCGAACAAGTCATCAATCCTCGGTAAGGGATACCTGTTCTTGATGGTGACCTTGTTCAACTGTCGGTAGTCGATACACATTCTTAGTGTACCATCTTTCTTCTTCACGAAGAGTACGGGTGCCCCCCACGGTGAATGACTGGGTCTGATGAACCCGTTGTCCAGTAATTCTTGTAGTTGGACCTTCAACTCTTGGAGTTCGGCCGGCGCCATTCGATAAGGAGGAATCGAAATGGGTTTGGTTCCCGGCTCTACTTCAATTACAAACTCTATCTCTCTATCGGGTGGAAGCCCCGGTAGGTCTTTGGGAAAGACATCCGGGTATTTGCACACGACCCGTACATCTTTGATGTCGACTTCCTTCTTGGTATCGTCCACCACGTAGGCAAGGTATGCGTGGCATCCCTTCCTCATCATCTTCCGTGCTCTCATCACGGATATTATACAAGCATTAGATTTCCCCCGATCTCCCTCGAAACATAGCGTGTTTCCTTGATCATCCTCGAGCTCTAACACCTTGGTGTAGCAATCTACTCGAGCATGGTGTTTCTCGAGCCAATCCATTCCTAGGATTGCATCGAACTCCAACATGCTTAGAGGTACGAAATCACAAGTCAAAGGTTGACCCGTCACTTCTACCTCACACGACGGATAGTAATGATTTCTCTCCACGTCGTCTCCTAACGGTGTGGAGACTAGCAACGTTTGAGTCATAGGTGTCAATGGCACGTCAAGGCCCTCGGCGAACGCCTCACTCACAAATGAGCGTTGTGCCCCGGTATCAATGAGGATCCTCGCACACCTACCATTGATCTTTAATGTTCCTACATTTATACACCATGTAAGATACATTTTCTAATGTTTTTACACATTTTTAGGAGGTTATTAGGCTCATACTAATGTTTGGAATCAAACGGGGGTCCAAACGTAGAAGAACGGGGCGAAAAAATCAAGTTTCGGCTATTGGGGGTCCACGCACGGCGTGCCTGGGTGGCACGCACGGTCGTGCGTGAGTGAGAAAATCGAAACCCGCCACTGCCGGCTACGCACGATCGTGCGTCTCACGCACGGCGTGCCTTACCTGCACGCACGGCGTGCGTCTGCGCGGAAAATGGCCAAAGGCTGCTGCCTCGCACGCACGGTCGTGCGTCTGTAGGTACGCGCGACCGCGCGTAGTTGTTTTTAGCCCATTTCGCTCCGAATTCGCGGGGTTTGACCCCGGGGTGGCCCGCACCCAAACCCAATGACTCGTATGACCCAGATAAGCCTAGAAATACATGGGAATACGTGTATTACCTGCAACGGAGTCCGGGTTTGCTCTCGCATCCGCCTCGGTCATCGCGTACACTCGGGCTTGGGTCCCACCTTGGTTGACGGATGCGGCATGACTTGTGGATGCGCCGCCTCTTCCCGTGCCGCCGTTTGACGGTCCCGCACGGTTCCTTCCCGTCATGGTCCCTCCCCCGGCTCCCGAGGCACTCTCTTGCATCAATTGAGGGCAATTGGCCTTCATATGGCCCGCATTCCCGCACTTAAAACACCTCGGTGGTTCATTGCACTTCCCAAAGTGTTGTTTTGAGCAATTGGGACATCTAGGTGGCCCCGAGTTCTGTGGCCTAGGTCCGTGCCACCTCGCATCCCTGTTCTTCTTTGCCGGTGGGGCCGGCGCCTTGAATGAACCACCGCCACCACCACCACCCCCGTGGTTGTTTCTTCGAGAATGATCGGGTGGTCCCGAATTATTCCACTTCCTCTTCTTCGCCTCTTCGGCGTCCCTTGCTTTCCTCTCATTCCACTGGGCCTCTCCAAGAAGACCCTGTTCCACCACCTCGCTAAATGACATGTGGCGAGAGTATGTAGCTCGGTCGCGGATGTCCAAGAGTAATGCATCCCAGAAGTGCTCCGTCATGCGGTTTTCATCAACCGCGTACTCTGGCAAGAACCTCGCCAAGGTTCTAAACTCTTGTTCCAGCTGCTTAACCGTGCCGCCATCTTTCTGTTTGAGGTTAGTGTACTCTCTCCGTTTCACATTCACCTCGTACTCGGAGTAGTATTGAGCATAGAACTCTAGCTCAAAGTCCGCCCATGTTATTTCCCCATGGTACTTCCCTTCCACACTCTCCCACCACGTAGAGGCTATCCCTTCAAGTAGCCGTGAAGCGACAGTCAACTTCACGTCCGGTGTGATTTGCATGTCTCTTGATGCATCCTTCACCTTCTTAATCCAATCGGCGGCAACGGTAATGTCACCGGTGCCGTCAAAGGACCTACACCCCAAGGCCCTAGCCTCCTTGAGGTACTTGGAGATTCTCACAACAAAACCTCCTTCACGCCCCCCTTGTGACGCCGCTGGGGTGGCCACGGAAGCTCCCCGGCTCCCTTGACCCGAACCACCACGAGAGCCACGCCTCGCTTGGCGCCTAAGGTCTCTCCTCTGTTTCTCCTTTTGATACCACTCAAGTAATTCACCCATTTGGGCGAAGCGGGCATCACTTTCATCATTGTCCTCATCGGTGTATGTGTCACCCCCATCATATGGGGTCTCCTCATGCTCTGTCTCAGGAACATACGTAGAGTCATAGTCCTCGGTGTTGGTTTCATACACCGAGCTTACATGGCCATCACTCACAGTTTGAGCTTGATGACCTCCACGGCTTCCACGGCCTCCACGGCCTCCTCTTGAACCCCGAGATGCAGCCCGGCTTCCCCTTTGGGATGTTACCGGCGCCTGCCCCCTCGGATTGTTCCTGGTCCGCATTCGCCTGCCCTCCATTTCTGAAAGAAATATGGATGAGTCATTAGACTCCTATAAATGTCAATTGACGGAAGAACGTTACAGACACGTATTGGTCTAAGTCACCACCATACCAATTGTTAAGGGTACCGTCTTAACAATTAGAGGCCTTGCAACTTAGGCTCCAATAGTCCCATAACGTCAAAATCCAATGCTCATGGTTTTCGGTAAAAACTCTTTCATAAAATCTCATGTGAGAGGTTGATTATATAGTTTAGAACTGAGCTGGCTCTGATACCACTTAATTGTCACGCCCCAGACCGCAATCCAAGCGCGTGTACAACCGCCGTATAATCAAGTGACGTCACCCGCGAGTCAACCTCACTTGATTACACAAGGCGTTCGAGAGAAATAATCCATCCATACTCAGCAGTAAACATACATAACAACATCACATTTAAACCAATGAATAGCGGAAGTATTCAACGGTAGTCATAAGCCACAACCGGCCAATAACATGGGCATGCAAGCCCCAAAAGAATAGTTTATGACAAATAAAAATATCCATGAGCAGTGTTTGGTAATTTGAAATGAAATGAGGAAGCACGAACCACGTCTTCCTTGATTTGATGTCACCCGTAGAAAGGTGCAGGTAGCAAGCCCTAGCTTCAACCTGAAAATGGTGGGGCCCCCCGAAGGGGTCAGTACAAGTACCGAGCGAGTAGCAGGCTAAATATAGAATAACTAGCGTTTCAAGTATAAGACCCAAACATAGGATGATACATATACGTATAGTCTTTCCCCCAAGTTTGAAATACATATTAGTATACATACACTTGGAAATACCCGACCCGTAGGTCATTGTTTATTTGGGAAAATAATAGTAGCCAATATCCTTGACTTAAATCCCAACCCACCCATATACCTATGAGTGTATAGAACTCCTCCTTGTTCAAATAAATTATCATGAGGACACCGCCCGGTCCTAGATCATTAAATGTAATCTATGAGTTTTGAGGATACACGCCCGATCCTTGGGTACTCCACCATATAATTGAGTTTTGAGGATAACCGCCCGATCCTTGGGTACTCCACCCTATATAACCGAGTTTTGAGGATAACCGCCCGATCCTTGGGTACTCCACCCTATATAACCGAGTTTTGAGGATAACCGCCCGATCCTTGGGTTCTCCACCCTATAACCGAGTTTTGAGGATAACCGCCCGATCCTTGGGTACTCCACCCGACCTATGACTTACCACATATCACACTAGATAGGGTCTATATCATATTTAGTCACTCATAACTAATTCAATACATAAGACTTATGTATCACAATTCATGCAAATCCATGCAATTATATAAATGTACAATTAACTAATATCAACCGACATTAATTAATCCATTGTCCATCGGTCAACGTTGTCGTTGACCGCCATTCAAGCCTTGTACATGTCAACTTAATCATCATATAATTAAGTTAATAATAATCATTTGTGCTTCTTTGACATTCCCAACAAATATGCATTTCATATTATTTCTCATATCATCATTAATTCTTGTGCATATCATGTTTCATGTATAAACAATTAATTCTTTTCATACAAACTTATCTATGTTGGCTAATCACGTGTTTAAATATCTTTTAAACATCATTATGAACACTTATAACATTTATTTAGGTAATCTTATAATTAACCCAAAAGTTATAAGATATTAAGCCGTCCACTCACCTTGAACTAGCGTTATGAAGTTCTACCCTTCTTGGTTGAACTCCGGTGGAACTCCGGCGACTTTTGGCCAACTCCGGCGACAACTCCGGCGACTTTTCCAACTTTGTGAAATCACTTGAAATACCTTTCACAAGTTCCTAACAAGGTTTTATAATCATAAAACCCATGTTAATACAAATAACCTCAAAAAAGGTTATTTTCCGGTGAACCGGTCGTTTTGGCTTCTAAGTCCGTTCTTGGACTTAGAACCATTTTCCAACCCATAAATCCATACTTATAACATGTGGAATCATACTAAGGGTCCTTCATATGATATATACCTCATATGATAGAAGAAAAATAAAGGAAAAGTTATAATAAGGTCATTACCTTAATTTTCACACTTTTTCCTAGCTTTTTCCTTCTTTAATCTTCCTTCTTGGAACCCTATGGCTTGAGCTCGAATTTTGGCTATGGAAGATGAGTTTGCAGAGGTCTCCTTGTTCTCTTGGTGTGCCTTGGTCGAAATTATGGGGTGGGTGAGTGAAGAGATAGCCTCTTTGGCTTTTCTCTCAAAATAATGTGAGAATGGACCCCCCCATTGTACCTTTGATAGACTCCTCACCCTTCCTTTGTCTTGCCAGCCACCAAGAGTCACATTTAAGCTGAAAAAAAAAACGTGGGATGGCCCCCACTCATGTGGGAGGTCATCCCTTTATGCCCCGAGGTGTACAATCGGTCCCGAAAGTTGTATTTTTCGGACTGTTTTAATCATATTTTATTTTATCGGGTAAAATAAAGTATATTACGTGTTCTCAATCGTAATGGCCTTTTGAAATAATATATATTCCAAAACATTGATTTAGAAGTCTCCGAAATTCATTTTCGGGCTGATATCTGTTAAATTACCAGTACCGGTAATTTGGGCTTCTTTTGACGAATCGGTCAACTCTGGGCCTTTCCATGGTCCAAATGAAATATTCACCACTATATATTTATTATCTAGACCAAGATGAATAAAGTATATGGTCTCGGGAATGTCGGGCGGCCCCCGCTCCCGGTGTGGGCCCCACGTGCACTTTACTATTCACGCGAAAGAATAATAAAAATTTACAACTTCGTAAATTCGTAAATCATTCCATAAGGTTTATTACATCATTTACTTGAAAGTAAATACATTTGGGGACGGTGTTACAACACATCTTCCATATCTCTCATTCTTCATCATATTTTTTCACTACAATTTTGTTATGTCTTCCTCAAAAAGGGGTGTTAATTGGAATGCTAAAGAGGATGTTGTTCTATGTAATGCTTGGGTCACCATATCTGAAGATGGTGCCATTGGAATAAATCAACCGGGGGAGACTTTCTGGGGCCGAATTCACGAGATATTTTCGGCACAAAGTCAAATTCCTCGAACTCGAGATGCAATTGAGTCTCGTTTCAAGATCATCAATAATCAATGTTCTCAATGGAAAGGTTGTGTGCGGAAAGTGAACGCAACTCCGAGGAGTGGGTCAAACCTAGACGATTTGGTAATTTCTAAACTACTCTATTATTTGATTTTAATTCATAAAGTATATACTAATATATTTTTGAAATATATATAACTATATTAATATTTTAGAGTATATTAGTATATATTCGTATAATATTTAGTGTATATATAACTATGTAATTAAAGCATTTATATATATTCGTATAATATTAGTATAATATTAGTTATATATAATATATATTCGTAATATATATTAGTTTTATTAGTATATTATATATATTAGTTATGTTAGTATATTATATATATATATATATATATATTAGTTATGTTAGTATATATATATATATTAGTTATATTAGTATATATAAATATATATATTGTTGGGTGTGTTTCGGAAGACGTCTCAGCAGCAGGCTGCGGAAGACATCTCAGCAGCAGGCTGCTGCGGACTGTCCTGCCGGCAGCAGGCTGCGGAAGACGTCTCAGCAGCATACTGCTGCAGACTGTCTTGCCGGCAGCAGGCTGCTGCGGACTGTCCTGCCGGCAGTGGGCTGCTGGAGCAGCCGGCTGCTGCTCCATTTCAACGGGTAAACTTCGAAAATCGATATCTCATTCACCCGTTATCCGTTTTGAGTGTACCACGTATCGAATTGTAGCCCTTAACAAGGACAATACGAAACCAATTTCACCCGACCCAAATCGGAAGTGGACCCCACTCAAAAAATTGCCCCAAAATAGCCATTTAATGCAATTTTTCACACATTTTTCCAACACACACACACACACACATATATATATATATATTAGTAATATATATTAGTTATTTTAGTACATATATAATATTAGTATATATATTCGTATAATATTAGTTATATTAGTATATATATATAAGTTATATTGGTTATATTAGTATATATATTCGTTATATTAGTGTATATTAGTTATATTAGTTATATTCACAATATACATATAACTATGTAATTAAAACATTTAATTATATTACTATGTACTTTACTCCTTTATTATTATTATATTGTAGAACTTTCAAGCCAAAGACATTTTCATGAATGATAACAATGGCAAGACATTCAAATTTGAGCATGCGTGGCGTGTCCTCCAAGTGTGTCCGAAGTGGTACCAACAATACGAAGCTCCGGTATCCTTCTCCCGGCCAATATCGTCTCCACAATCGCACGATTCGCCCACACTCGGAGGTAGTGCTAGCTCTCCCTCGGATGGAGAGCCACTTCAACGTCCCGAAGGCCGGGACAAGCAAAAGGCCAAAAGAAGTGGAAAAGCAAAGGTGTCTAAGTTAGATCCAATGATGACGCAATGTTTACAAGAAATGATTGAGCAAGGCAGAGAACAAGCTTCAAGAAGAGCTAAGCGTGATGAGCTTCAACACAAAGCCGTAGAGTCGGAGATTACGAGAAACCAGTATGACTTACTAGCTGCGGACCTTTCAAAGTTTTCACCGAGGAAGCAAAGGTGGATTAAGCAAAAACAAGATGAAATAATGGGGTATTCTCAAAATTCCTCAAGTGATGTTCCCGACACTCCTGCAGAAGAAGTGTACCGTCCCCACTTTGATTTCTAGTTATTATGTTTTGTTGTTTTTATTTTGTATTGTGTTGTAAGTTGAATTTCACATATGTTTCACTTTTAAATTCCATGTTTTGTTATTTTAATTTATTCAATGTGTTATTATTTTAATTATGTGTGCTTATTTAATGTTCACGTTTATTTTTATTTAAATTAAATTTATTTTAGTGACTTATAAGTTTGTCACATTATTAAGTAATATTCTAAAAATATAGAAGTAATTTACACAAACGCGAATATTTTATTAAGACACATAAAAGTTCCAGAAATACATAAAGTTTTTCGGAAAAACATAAACAGTACAACTACGAAGTTAACACTAGTAAATGAAATACATGAAACACAACTAGATTAAGAAAACACATAAATATTTAGGGGAAGCAAATAAACTACATTCCATTTCCATGGTGCATCCACAGATGGTTTATGAGATCACTTTTAAGCGATGTGTGCACCGAGGAGTCTCTAATTCGATTGTGGCGCATCATATATTGACTCAAGGTCGGACCATCATGGTTAAGATCCAATTCAACAATACCACCAATATAGTCATAGTCTTCACGGTAGTCTTGTTGGGTTGATTCTTCATCATTCTCTTCATATTCATCTTCCACTATCATGTTGTGCAGTATAATGCATGCCAGCATTATATCACCTAATGTGCGTATGTCGTGCAACCGTGCAGGACCTCGCACAATAGCCCACCTAGCTTGTAAAATTCCAAATGCTCTTTCAACATCCTTACGAAAAGCCTCTTGCATTGAAGCAAAAAGCTTTTTCTTAGGAGTGTCTGGATGACTTATTGTCTTAACAAAAGTTCCCCAACTTGGGTAAATCCCATCAGCTAAATAATAACATTGATTATATAGCTTACCATCCACGCGGAATTGTACCTGAGGGGCAGATCCATTTACAACAGCATCAAAGACTGGAGAGCTTGCAAGAGTGTTGAGGTCATTGTTGGAACCGGCTGTGCCAAAAAATGCATGCCACATATGAGTATCATAAGAAGCAACTGCTTCGAGAACAATTGTTGGTTTTCTTTTGTACCCGGTGTACTGGCCGGCCCAAGATGTAGGACAGTTTTTCCACTCCCAGTGCATGCAATCAATGGACCCAATCATCCCGGGAAAGCCTCTTTTCGAGGCCTTTTCAAGAAGACGATGCAGATCTCCGGGGTTAGGGGTTCGTAGGTACCAAGAACCATACACACTAATAACTGCCCTACAAAATTTTTTCATGCACAAAAGTGTAGTTGTCTCACTCAAACGACATAACTGATCTAATGAATCAGCCGAGCAACCATTGGCGAGCATAAATATCGCACTAGTGAGTTTTTGATTAGGAGAAAGAGATACCTTGTTTGTTGCATCTATTGTACTTACAAAATAGGGATCGAAAGCCATGACATCTTTCATGATTCGATCAAATAGAGCCGGTTGCATGCGATAACGACGACGGAAGATACGTGCATTGTAGGTGGGATTTGGATTCCAGTAATCATCCATCAACAAACGGTGTCCAGCTTCCCGACCACGGTCTATGTAATCACGACTACTATTGGAGCTTGTTGCAACCAAAGAAGCCATCAAAGCCATGCGCATGCGGTCGGAATAAGCTTCTTCATCTTCATCTTCATTAATGGATTTGTAAAATGCGGGAAAAGAACTCATGATGTTTTTGGCCTTGTTGAAAATGGGAGAAGTAAAGATGAGGTGTGTGATTCCAATGTCAAGTGAGGCCATGTATTTATAGTAATATAGTTCTTTGATGTTCACACCAAGTGGAGGATACATCCAAATTAATATGTTTGGACCAAGTGGAGAATAGCATCCAATGTGGTATGGAAGATTACACATGGTGAAAAAGAGAATCCAATGTCATATAATGTGCTATGAAAGGACACAAATAATGGAAAAGAGAATCCAATGTGATTTGAAAAGATACAACAAGTTGAGAAGGGAATCCAATGTGTTATGGATAGACACAAAGTTGAGAAGAGAATCCAATGCTCTAATGTGTTGAAAATCACTCAGGAAAAAACGTAAAAAAAAAATAATGAAATTTATTTTTTTTTACATCGAAATGTGTCTTTTTTATTTTATGATTAATCAGAGAAAAAATTAAAAGGAAAACATTACTTATAATAATTTAATTAATGTTTTACTAAATTGATATGTAAAAAAATGTGCAGAGTGTATTTTATTGACGGTGCTGGAATGCAGAGAATAGGAGTCAAAACACTGTTTTCATATCGACGGAGTCCATTTTTGACATTTGGACTCTTGCACCACTCCAAATGGTCTAATAATACATATCTCTTTTCACTATTCTTAATCTACCCACTATTCAAATGGGAACGGTTAAAGAGGTAGTATACAGCTATACTTTTTGGAATTCTTAAAGCCCGTTTGGTAGCCCGAAAATCGGCTGTTTTGGCTGATTCTGCTGAAATTTATGAAGTTCTGGCTGAAGTGGCTGCTTTGGCTGTTTCTGCTGATTTAAGTAAAAATTATTTTTAAAATATATTTTATTAATAAAATAAAGAAAAAATTATATGTAAAAATAGCTAAAATGGTCATCTACATTAACTTCAGCCAATACAGCCAGAAAAGTAACTCTAACCTTACTTTTTCTGCTTATTACACAATTCAGCGCGCGAAAGTAAAAATTACGTGTTTGATGAAAAAGTTAGCTGATAAGCCTGATAAGCCAAAAAAAGATGTTACCGAACGGCCTCTTAGTCTTCTTCGGTTCACGCTCATCAGCAAATTAAAGTGTCAATTCAATAAAACTAGCCCGACGAAACATTTGATAAAATCTTTTCAGCCTAATGAACAAATAAATACCCGTCAAATTCTGATTGTCTTACTTCTTCTACTCCTTAATGGTGAACAACAAAGGTGACATACTGACATTACCAACCAAATAGCTAGGTTTTAAGTAAATTAGTCTTTTATTCATGCAATGATGCTTATTAGTTGTTGTGATCTTAGGGCTCACACAAGTTTATTATTGCCCCAATTTGGTGAAAACATTAGAATTTGGTATTCTCCCTAATTTGCTAGAATTTTCTTGTTCTGGTAGTATCTATAGAGTATAGATCTCTCCCACTCAATATTACCGTACCCCACATTGTACATATTTTATTTCATTGGAGAACGTGACCTAATGACATAACGTATTTGAAAATGTTTTATATCTGTATATAGACAAAAAAATACTCTTCACAAACATGAGTGTGTAGGTGTGTGTATGAAAATGTGTACCTCAAGCTGGATTGTACTAAAAACAAAAAATCTATTTGTACACATTTTGCATACACACACCTACACACTCATGTTTGTGAAGAGTATTTTTTGTCTATATACAGACATAACGTATTTGAAAATGTTTTATGTCTGTATATAGACAAAAAGACACTCTTCACAAACATGAATGTGTGTATAGAAATGTGTACCTCAAGCTGGATTGATACTAAAATTGTTTTTTACTTTGAATGCGGAGTATTTTATTTCCGCTTTGGGTCTCACGATCTGCCATGTCAATTTTTAACGGTTGTTATTTATTTGTGTACTTACAAAATGGGAAGCGTATACCATACAGCCGGCTGTACGGCTGGCACCGTACAACCGGTGGCAGTTTTGTAATTTTCATGAAGTTTGTGGTTTCTCGTAAATGAGCATTGATGTAATTTTGATGAGCATCGAGCTTGTTCTTCTGAGTATTAAAAGCCTAACAATGAGCACCAGTGATCTCTGCTTCATATTTTCTAATTCGGTTTCTTTTTATGATTTTTTCATTTATAAAAATTAAAAATCTTAAATTATGTTTATAATTAATTTCAATATGTGAATCTAATGTAGTATGATATGTTTGATATGTGCATCATTTTAAAATGAGCATAAAACAGTACTAAATGAGCATACATAATTTATAAAATGAGTATAAAAAACATTCAAAACTTTATTTGTGTATGCTCATTGATTTTGGGCGTATATTTGATATGTGCATCATTTTAAAATGAGCATAAAACAATACCAAATGAGCATACATAATTTACAAAATGAGTATCAAAATATTAAAAACTCATTTTTGTGTGTTCATTCATTTTGGGCATAATACTCATTTGAATTTAACTTAAAACTCATTTTGAAATATGCATGAATATGACATTTTAAAAAGAGTATTGTACTAATATCAAATGAGTATACATAAATTACGAAATGAGCGTTCAAAAAACTCATTTGAGTATGCTCATTCATTTTGGGTGTTATACTCATTTCAATTTTACATGAAACTCATTTTCAATGTGTTCAATATTAGTTTGTGTGGGTTCATTTCTTTTAGGCGTATACTCATTTCTTTTAGGCTCATTTAAAATCACCACCATGCTCAAACTTTTATTTGCGTATGCTCATATCTTTAGAATTACGTACAACCTAGGTTATCCCTGACCCAAAAACCACCAAACTAAAATAATCAGTGTGAGAAAAATAGAAAAAGGAAAAAGAAAGGAACAGAACGTGCGAAGTTAAGGACGAAGCTGAAGGAGAGCTGCTGAAGGGTTGCGGTTGTCGAAAAAGGGAGAGGTGCTAGTAGGCGGCGAGCAACGGAGCAAGGATGATCGGCCATGGAAGCCTGCGATGGAAGCCCTGCGATGACGGAAGCCTGCGATGGAAGCCCTGCGATGACGGAAGTCTGCGATGGAAGCCTGCAATTCGCGAACTAAAAGTCCGGCTGTACCGTGCGCACGGTACAGCCGGCTGTACCATATAATTTGCGTACAAAATGTACTTCGTACAATAAATTACGCTGAATACATTTAAATAAATTGCTTTTCATTATAACAATATTTCCCCCTTTAATCTATCCAACTTTTAAGTTTTAACGGTTGTTATTTATTTGTATATTTCCGCCCTTTTCATCACAAAATGTACCACTTATCCTTTGTTTGAATTAGATAGTAAAAATCACAATTTAAAGTATCATCGATCGGTAAAGTTACTCTTATCATCAAAGGACTTAAATGTTTTTACGATTTTTCTAACCTAACTTGGTTTGATTTAATTGACCTGCTCCGAACTTGTGTGATTTGTTAGATGTATGGTATGTGTGTTTTTAAAACATTGTTAGGGTGTGTTTGGAACTGATTTAATTGAAGCTGGTACCCCAGCTTCTAAAAAAACTGATTTTGAGAGTAAATTAGAGCATCAGAAATGTTTTTGGAATTTCACCCAAATACTCCAGCTTATGCTTTTGCTCCCTGAAGAAGCAGAATCAGTTTTGAGAATCAGATCCAAACACCCCTTAGTCATCAAAACGAAACCTAACTAAATATAAAAAGAGTAGAATACTCTCGCCAAAATAAACTCATGTCGGATCAGTATTTTTGTTTGAAACTCTTCAAAACACATACGGAGTATTAAATTTTGTGTATTAAAAATTATTTACAATATGTTCCAAAAAAATTTATTTACAATATGAAACACTTTTTGGCCGCATGGTAGGGCAATATCATTGCTGCATTTCAATGTGAAAATTAAAGAATGCAAATTTAAACTTAGTTATAGAATAATGAGTGGTGCTTTGACTCAATTATTTGTATAGATCATGTGTATTTTTACATAGTAACCTTACGAATTGTCAGAAGCATTTTAAAGTAAAAGTCATAGCGTGTGTCTCATCCCAAATAATATTGAAACAGGTATTTTTATGAAAAACACTTGTATCAATATTATTTGGGATGCGACACACCCTATGTGATTCACACGGGTGTTGAACACATGTAGTGTGAAAGTTCTCTTATTGGAAAATTGAAGAAAATATTCAAATAGGAGGGTAATACCAACTCATTTGGGGAATAAATGTTGATAAAAGTCAAAAGTTGGATGCAAGTAGAATGATCCAAGGAACTTTTTTATTGTACAAAAGCAATTTCTTTTACAAAACAATATCAACTTTTAATGTTTCAAAAGCATATACGATAGTATTTTTCAAATCCTATTGATTCTTATCACTCTCAGACATTCTCTCTAAAATCACTTCGACAGAACCAATGTCAAACGTTCCTCAATAGTGCACAAGTGACTCCGAGTTATGGGTGATTGGGTGAACGCATAATTATTCAAAAGGATTCATGTGAACCCAAAATTTATAAAATAAATTGGAACCTTCAAAATCAATGTCCAAAATCAGCCACTACTCCGACTCCAGTGACTCCAAGTGTACCTATCTTCAACTATCATGAATAAAAAGTCATGTTAAGTGATTGTTACAGAGGATCCCCACCAATCTAGTTTTAGCCTACCACTCTAATTTGTCTCATACACACATACACAGAGACGGAGCCAGAAATATGCGTGAGGGGGTCGGATTTTATAAAATTATACGAAGTATACTGTATCAAAGTGATGGATAGTTATTATATAATACTTGCGTTAAATGTTTCATATGTAGTTGAGATAAATGGTAGTTTAATGACCATTTCTCGGTTAATGTATTGATAGATATGTAATGTATCACAATGTTCACACAACTAATGACTGAATAAAGTGTTTTATTTTTAAATTTAAGAATATAATCAACGTCACACATCAAATTTTGCTTATTTCAAGTTAAAATGGCGCTGATTTTTCAAGAAGTCGTAACTTTTCACTCGTAATGAGTTACGAGACTCATAATATATCAAATCAAAGGTATTTCAGAGCTCTACATTCTTGAACTTTGAGCGGGGTCGACTGACCACCCTGACTCCCTGACTCCGCCCCTGCACATACACCGCTAAATATAACCAATATTAATTGTCTCACTGAAACATTTTGAAGACCAGAGCTTCAATTCTTTGAGCTACAAGATTCATAACACTTTTCTCCCATTTATTGGACTAAAGGTCACTAGTAAAATAAACCATTTAGCAATGAGGTAACATATGCAGTACAGGACTCCACCAGTTGGACCATACTCTACACCAATTAGACCATTCACACACTAAATGACTAAAATACCTACCCCTTTATTGAGCTGTAGATGCAATTAATGAGCCATCAGCTTTCAACCAAATTTATGAGCTGCTAATTTAATATGAACAGTACTCCGATCTTGACCGGTGCCCAGGAGACAGGCTGCAATGTGTATATCTCTTTTTCCTATCAGCCGTCCGATCATAGATCCAACAGTCACCATTTCTTCTATCCAAAAATTAAATTCCATTTTTGTTTTGCCTCTCAAGAATTAATTAAATCCCCTTCTCAGAATAAAAACAGAGCTTTCCAGTTTCCTCAGCTTTAGATGCCAACAAGATGGAAAGTGCTTCTTCAGGTATGAGAGGGAAAGAGATCAAGTCCCCTGAGGTGGCTTGGGGCACCCCTACCCCCACCCGCACCCCTACAGTCAGAAAGAAGCTGGGGACCCACTTCATCGAATCAGACGACCGGAGAAGAGCCCTCGGCGGCGGCTACACGGGCGGAGCTACGCCGGTGAACATCCACGGAAAACCCATTTCCGATTTGTCCAAGACCGGCGGCTGGATGGCGGCGTTCTTCATTTTCGGTACCTCCCTCTTCCACCTGTCGGTTCATCTTTTTTTATATATCTGGCATAGACCCGCACCACGAAAACTTTTGGGGAAGAGTGCGTTTTTGAGCAAAATTTGACGTTTTTCGTTTTCTCTCGGGTTTCCGAGCAACATAGATACAGACAGAACTTCATTTGAATATTGAAAAAATTGCAGGAAATGAGATGGCGGAGAGGATGGCGTACTTCGGGCTGTCGGTGAACATGGTGGCATTCATGTTCTACGTGATGCACAGACCATTTACCAGCTCGGCGAACGCAGTAAATAATTTCTTGGGCATATCGCAGGCTTCCTCTGTTCTTGGTGGCTTCTTAGCTGATGCTTACCTCGGCAGATATTGGACTATAGCTATTTTCACTACCATCTATCTTGGGGTAAATTTCAACCTAGACTTGTTTTATACTCCTTTCGTCTAAGGATGTTTTCTTTTGGTGTGGTGTGGTGTGGTCTGGTCTGAACTGGTCTGATCTGGTATGGTCTCTGTGTATTTTATAATTACGGAAGTCAAGTCTGGTCTGATCTGGTCTAGTCTGATCTGGTCTGGGACTGAAAACAGTCCAAAAGAAAACATCAGCATTCTACTTTCCTTTTGGACCATCCCTATTTGGTAAACAATGTCAATTTTTAAATCGTGTTAAGTCAATGGTTTTGTAATATACGGTTTTCTCTATACTGTTATTACTTTATTTAGAAGTTCCATACAAATTTGTCATTTTCGGTTAAAATCATAAATATGAGATTATTGAGTATTTCAACTATGCAATTTTTACTTTATTATTCTAAATTCAAACTCAGGTGAGTGGAAAAACGAACAAAATGCATTCTAAACGGTCTATTCCATATAACTATTGAACAAATAATAAACTTGCTTGAGAATCAAATAATAATTATTGAATGCCACATAAATAATCAAATAAGTTTGATTTTTATTACACTCTATAGTGTTTTGGCTGAATCGGTGATTTTGTTGAAAATTTATGAAGTTCTGGTTGAAGTGACTGGATTGGGTGATTAAGTTGTTTTGTGAAAAACATATCTTTAAATATATTTTATTAATAAAATGAAGAAAAAATTATATGAAAAAGAGTTAAAATGGTTTTCTAAAGTAACTTCAACCAATGCAGCAAAAAAAACAACCGCAACCTTACTTATTTTGATATTTCACAATTCATTGCGTGATATTAAAAATTACGAGTACATATTTAGTGAAAAAGTTGATTGATAAGATTGATAAGCAGAAAAACATAATTTCTAAACAGGATATTTCTCTTTCTTGCTTTTCCACAGTTCAACGTGTGGGCAGTGGCGGAGCCACCCTTTGGCCAGTGGTGTCAATTGACACCGCTGGATTTTTTTTCTTCCATATGTAGGTATATAAAAAAAATTTAAAATTTAAAATTGACACCACTGAAAAATAAAAATTCTCTATATAAGTATAGATAATCTTTCATAAATTATAAATTGACACCATCCAACATTTAAAAAAATTGGGGTCAATTTAAATATTTTAAAAGTTGGAACACCAAATTGAAAAGTCAGCAAAGGAGAATTGAAAAGTTTGTGCCCAAATCGCTGATTGAACTCCAACCTTTGCTGCAAAAAAAAAACGATTGAACGTCGTAAGTCTCAGTCCCAATTCCCAAATCGCTGAAATCGGAAACCCTCGGTCGCAGTCTGTGCCCAATGGGATATTCTCTTTGGTGAAGTTTCTTCTTTTTGTGAAAAGAATAAAATTTCAATTCCAAGTATGAATGATTTTTATGTACCTCATGGGAGAGTCCATCGCAAAGTTATCCAAATCACAAACTTACATCGTCACAAAGTGGACTTGTTCTATGTTGTGGTGGATAGACAACGCGAGGAGTTGAACAATCGATTCACAGAGATTTCTACAGAATTGCTTCTTTATGTGGCTTGCCTTAGTCCTAAAGACACTTTTTCATCTTTTGACAAGGACAAGTTGATTCGCATGGCTCAATTATATCCTTTTGACTTTTCACCGGTAGATGTTCTTGCTCTTGACAGTTAACTAGAAACTTTTATTCTTGATGGGCGCTCCAACTCTGCATTTATAGATATTACAGAAGTTGGTTCTCTTGCTAAAAAATTGGTGGAGACAAAGAAACATATTGTGTATCCATTAGTTTTTTTACTTGTGAAATTAGCTTTGCTTTTATCGGTGGCCACCGCAACTGTGGAAAGAGCTTTCTCAGCCATGAATTTCGTGAAGAACAGGTTGCGCAATCGAATGGGGGATGCTATGATGAATGATGTCTTAGTTACTTTTATTGAAAAAGATATATTCAAAAGTATTGACAAAGAAAAAATTGTACAACGTTTTCAAAATATGAAAACGCGTCGTGGACAGTTATGAATTAGTACTTTAATTTTACCAATGACAATATTTTCTTTTTTGCTTTATATATGTACACATTATTATATAAAATTGTTTTGCTAAATTGACACCACTGACACGAACTCCTGGCTCCGCCACTGCGTGTGGGCTCCTCATTGATGCATTTTAGTTCAGGACACCATCACGAACTCATTGATAAGAAATTAAGAATGCATGTTATAATGTAAGGTTTTGGTAGGTTAATTAGTCTATGTAACCATTTGGTTGTGCCTTAGAAATGATGTCATTAGAGAATGTATACTTTTCCTGTAACTTTCCTTTCAATGCTAAAACAATGTCACATGCTATATTGGCACCCCCAACACATACCATTCAATGTTGTTGTACTTCCTCTGGCCCAAACTATAAATCCTAATTATTAGGAAATATTTCATACTGCAGTACTGCCTCCTTCCAAAAAAAAACTCACTTTGTCAAGACATTAATTAACAAAGTGAAAATATATAATTTTGATTTATATAGAAAATAGGAAAAGGGTTAACCACACAAACATTCTACACACATGTAACTCAAAAAATTATATTCGGGCAATTTTCCAAATTAACACCATAAAATGTTGGTCTTTATCATAAGAAGTGGAAATAGTTCAAAATGGTAATTAATTTTAAAAAGGACAACTATAAAGCTATCATAAACTGATATTAAACATATTTGAAGAAAAAATATTTGCAGGCTATTTTATGGAAAAGTAGGACTTGAAAAAATGTTTTTATGCAGTTTTCTTGGATATACATTTAATATTTATTGACTTTGGTGATGTATTTGTCTAACAAACAAGGTATAAGATATCATACTAATATATGTTGGATTTTAAGATATTTATTCTATCATGTTGACTTTTAAGATATTGCTCAGAAATGGAGTCAAACATGAATTAAGTTCGCAAATAAGAATAATTATGTTTTGTTCCTAAATTAAGAGTTATTTAATCCTTAATATGAGAACAAAAGCAATCAAAATTCTTTTTTAGGAGTGAATGAGCTCTATTTTACCTCTACTTGGTGAACATTCACATCCTTTTACCCTGAAACCTAGACCTATTAGAGATAATAATGTGCTTTTGACAACTTAACAAGAGAGATTATTTCAGTGTGGCACACCCCACACAACATAAATGTAGCCCACAAAGTAAGATACATTCTAATGTTTAATACCAGATTTCTATGGAAAAGTATACATTAAAGAAGTAATGTTAGCATTTTTAAGGATATGTATGGGTAGGTGGCAATTATGATTTTACTATATAAATCTATCCCATATAAACTGTTTTTAGTTTCGTTTTACTGAAATATGAACGACTAAAACTTGAAGTTCAATTCTAAGAATGTCGACTTGACAGAATATATACTCCAAAAAGTTATATGTGAGTTTGTATCTTTACCTTTGTTCATTTTTGGATTACTTAATAGACATCAGAAACTTTAACCTTGTGCATACTTGCATTTCAAGTGGTATTTGTAACTTTTCAAGTGGTATTTCATATTTGTAAGAACACTTACTATGTATTGAAATGAGTCTTTTTTGTTTTTGTATGGAGGGTCTAATAGGAATAACCCTATCTGCAACATTGAAAAGCTTCATCCCAAACCAAAACCAGTGTGATCAGCTAGCAATACTGTTAGGCAGTTGTGAAGCAGCAAAGCCATGGCAGATGACATACCTCTACACAGTCCTTTACATAACAGGCTTCGGAGCAGCAGGTATACGGCCATGTGTTTCCTCCTTTGGGGCAGACCAGTTCGATGAAAGAAGCAGAGACTATAAAGCGCACCTCGACAGATTCTTCAATTTCTTCTATCTTTCTGTCACCCTCGGCGCCATCGTTGCCTTCACCGCTATAGTGTATATCCAAATCAAGCACGGGTGGGGGTACGCTTTCGCGGCATTGGCTATCGCCATGGGTCTATCGAACGTTGTTTTCTTGGCAGGCACGCCTTTGTATCGGCATAGGTTGCCCGGTGGAAGCCCTCTCACCCGAGTTGCTCAAGTCCTAGTTGCTGCCTTTCGCAAGAGAAATGTTGCTTGGGAGGAGAGTGAGTTTGTGGGGCTGTATGAGCTTCAAGGTAAACGATCTGCTATCCAGGGCAGCAGCAAGATTCCTCACACCCATGATTTCAGGTAAACACCAGATCAATGACGTCCCTCCTAAGTCCTAACACATTTTCTTAGGGCCGGTTTAAAAAAGTCAATGTCTGAACACTACGCAAAATGATTAATAATATATTTCTCCATCCCTTATAACTTTGCCAAATTTGACGGGAACGTAAAATAATGAAGTAAAGTTTTGTACTTAAGGTTTGTGCAAAAGAGAGAAATACAAAATAATCACTTGGAATGCATTTATGCACTTGAAACGTGCCCATTAACGTGCATACCGAACTAGACTTGCAAGTTTTTGGTCTAAGTTAATGCCTAGTTGTTCTTAAGATATCATAAATACAAACATTAAAAAACACTTTTTCTGAATTTCAAACTCAACCCTAATGTGCTGAAAATTGAATAAAGTTTTGTGATATGTCTAAACTAACTAAAAATGTAAACAGATGGCTGGACAAAGCCGCTTTGCAGTTGAAGGAAGACGGAATCAGCCCAAGTCCATGGAGGCTGTGCACAGTTACTCAAGTGGAAGAAGTCAAAATCCTAATAAAACTTCTCCCCATCCCAACCTCCACCATAATGCTGAACCTAATCCTAACTGAGTTCTTGACTCTATCAGTCCAGCAAGCCTACACTCTCAACACCCACATGGGTCGTCTCAAACTCCCAATCACCTGCATGCCTGTCTTCCCAGGCCTCAGCATATTCCTCCTCCTCTCTCTTTACTACTCTGTCTTCGTCCCGCTATCCCGACGCATCACTGGTCACCCTCATGGCGCTTCCCAACTCCAGAGGGTCGGTATCGGGCTAGCTGTCTCGATAATCTCTGTTGCATGGGCAGGGGTGTTCGAAAGGTACCGGAGAAGTTACGCTATAAAAAATGGGTACGAGGGTAGTTTCTTGACTGCCATGCCGAACCTGAGTGCCTACTGGCTGCTCATTCAATACTGCCTCATAGGCATCGCGGAGGCCTTCTGCATTGTGGGGTTGCTTGAGTTTCTATACGAGGAAGCGCCCGATGCCATGCGAAGCATTGGGTCAGCTTATGCGGCCGTGGCAGGAGGGTTAGGATGTTTCGGGGCAACAATCATGAACAGCATTGTGAAAGCATTAACGGGTGGGAAGGAAGACGATGGCGGGCTGGCACTGCATTCGTGGCTGTCACAGAACATAAACACAGGACGGTTCGACTACTTTTACTGGCTTTTGACCGTGATGAGTGTGATCAACTTCTGCGCGTTTTTGTATGCAGCGAGTAGGTATGAGTACAGGGTGAAGCTGGTGAGTGGTGATGAGGTCAGGCTGCAACCGGTTAAAAGTGATCTGCCAACCGTAGGGGAGTGATTTGATGAAGTATACTAGCTAGCTGTATACTTCCTGTTAATTAATATAATTAGCTGTTTTGAGGAATTCTTTTCTGCTTGTTTGCCTATAGCATTATACGAGTATTATATTACTTTGATCTTTCCCTCAATTGGTATACCAGTGTATTGTGGATTTCACACAGAAAGGGTATTCATTTGTTGCTCTTCATTTCATAAAAAAGGAATTAGACTGCACCTTCTAATTTTCTATTACCCAATTTTTGGCACATTCTTCATGTTTGACCAACTGAATTGCGTTACTATCAAAACAATAGACCCAAATATTTTTTGAATTAGGTTAAGAGAAAATCCCCCAAAGTAGGACTAGAAACAAGGACAAAGGGGAGGTTTATGGTATACCAATCTACATATCAAATCGAGAGCATAAATAGGATTCATGGACAAAATTTTAAGATGGCAGTTTCGGTTTATTTAGTGATTGGTTAGAAATTAGAATTGTCATTTTCGGACTCGACTAATTCACAAGTTGTGCGAGACAATCCAAGTTTCTAGTCAGGTAAATTGATCCGTGCACATTGCGAATTGGCCCACGGAATCATGGGCCGAAATATAAACATCGACTTGCGTTGTTTTCAATGTTGTCATTAGCTATTAAATATACTTGCTCCTACATATGTAGCACATTTTAGGGTATAAAGCTAATAAATTATTATTTCTACACTAAGGCTATGTTTGGCGGGGATAAGTCTCTTACTTCTAGCTTTTGTATTGTTCAAAAAGTTTCTAAAAGCTTCTAGTTATATGTTTGGCATGACAATATTTAAGAGCTTTTGAAAAATAAAAAG
Organism: Cuscuta epithymum; assembly: GCA_945859915.1. Classification (NCBI taxonomy): domain Eukaryota; kingdom Viridiplantae; phylum Streptophyta; class Magnoliopsida; order Solanales; family Convolvulaceae; genus Cuscuta; species Cuscuta epithymum. Next base: position 1,424,212 of record CAMAPF010000004.1, read on the forward strand.
ATCTTTTTTGAGATGCTACAGGCAGTAGCATCTAGAAAAAGCCCGTGACTTTTAGTATTAATTAGCCTTAACAGCTTGTATACCAAACCGAACTAAATCAAACAGTCAGCTTTTTACCAAACACCTACCACCTTTTGTTTTTAAGATCTTTTCAGTCACTAAAAGCTAATAGTTATTAAAAAGCTCGCAAAAGTATCTTTTCAGCTAGTTGTGCCAAACATACCCTAACTATTCAAATATATTGCTTAAGAGTCTTTTGTGTTATACTCCTTGAGTTGAGCTACATGTGCGGGTAGGAATTTTACTTTCAATAGACTAAAGTGAGTTGCGATATTACCTAAACGCAAATTTATAATACTCTCAAGGTATCGTACCTTAATTATGTGGATTATCAATTAGAATATTATAATTGAATTGTGAACATTTATAAATGATGAAATAATGAGTTGAATTAATGAAATTGGTAATGGCTAAAATACCCTCACATTTTTGTGAGGTTCCCTAACACTCGCCTTACGTACCCTCTTACACAAAACTGAATCCCAAAACCTATTTAACCGGTTATTCTGGCCCGACTCTAATTTCTTACGGAGCACTGTTGCATAACTTACGTTTTGTTGTTTTGTACTCCATCCGTCCCCCATAATTGTCCTATTTTTCCATTTTTGGATGCCCCCTTATTATTGTATCGCATCATATTTGGTAACATCACTAACATGTGTGACTTTAATTTATTCTTATTATTTTCACCATATCAACTCATTATCAATCACATAATTCTATTTTTTTTAAAAAACTACACCACTCTCTTCCATCCCAATATTAGGGGGCGGAGGTAGTGCTGGACTCAGGCCGGGCGGCCCGGCCCGGAACCGGCCCGGTCCGGTTACTGTTTGGCCCGGCCCGGCCCGGGGCCCGGTGGGTCCACCAGTTCGGTTCGGCCCGGCCCGGCTGCTGGGCGGTTCGGGCTCGGGCCCAGGTTTTGGTGAACCGGCCTGGCCGGTCCGGGCCCGGTCCGGGCCGGATTTTAATTTTTTTTTTTTTTTGAAATTTTTTTAAGTTGTAGGTTGGATTAGGTATTTTGGGCCATTTGAGGTGGTTTGGGATGGTTTGGGGTTGAGGGGGAGGGGTAGGGGATTAAATAGGAGAACAAAAAAAAAAATTAATTGGGCCGGTTCGGCCCGGCCCGGCCCGGTTTGGCCCGGAACCGGGACCGGAACCGGCCACCGGCGGTTCGGGCTCGGGCCTCCCTTTTCTGGCCCGAGGCCCGGCCGGGCCCAGACCCGAACCGGGCCCGAACCGGCCCGAGTCCAGCCCTAGGCGGAGGGAGTACCATCTTCTGAAGGGTATGCTTAAGTCCTAAAGAAAGGAATGGCTTTTTAAGTGATGTGTATTTGGTCTAAGATTTCGTAAGATTTAAAAGATTTTTCTTTTTCATTAACTTATGGCATTCAACCCGACATTTTGATAACCTGATAAATCTCATGACGTTCAATCACGACTTTAAATATTTATTAAATAGTGCCAAAAAAACTCTTATTCACTACTCAATTGCGATTTTCATTCTATTTGAAAATGTTTTCTGATATAGATTTTCATTAGAGATTTTTCTTACCATTAGTCAAATAAACCTATGGAAAATGTTACTAAAAGTGCTATGATTATGTCATTACAGTAATTATAATGTAAAAGATACATAATTATAATTAGGGAAAAGTAAAATAAAGAAAATTGTGGTTTTAGCCGTTTTCAAATAAGGGTATGAAGTTCATTTTTACACAAATTGGAGCATGTGCTTTTTTATACATCCACGTAGTCTTCTTTCTGACGCAGTTTAGACGGTAACCTTCAAAGTGAAAGCACATGCTCCACTTTGAGAAAAAATGAACCTAATGTGTTGAAATCTCACACCGGAAAATTGTAAAGCAATAAAGTGATATATTAAGATTTGTATTTTTCCTATAAGATTGACCTTTTAGGGTGAAACATCTCCAATCCTATGAAGTATAAAAATTACATTTTTATTCACTACCTTAGCTTTTTTGGTCATGTATTAACATTATTTCGTTTCGTTTTTCCAAGGAAGCTTTTATGATTTTTAATGGTTTTTCTTAAGGTGGATTTTTATTAGAATCCAGCACTCTTTATGGACAAGAAACAACATGCAATCTCGCTGTACAAAAAAGAAGAGCAACTCGTGCAACACTCTTATTTCTGCTCAACGTACGAGCTTTTGGACTTTTGTTTGTTTGACTCATTTTTATGACTTCTATTTTGTCTTCGCGCATTGTACCAATTCACTAGTTCATCCATTCTAATATCGTCCGTTTCTTTTTAATCGCAACATGTTAAATTTTACACTATTCATATGTTCTACTTTGACTGCATTTTACGCTATTATTTTATAAGAATTATTTTTTTAAAAAACTACTGTTCGATTCATCTCATTACAAATTTTTAAAATCTGATTTTAAAATATTTTTTACTAATAGAGACTAAGATATAATTACGGTCAAAGACGTGCGTTGGCAAGTGTGAAATGTTGACCGTTGCAACTAAAAAAGAATGGAGGAAGTATAAATTATTGTTCAAGGTTGAATGACCATAAAATGAAGTTTCTATTTTAAATTTATAGAAATGAGATCAAAGTATGTTTAAGTACAAGAAATGTTAAGTATAAAATGAGATAAATTACATTTATACAAACTCAAATGTGAGTTTATTTATGTATAGTAGTGTCTATATATTTATAACTTTGATTTATTACTAGTACAGTACTCGTGCATACGCACGGGGAAAAACAGTTGGTCTATATATACTTTTATTCAAGATCTAATTGAATATGAAAATAGATTTTTTTTTACAATTTACATCATACTCCCTCCCGTTCACATTCTTCTTTACACTTACTATTCATTGGTCAACTCAAGTCACTCTTAATCTTTTACTTTATATACCAAATTTTTATTGAATTTAAATTTTCTTGATCAGGCTTTGTAGCAGTTCCAATGTAGTTTCTGAATATGTAAATTTTATTTACTAAAAATAATCTGAGTGTGAACAGGGATCGAGTTGCTTTATCGTCAGTCAAGCATTTTTTCCCAAGTGTCAAGGAGAATGTGAACCGGAGGGAGTATAAAACTATGTTGTAAAAACCGGACCGGAGAGTGACCCGGCCACATGACTGGGTCACGGGTCAACCCGGACCCGGTGGGTCAACCCGGTCAACGCCGGAAAACCGGTCAATGATTATACGTCTATATAATAATAGTAAACATATAATTACATATAAAATTATAATAAAAATTAGTTATTATTCATAATAATCAACTAACAATACTACTTATTAAGCATTTAATACACTCTTATAATATTTCAATGTATATTTTGATCTTATAAAAATATATAATGATATTTTTATTTTTATTGTACATCTATATTATAATTTGGCATGATGTTCATTCTTAAATAAATATATAAATATAGTACGTAGTTTTTCTTTTTAAGGTATTGAAATTGCAATTTTATTGGTATAAAAAATGCATTAAAAATAAAAAAGAAATTACTTTTTTTTGGATAAAAACACCCAAAAACTGGGTTTTACCGGGTTTTTCGGGTTTCTTGGGTCCGGGTCTTGACCGGGTTTTCCCAGGTCAACCGAGTTTTTCCGGTTTTTGACCATTTTCGGGTTTTGAAAAAACCGAACCGGTTTTTTGTCCGGGTCACCGGATTCCGGTTCAACCCGGCCGGGTCGGGTCGGTTTTTAAAACATAGGTATAAAACACTACATAAAAGAGAGAGAATTCTTGCAATCAATTATTAGTCCTCTTGTCTTCTTATACCTAAAAGCATTACGTAATAGACAAAAAATCTCCCGCTCAAGATTCTTATACTTGAGAGAGAAAATTCTCTCATTGCATTGTTAGCCTTCTTATCTTATACTTTAAAGCACTACGCGTGTGAGAGAAAAAATTTCAGGTCAATTGTTTTAGATGGCTTATCTTGTGCCTAAAAGCACTACATATGAGATAAAATTTTCCCGGACAATTGTTTTAGACAACTTATCTTATGCCTAAATGGCCTACATATAGTAGAGAAAATTCATCCGCTCAATTATTAGTCCGCTTATCTTATAGCTAAGAGCATCACGTAATAGAGAGATAATTCTCCCGCTGAAGTTTTAGCCGGCTTATATTCTTATATCTAAAAGAACTACATATGAGAGAAAATTCTCCCGCTGAATAGTTAGCCTTCTTATCTTATACATAAAAGCACTACGTATGAGAGGCAAAATTCTTCTGCTCAAGTTTTAGTCGGCTTATCTACTTCTTATGCCTAAAAGCACAACGTATGAGAGATAAAAAAAATTCCCGGTCAATTGCTTTAGATGTATTACCTTATGCCTAAAAGCATTGTGTATGGGAGAGAAAATTCTTTTGCTCAATTATTAGTCTGTTTTTCTTATAGCTAAGAGCATCACGTATTAGAGAGATAAATCTCCCGCTGAGGTTTTAGCCGGCTTATCTTCTTATATCTAAAAGCACTACATATGAGAGAAAATTATCCCGCTGAATAGTTAGCCTTCTTATCTTATACATAAAAGCACTACGTATGAGAGGCAAAATTCTTCTGCTCAAGTTTTAGTCGGCTTATCTACTTCTTATGCCTAAATGCACAACATATGAGAGATAAATTTTTCCCGGTCAATGTTTTAGATGTCTTACCTTATGCCTAAAAGCATTACGTATGGGAGAGAAAATTCTTCTGCTCAATTATTAGTCTGTTTTTCTTATAGCTAAGAGCATCACGTAATAGAGAGATAATTCTCCCGCTGATGTTTTAGCCGGCTTATCTTCTTATATCTAAAAGCACTACATATGAGAGAAAATTATCCCGCTGAATAGTTAGCCTTCTTATCTTATACATAAAAGCACTATGTATGAGACAAAATTCTTCTGCTCAAGTTTTAATCGGTTTATCTTCTTCTTATGCCTAAAAGCATTATGTATGGGAGAGAAACTTTTCCCGCTCAAGTTTTAGTTGGCTTACCTCATCTTATATTATCTTCTTATACCTAAAAGTACTACGCGCGTGAGAGAAAATTTTTCAAGTCAATTGTTTTAGACGGCCTATCTTATGCCTAAAAGCACTACGTATGAGATAAAATTTTCCCGCTCAAGTTTTAGGTGACTTACCTCATCTTATTTTATCTTATACCAAATAACTACGTGTGAGAGAGAAAATTATCCCAGTCAATTGTCTTAGACGGCTTATCTTATGCCTTAAAGCCCTATATAGCTAAAATATATGACCATAATACTTATTTTAACCATATAATAGGAATCATTTCTTTCATTAATAAGTAAACAATTCGTGGTAAGGTAAGAAAATTATTAATTTTGATATGCTTTTGTATAAAATGGACCACTAATGAAAATGTTTTTACTATTGAGAGAAAAAAGGGGGTTTTAAAAATGTGTAATTGATGTTTGTGTAGAGGAGATCAAAAGAGGTTGAACCACAAATTTATTACTTTAAAAGAAAAGTGACAAAATTTTAAGGTTAAAAAATTATCGTAAAAAAATATAGGCAATATTGGTGTCATATGAAAGATCGTAAAAAATTATAAATTCTGATGTAGATTTTGTAAAAATTAAATAAATAATGAAAAAGTTATAAAATACTTTGTAAAAATTGTAAAAACCACTCACCGTCTTCGATTTAGACCAACTCAAAACAGAACTAAATAGATCAACTCGATGTTTTTTTTATTATCGACTTATCGGATTTCATTTGCGGAGTTTTTATATATCAAATGAGTGCACATCAAATTATAAAATACTTTAAGAAAGTTTTCTTAAATAAATTTAGTACTTTTAGATTTTTCCTTTTATGGTCTGATTTTGGATTTTGGAGACCGTTTCGTAGTACTAAAATTAGTTGAATCTATTGAAATGGATGAATTTTTTAGGGAAGTGGTTGAATTAGTTGAATCTTTTGGTGTATGGATAAATCTAGTTGAATCTAATTTTTACCTACATTTCATATAATGTTTGTCTTTATCTAATTTAATGAAATAAAGACAAACATTATATGAAATGTAGGTAAAAATGATCATTTAGAGTAACTTCCCCAATTCATACAACAAAATAGATCAGAAATTATATATAAATAATTTTAAGCATAATTATAGAGACCATTAATAAATTATATTTTTATATAGTCAATATTGATATCAAATGAAAGATCATAAAAACTTATGAATTTTGATATATTTTTTTGGTAAAAAACTGATTTAAAATGAAAATGAAAATACCATTAGATTTTTTAAATCTTGCAATTGATGAATTCAAATCACTCATCGTTTTCGATTTAGACCAACTCAAAACAGAACTAAATAGACCAACTCGAATTTTTTATTATTATTGGCTTATCGGATTTCATTTGCGGAGTTTTTATATATCAAATGAGTGCACATCAGATTATAAAATCATTTAAGAAGGTTTTCTTAAATAAATTTAGTACTTTAAGATTTTTCCTTTTATGGTCTGATTTCGGATTTTGGAGACCGTTTAGTAGTATTAAAATTAGTTGAATCTATTGAAATGGATGAAATTTTGAGGGAAGTGGTAGAATTAGTTGAATCTTTTGGTTTATGGATAAATTTAATTTAAATTACTTTTATTAATGAAATAAAGAAAAAAAATTATATGAAATGTAGGTAAAAGTGATCATCTAGAGTAATTTTCCCAATTCATACAACAAAATAGATCAGAAAATATATAGAGATAATTTTAAGCATAATTATAGAGACTGTTAATAAATTATATTTTTATATAGTCAATATTGATATCAAATGAAAGATCATAAAAAATTATGAATTTTGATATATTTTTTTGTAAAAATCTGATTAAAAATGAAAAAGTTATAACACTTTAAAAATCTGATATATTTTTTATTGCTTGCCCCCCACAACTGCATTCCTGCCGCAGCTTCCTTCTATTCCAAGAGGAGGAGTTCGGTACTTTGAATAAAATGACCACGTGGCATTGTTAGAGCAAATGAGAAAATTCAGGATAGCTAGACACTTAGGATTCATTAAGGGCAAAATTGTATTTTAAACAGCCTACTCTTTTCTTATATACTCCGTATAAAAGAATAGATGACTATGTTTTACTCCATATTTTACACTAACGATTATGACACCACATTCTGATCATAATAGCTTTAGTCACAGTTTTATTTATAAGTACGTCTAATTTCAGTATTTTTTTAGGAAAACTTCTAAGTATAAATGTAGGATACACTTTTCACTCCCAAAGTTATAAACACGAATTAGCTAAACATATAATTATACTTACGGAATATATGGTATGGCAAACTTGACACTCCCCCCTTAATAGTGCAGCTAGCAAAGTCTCAGTGATTGAATTGATAAATACGTAGTAGGTAATTAAACGAACTACAACTACGTATGTCCACATCCTAATTCTGTGGAAAGTTTATTACCACTCTCAACTATTTGTGTTCAAAGTAGAGTATAATGTCACACACGTACACAATGTATAGGATCAATAATATATTCCAACAAAAAAGGTTAAGAAGCTCCTTGAAAGAATCATAATACGCTTGGAAAATAATATTACAACAACAACTTAATAATATTAACTACTAACATACTTGGAAAGTATTGACAGTTATATAATTAATTAATATTGTCAAATTAATTTCTGATTAAGTCAAAACATGCCATTATAATTTCAGGATGAGAGTAATATATTCATGTTTGAGAAAGAAATATAATACTTCTATTTTGAAATATCCCACTGCTCTTATTAATTTATTATTTTTTTCAGAAAAAATCCCCAACCAGATCTCACATCTCACTTTCTACGACTTCTGGGGTGTACTTTCTATTGCCATTCAATGGGAAGGTATATAAGGAACACTTCTATTTGAATAGGTTTATGATTTGATCGAAATATGATAGTTATGAAAATAATACTCGTATTGCCCAATTCATTCATGATAATGTATGATTTCAAGTTGAGGGTAAGGGAGTGTTTGGATCTTATTCATAAAATTGCTTCTGCTCTTTCGGGGAGCAGAAACAGAAGTTGGGGTGTTTGGTCGTTTGGATGAAAGTGCAGAAGTGATCCTGGTGCTTTAATTTACTCCTAAAATCAGTTCTTTTAGAAGTTGGGGGAGACTAACTTCTAAAATCTGATTCTAATTCTGCTTCTGCTTAAAAAAGAAGTAGAAGCAGAATCAGTTCCAAACACCCCTAATACATCTTTATTTGATAAAGAAATATAATACTTCTATTTTGGAATATTACATTCTACTTAATTACTGCTACTGTCATTGGATTATATTCAGGAATTTTCTTAAGTTCCTATAGTCATTGGATTGGAAGCTAGGTGTAGAAGGAATACTCTCATTTGAAAAGGTTTACAATTTGGTGAGAATGAAGAGTCAATGAAAATCTTGGATGCCATTTATTCGGAAAAGTTATGACTAGATCTGTACCAAACCAGGTTCCAGTCGGGCTTTTCACAATTTTAATTTCTACCCACTAGTGTGAGCGGGTCTAGCTTGCCCACAATATAATGTACGGGTCATCTAACATGTGTATACCCATCCATTAGTGCGGGCCGGATAATGAGCTTAGTTTCTTGGCCCAAAACACTTGTGATTTTTTCTGAATTACCGAAACCAATTAGATCGATTTAAAAATCATCTCACAACTTTTTAAGAATAATAAATTAGTTGAATAATGTAAATATATTCATCAACAAATATACATAAAGGGTTAAACCAAAGCAATCATCCAAAATAATAACTCAAATGTAAGTCTGTCTCTATTTGTTTTTGTTTTTGTTTAAACTCTTGATAATTAATTACTCCATAGTAGTTTGTTATGGAGTAATATAATACCCCTAAATGCAAGAATATAATGGATCACATAATATATAATGGATCATAACACACACATATTGAATGTATGCGGTTGGGCTTATCAGTCCGAACGACCGAACGGGTCTACAGCGCATCTCGGCCTGTTCAGTAAGTGTATACGTTCAAAACCGCTCATTGGGATGGACCAGTTGAACGAGGCATTCTGTATTTGCACATGTCGAGAGCTTATACCCACTAGCCCATCTAAATTTTCCTTCATTGTTTGAGAAATAAGCTAGCCATAAGAGGAGGCCTAATGTATAAGGAATTAAGGAAATGCAGATGGAGTGTTGCTTCTCCTACAGTCCTACTACAAAGCCCAAATTTGTGGCACATTTCTTTTTCCTTTGCCCAATTGCTAACTACTTACAAACCCTTAAGCATAGGTACTTAATTTGTTAGCTCTATTAAATTAATTAAAAAAGATAGGTACTAGGGCCGGTTCTTGAGCATAAAGCAACATATATTTGACCTCCATACATGTTAAGATTGACCAATTAGTTATTGTCAAAAAGAGCATATGACCTCCATACATGTCTCCCGCTCCGTCACATGGAACCCAGTTAGTGCTAAAGTAGTATCTAATCCAATCACATACGGAGTAAAAGGTTTACCTTGCACATTATCGTAATCCTACCAAATATATAGAATTAGGATCCATGATGTTATTTATTAGGGAAATTGTCTTAAAAAAGAGTAAAAACGTTTCTATTCCAAAATAGAACTGTTATGTTTTTTATTCCCTAAATATGAGTAACTGTCATATTTTGACAATACCAGACTTTCAACATGAAACTATTTTCCAAGCTTAGAGATAATTACTCCTATTTATGAAATAAAAACATGACAGTTATATTTTGAAATTATCAAACGTTTTATTCCCGAGGAGCAATTAGTTCTCAAACGTTTTTACTCATAGGGGCAATTGATTATACCTAGACCCGCAACCAACGAACTCATCTTAGTTATGTAAGGAACTAGAAGGAAATTAGTTTTTTTAGAGAGAGGGAAATTAGTTATATTAATTAATTAATTATAATAGGGAAAAAAGGTACTCTGTAATGTTTAATTAGTCCTATAATCCTATTTAGGGAAAATCAAATATCTGATCCAATTTTATAAAATATTACTCCTTATGTTTTATTCCTACAATGAACAATTTCCTTATTTCCTCTTAAAAATTGCTATCATGTGATTCATGTCTGATCAATTATTTACTCTGCATTGTAGGCCCTCTAGAATCCTGAGGTTTCGAATCAAATATATCGATCATAATCAGTCCATGTCTCTTTTGAGATGTCTTTCGCATGAACAAAATTATGTGTATATATATTGTTATTATGAGTACGTGCGGGGAGTTTGGATCTGTTCTGGTACGTTTCAAATTCACAACACACATCCATCATAATATAAATTATACTCCGTATTGTTTAATCATCTACGGAGTATAAATTAGTAAAGATTGATGTTTTGAAAATGTGTGTTGAGACAAATTTAAACAAATTTGCATTATGGGATTTGTTTTTATATGTTATTACAAAGTTATTGTCAAAATAAAGTACGGATCGGAGTATAACAATGTTAAAAATAAGTGTTGTACATCCATGCATTGACGAACTCTCAAGAAATTATTGAGGTAGGCCGTTATCTTTTTTCATATAGATTTTACACAAAAAAATTATTAGTTATTGTCCTAAATAGGACTAATGAGGACTAAAAAGCACAAATAGAACTACTACTTTTTAAATTCCTCAAATAGGACTAAATTAAACATTGATTTTCTATCCCAAATACCCCTAAGAGTATTAATTCATAATAAAACCATTAAAAAATGGTTTGGAATATTAAAGAATCGTAATAAAATACGAAGTATAAAACTTAATAAAATATTTACAAAATTAAAATTCTAAAAATAATTTCTTTTATTATTTTTAAATAAATAATAAAAAATAGTACAAACCCATAAAAAATAAAAAATAAATATGGATACCTTTCCCATAAATGATAAAATCCATAAAAATGATACCGTCAAATAAATTTAAGTCAAAGTTGACTTGCACGTAGAATAATAGAGTAGAAATTGCGTGATTGAAATTTGTGTAGAGGAGATAGAAACATCTTTAACCACAAGTGTAGTATATATTATTTTAAATGGAAATTGCAAATTTTTTTAGACAACCAAAAAAGGAAATATGATCAAGTTTTATGTGACGGAGGTAGTATCTAAAAAAGAACATGTAGATGGTGGGAGTGATCCAATTCAATTAACTCACACATCTTCTTCGTTAGTGAGATGAGATGTCTTGATTCAAGTCATAAGTGAAACGAACAAGTTTATTTAATGATCATATCGTTCATTCGTCCCCGTAACATAGCTTACCAAATTGGTTAATCAATAATAAGTGTCGCGTCAAATGACAATGTGAGTGCATGTTTAATTGATATTTGAACATATGATCAATGTTTAATTGCTTAAACATCTTTAGTTCTTAGTGAACTTTCATATATTTTCCTTTGTTATGAGAAGAACACTTTCATATATTTTCCTCAAGTGTGGTCTTTTTATTAAGTCTTTTTTAGAATAAACTTAATAAGTCTTATTAATACTCTAAAAATGGAAAAGCTTTGAAATTGCAAAAGGTTTTAAAAAGATTATTCACCTTGACTTTTACCTCTCTTTCTAAGAGAGTGTTTGCAATTGCTTCAACTTTAAAAAAGTGATTTTTTAAAGTGATCTTGGGAAAAGTGATTAATAGTAAAAGTTGGTAGTGTTTGAGAAAAAAGTGATTCTGGAAAAGTAAAAGTTGGTAGTGTTTGGTAAAATAAGTACTTTTTGTGTAATAGAAAAAGTGAGAAGCAGTTTAAAGCACTCTTCTACCTGCTTCCAGCTTTTAGCTTTTAAGTGATTAATTTAAGCAGAAGCTGTCATTTGAAAACACTCTTTTCAACTTTTTTAAGCCAAAAGCTGAAAAGCGTTTTTTTTAAGCAAACCCAAACACTCCTTAAGTCTCTCTATATGACAACCAAGGTACCTAGCTATATAGTGAAACACCACCTATTTTCATTACAATAAAAGCCTAATAAGGCACTAATTAAGCATTACTACGTATTCAGTGAAGTTTAATTTACGCTAGTAATGGAAATGAAGATGATCAAGAATCACAAGTCTCCTTCTAGCAAGACCAAAAAGAGCGGAAATGGCACTCCGCCGCAACCGGAGGGGAGTGGATGGAGATATCTGGGCGTGAGGCGGCGGCCGTGGGGGCGGTACGCGGCTGAGATAAGAGACCCCACCACCAAAGAGCGCCACTGGCTCGGCACGTTCAACACCGCCGAGGAGGCCGCCTTGGCATACGACCGTGCGGCCCGCTCCATGCGCGGCGGGAAATCAAGAGTCCGAACAAACTTCGTCTACTCCGACATGCCTTCCTCCTCCGCCGTCACCTCCATCATCTCTCCCGACGAGCAGCATTACAATAATGCTCTGTTTTATGTTTCTTGGGAGAACAGAGAGCCGAAACAGAGCCTTTACCCGTTCACCGCCGGTGAAGACACTTGCACCGATCAGTTGTTGTTGTTCGGCGGTGATCGGAGCGACGCCGGTCCGCCGGAAGTGGGCAGCCTAAACGGAACCGGCTGGGACTTGTTTCAGCATTACTACTACTGCGGTAATTACAGCAACCGTGACTGTGTTGAACAGGGCAAGGCTACGGCGGAGGAGGCCGAGCTGCCACCGCTGCCGCCTGACATCACCACCAGCTTCGGGGGCGGTTACTTCAGCAGCGGCGCTACGGGAGAACAGAGTTTCGGCCAAGCTACTAGCAGCAATGACAATGTGGCATACGCCGCCGTCATTGAGGGCGGCGAAGGCGGCTCCACCGGATGGGACTATTTAGGGTACGGTTGCAGTGGAGGCGGAGCAATTTTGACACCGCCGCGAGAAACAGAGCTCCGGCTGGACTTTGGGTCACCGGAATATAACGCAATCAACTTCATCACGAAGGATTCTTACGCTTTTTCAAATGGCGGCTGTTATTGGGTCTAATTCCCGCCTAAATTGGCATTATAATTTGCATTTTTAGTTTCTCTCGTCTTTTTCTCCATTGTTTTCAAGCTTCTCTAACGGCTAGAGAATTTCTTGATAACCCATGGAGGAAAACAGAGGTGAGTAACTTGGTTGAACGGTTAACAGCACTATGATCATTTTTAGTAGAAATTTGAGGTTCTCAAGCTACAATTTGTGGAATGTTTAATTTCTATCTGAAGTTTGTGATTAAAAAAAATATATTTGAAGTTTATGTTTAAGAATTATTCGGAATGTGTGTCATTTAATTACATTGTTGGATTGCTTGTATTGCACATGATTATTTATTTCCATGTATTTTATAAGGTATATAAGAGCTTGTTTGTAATTTCCTGTTTTTGAGTCATGAGTTTCTCAATACTTTTTTATCACATCGGTAACATTTAATTTCATGTCATAGATTGTGTATTTGTGTAAAATCAATATAAGGTTGGGGACTTTTGAAGCTAAATCGGTGAATTTGTTGAAGAAAATTATTTTAGCTATTTATCTATTTTTACTTTATTTTATTAACAAATTATATTTCAAATATGTAATATAATTTATCGTAATTCAATAGGTTCAGCCACTACATCCAAAATTTTACCTAATCTAACCGATTTAGCCAACTACAATGTTATCAAACTGTGCTTTTCTAAATGCCTCTAGGCATTTCAAAGTTATCAAACCGTATTTAGACACGCATTTGATGCGTGTTGGGATCGGCTTTTGATGGTTTTCCTAGCTTTAATGTGTTGCAAGTCTCAATTTTAGTTCAAGTTGTGTTTACCAGGCGTTGGTTCGAGTTTTGTATGGTTTGGAGTCAAAATCAGGAATTTAGAGTCCGATATCGGCGCTTGAGAAGCAATCGGGAAGAGCTAAAGAGCATTCGAGAGTGATTTGAGAGATTTGGAGGTCACCGGAAGGTTCACGACGAAGTTTTGATGAAGAAATAGCCATTGGATCGACCATTGGTGCATCCGGGAGCGTTTGAAGCAAGAAAACAGCGAAGAACAAGGACGCATGATCGTGCGTAATTCACACACGATAGTGCGTGAATTACGAATGTCGCGAGAAGCTACTGCCTGCTACGCACGATCGTGCGTAGGCAGGGACGCACGCTCGTGCGTAGTCCCGTGTTACGCGAAATACAGTCCCAGTTCGGTTAGAGTTCATTAATTTTCTCCTTTTTCTATAAATAAGGCCTTCATACTCCTTTTTAGGGGTTACGAATTTACTTGCGTTTTTACGATTGTTTTCTTCAAGACCCTGAGATTATTTGCAAGTTCATTCTTTTTAATTAATGACAATTATTTCTATTCATCCTAATTCTGTTGATTCTTCAATTATGAATTGTGAGTAGTTTAATTAGGGATATGGGGTTGATGAAGGGGTTAATCATGATGTATGGCTAGTTTCTTTGACGGATTAATTGCATGAATGCCGTTTAATTTGTGTTTGAATAATTTAACTGATATATTTTGTAACCTAGAATTGCGACTAGAATTACAATTGTATGTAGAATGAATTAAGAGAGATCTAACTTGTTCTAGGACACATTCACACACACTTAATCGTTCGCTAAGAGATTAGTAGGGATTAAGGGATCGTAAGCTCGCTCGTCTTGACAATAATTTAGGATCTTGTCGTATGAAAGATCAGTCCGGTCCCTTAAATTATTGTACTCTATGCCGCGAGAGCGGTAAGAACTTAGTAATGATTAGCTAGGGTCAATTAAATCAATTTCATGTAATTAGGCTTTATCTGCCAGAAATCTGGTTACCCCGGAATCAATCCTTGTTCCCTTCGTCGTTAATTAGAAAGAAAAACCAAGATTTTATTTGATCGTTCATTCGCATTAATTTAATTTCAAATCAACCATTCATCTCGCACAATTGCATTCATTTTATTTCTTTTTAATCGTTGAATTTAATTAATCTTTAATTCCCTTTTGTTCGGGCCTGTGGAGACGATACTCGTACTTTCAATCACGCATTTTTCTACAAACTTTTTAAGTGCGAGAAAACTCACATCAATCGTGTAATCGTTCATTTCTTTCAAGTACATTATAATAGGATTTATTTGACTCTAACATTAAGACCCAAAATTCTATCTAGGAGGTATATCTAATAGGAGCACTGGTCCAATAGTTTTAAATTTTACGTACTACA
The DNA here is from genome assembly GCA_945859915.1 of Cuscuta epithymum. NCBI lineage: Eukaryota > Viridiplantae > Streptophyta > Magnoliopsida > Solanales > Convolvulaceae > Cuscuta > Cuscuta epithymum. The sequence goes on from CAMAPF010000004.1 coordinate 1,439,404, forward strand.
TAATTTACTAATTCATATGTTATCGTATAGAAAATATTTTGACTAAATTATATGAAATAATTAATATTTATGACTAAAATAAAAATCATTTACAAAATTTGACTAGTGATGTACTAGAGTATGTAGTAATATTTAAATCACAGTAACTTATATTCAATTTTTAAATAAAAGCCACTATGACTCAATATTGTAATTACTATGAACCATATTGTTGTGTCAATAAGTTTTGTTTTAGTAACATTTGTGTAAAAAAAGTCAACTTATAACTTTGGTACTCAAAATATTCAATTCGTAAAATATAGTCCTGATTATATATTTATAATATATAGTCCTGATTATATATTTATATACTCCGTATTATGGATGAAAGTGTACCTATAATTAACAAGCACTATAAGATACTTTGGGAGTGTTCTTAAGTTTAACCGTTTAACAGATATATATATATATGCAACTATTTGTGTAATAAAAATGTGACGGAATTTTTTCATGATTATTGTGACTGAATTTATTTTTACATTTTGTTTGGTAGAATAAAATTTAGTATATGTACCTACGTACCCATATATTGTGACCGACACACACACACGCAAATATTTTTTGTGTAATATATGCACTATTAGTATTTTACATTATAGGTTTAATTTTTACTTATTACTTGATCCATTGGTTACACATAAAATTTGTTGCTCCTGCCTCCTATTTACACTTTGTACCTATATTTTTCTTTTATTCATTAAATTTTCTCAAGATGATAAATCTTAAAAGTGTCTTTTCTTTCTGAAACCAATCTTAAGATGATCGAGCTGCATGATGGTTAGGTTTGACCAGTCAAACAATCTTAATTCAAGATCCATACGATGTTCCCACCTTTCCTAGCATACTTTATAGTCCACGTATACACATTACACCGTCCGCATTTTGTACTAGTTACGTAGTAGATGTTTCGCAATCTTTTCGCTCGTATAAAAGTATATATACAAGAAATGAAATAAGATGATTATGTATTTAATGTGACACTATTTGCAAAATTAGATAAATACGTAGTAATGTAGTAAAAAATAATGTCTCAAATGAATTGCCAATTCAAACAACTACGTAGTAATACAAATAGGGTGCGGCCGCATGTGGGAAACCCTAGAAGAGTGAGCCACCGTTTCGAGGGGAATTACGAAAACTCTTGTCCGTCTGAATTTTAAAAGTGGTCTATGCACTCGTATGAGTGATGTTTTCTTCCCTAGAATTTCTAAGGTTCTTCTTATGTCAATTTTGACAATGGTGTTAAGGAAGGTTTCTTCACAAATTAATGAGGATGGAGTTTTGCTGGCGGAGGCTACGCCATCATGGGCTGCGAATGGGATCCAAGAGATGAAGGATAGATGAAGATGAAGTGATGATGATCTGTCCACCTCCTGAACCGCCGCCAAGGAGGATCTGTGAGACTAGGGTTCTCGCCGCTGCCATGGGTCATCTGATCCATCAGTTTATCTTTTTTAATTTCATTTTATTCAAGTTTAGTTTTTTTAAACACGAACTCTGTTCTTATCGTTTTTTTTTTGTTAAAGTTCATGGTACTAGGTTTATTACAACGACAAAGGTTTCAGCTAGATTTGATATGGTTAGTGGGGGATGGATCTATTTGTTCAGCAATAGCTACATTAAGCCCGTCTGGTGGTTAGCAATTCATATTGCTCCTTTAGGGGGTGATCGTCTTTATGTCTAGTCGTAGAGCTATAAGTAGTAGTTGAAATGTGAGAATAGCAGTCAGCGTTGGTCATTTGATATTGATGTAACGATTCTGATTCTAATGATATTAATATAGGCGATTTCCTCTTCAAAAAATTATACTACGTATATAGATAACAATTCGTTATTTAGTAGAAATCATGATAAATTTATAATTGATATAAATGTAGTGAAAAAGTGTGACTTCTTCGTGTAAATTTGCGAACACACTCGGCATTTTATATTTTTTATAAAGTAAGCGAACTAAGCACGAATGCACGATGTGTGATTGAGATGTTTTCTTTTCGACCATTTTCAGTCCCAGACCAGATCAGACCAGATCAGATCATACTTGACTTTCGTAGTTATAAAATACACAGAGACCAGACGTTTACCAGACTAGTCCAGACCAATTCAGACAAGACCAGACCAGATCAGACCAGACCAGAGCAACAAATTTCTGTCAAAAGAAAACATCGTTAGTAGCACCGTCTGATCCATTGGTGTCACCTGAAATTAAAAAACTCCTATATTTATTTCTTGATTTTTCTTCTTCAAATTCAGCTTATTTATTTTGAAAGATATTAATGTGTGATTCATTATGCTTATTGTGAATTAATCCAATCACATAATTTTCAACCTCTTTCTTAAAAAAAGAAAGCTATGTTTATTCGAAAAAGAAAAGAGCACGATGACATGATGAGTGATTCAAGTTCTTTATTTATTTTAAATGAATAAATCTTATTTATTCATCACGTTAGCTTGATCCATATATTTAAAAAATTAATAAAGGAATGATAAACAAAACAAAGGAAAAAAGGTGAAACACACCCTCTTACTATTTCTAATTCATCACTTAAGTCTTTTAACTTAAAAAGCAACACATAAGTATGCTTAGTTTTAAAATACAATCAATCAAACCATTTTGACCTTAGCTTCCATAGGACCATAGCATGTTACTTTTTAAAATTAAATTAGAAATATTGATAATCTTATGAAAATTCATATAAATTTGAATAAATAATCTACTAACAATATAAAAAATAGTATGAGTGTAAAAATAGATTAAAAATATGAAAACGTTAAAATAAAATAAAATAAAAAAGAAAAAAATCAGAAGTCTGAAAAAATAAAGTGAAAATAACAAATAAAAAATTTGAAAACCCTTTTAAATAGACGTAGGATATACAAACAATTTCAAAAATTCAAAAATATTGACTTTAATATTCTGAAAATTTTAAATAATACTTGTATATATTACTTCAAATTTTAACAGTTTTTTAGAGTTTTACAATAATAAAAATTTGCTATTACACGTCAAAAACTTATTAAATAGTGAAATTCATTAATTTTTTAAAATATCCATACTTATATATACTCAGTACCTTTTTGAGTACATGAGTTTAAGTGATGGATTGGAAATAATAGAAGGATTTATTTGACCTTTTTTTCAAAAACAAATAACCAGAAAGATAAAAGAGGCGTCCAAATAATTGATGGAGTAGAGGAAATAATCATTACAATAAACTCGATATGCCAAAATAAGTATTTGGATGTCCATTTTACATGTCTTACTTTTCTATTTGGATGTCCCAAAATAAGTATCAGATTTCTTTTTTGAAAAGAAATATGTCATACAGTGGCGGAACCAGCTCGCCAAATTTGGAGGGGCACATAATGAGAAAGAGAAGTACTACAACATTGATGCGGCTATGAGATTCTAGCCTTTGGCAAATCGGGTGGGGCAAAAGGAAGTGTGAAGAGACTACAACATTGTGTATACTACTAATATACCAAGCTGTTCCCAAACATAAGTACTCTTATTTTTCTATACGCAGTATTATTTTTCTAAAACAAAAAATCATTACACCACAAAAAAATACTCTCTCCGTTTCGCAAAAAATGTCACGGTTTGATTTCACGATTATTAATAAAATAAATTGAATTTACTGTACGGTACACTGCTTAGACACTGTTTGACACTATTTGGCTGTTCTGCACTGTTTCGTATTGTTTTGATGTAAACTTCTTTGTCAAATAAGGAAATAAGGGAAGTGTGGCTTTTATTTTGACACATCCAAAAAAAAAGGAAAGTGTGACATTTTTTGTGAAACGGAGGGAGTATAAATTTTAGATTTTTTTAATAATAAATTTATTTACCTATATTCATTGTGAATTTTTTTTGGTATCATAAATTTAAAGAATATGATAAGAATAAAATACTTCGTACAAGGAAAGAATCTAACCTTACTTAAGAAGTCCAGGGCCTTAAATCTCAGTCATTTTAAAGAAGTTTTAAACCATCAAGTATGGAGTAATAATTAGATCATATCTGAAATTTTAAATTATCAAGAAGTTTCAAAATTTAAATTATCAAGTGAAATCTGAAATTAAAATTATTCACGCCACTAAAGTATACCTACGTTTACATCATACTCCTACGTACGTAGATATTGAGTTGGCCAATGAATCTAGAGAAATTAAAGTGATTGAAATATTTGGAGAGCAATTTAGAGGAAAAGCAGAGCTGCATAGGCATCTGTTGACTCATCTTTCACGGCCTATTACCACAAACCTGCTATATATACATGTATAATGAAAAAAGGAAAACACCGCAGGGGCACGAGCCCCTCCGAGCTCCAACGTAGTTCCGCCACTGACGTCATATACCACATTTCGTTTTATTATATATATTCAAACTTCAAGCATAACTTATACTTTTTCATCATTATATTAATAATTGTGTCAAATTAATGTAGATGGGTCTAATTCGTGCTAAATCAACTTATAGGCACGACTAAATAGGCAGTTCTGAGATGTGACTCATACATCAATTTTGTCAAAAAGAACATATGACCTCCATATATGTCTCCTGCTCCGTCACATGGAACCCAACTTATTCGAGTCCTATATTTTTAATGTATAGATTAGTGCATGCCAAAAAGATGGGTCGGCAAAATGATGGTTTTGATTGTAAAAATCGGAAGTCTAAAGTCGGCGATGAAAGTTGTTACTCTTGTTCTCTAATGGTGTAATTAAGGTTTATAATACTACGAGCATCGTATAATTTTCTGATTTACTCTATGAAATAATGGCAAGAATAATACTACTGGACTTCCGTTAGACAAAAATAGGACTAACTCTTAATCTAGACAAAAAAGAGGTTAATTAAATCTGAACGGACAAATACTCCCTCACGTAAATACAAAACAGAACCCGAATCCCTAATCTTCTTTCCTTCTTCGTCGTGCCTCCCTCGGTTGCAGCCAAAGAGAATTTTGCCGGAGCATTCCTTCTTCTTCGTACATTGTCTGCTGCAACCAAAGGAAAATCCGCCACACCACAATCGATGGTCAATAACATCGTTGTTGCCAAGGCCATTATCGCCGCCGCTAAGGCCATTATCGTCGTCGTTGGTTGCTTATCGAACGATTGGATCTACTCTTCCTTGTGTTCTTCTCCTTTCTTCTACCGGACGATTTGCAATCCTTCAATCGATCGGTGAGGGCTGTCGGGCGATGGCAGCTGCGTGCCCGAGATGGAGCGACGAGGAAAGTGGTTGGGGATGGTGGCTTGGCTAGTGCAGAAACTTGGAGATGCGGAAGGGGTGATGGCAGCTGCGTGCCCGGTGGGATATCGGGGCCAGGGGAAGGGGCTGGGTTGGTTGGGATCGGAGGGGGGTTGGTGGTGGGCTGGAGAGGGACTGAGGGTGGCAGGGGTGGGAAGTGTTGTTAGATACCGACTCTGCAGGCGTTGGGGGTGGCCGGCAGACGGTGGTGGGGGATTGGGGATGGGGGAGGCTAGAGAGAGGGTTGGGGTTGGCGCTTGAGACGGGTTAGGTAGCTGGTCACAGGAGATTGGTCACTGACTTGGCGTTTGGTCACTGTTGGTTCGCGGCAGGGCACCGGCGGCGGCGGTGAACCGGGGCACAGTGGCTAGTGTGGTGCCCGACGTCGGCTGGTGTTGAAAATTTTGTCACTGCTCAGCGGTGGTCATTGGACGGTGGTCACTGAACGAGAGTCACTGTCGAAATTGGTCACTGGGCGGGAGTCATAATTTATCAAAGTTTTTGCTAGAGCGTTAGTAACTGGGATGATAGTCACTGAAGCGACAGTAACTGGGACGATGATCATTAGGGTGATGGTAACTAGGACAGTGATTGAAGTGGTAGTAACTGAAACGGTGGTCACTGAAACAATAGTAACTGAGATGATGTAACTGGAGCATTAATAGTAATTGAAGCGATAGTGACTGAAACGATAGTAACTGGAGAGTTGATCACTAGAACAGTTGTTACGCAATTTTCATACCTTAATACAGAGGATTATCTTCATAAATAATATTAAAATAAAAAGACACAAATTGTCATAGACTTGATACTAGGTAAAAAAGAGTTGCCAGAGGTTCAATGTTACCGATTGTTGGTGTGAAAAAACGAAAACTTTAATGTGAGAGTGCATTGCTACGGCTTAGTGAGTTAGTGTCTTACGGACTTGATTATTAGTTAGTGACGTACGGTGCAGTGAAAAATTAGGGAGGGAGGGCAAATTAGTAAAGAAATTGATAATTAGTCACATTTTCGAAAATTAAGTAAAAAGGTCTCTTTTTTGTCTATTACCCAAAATGGGACTAAAAAAGTTTGAAAATTCCAAAATAGGACTTCCATGTTTTTATTCCCAAAATAGGACTAATTACTGCCATGTTTTGGCAGTACCAGACTTCAAACATGGCAATATTTTCCAAATTTGGCAGTAATTAGTCCTATTTTGGGAATAAAAATATGACGGTCCTATTTTGGAATTTTCGAACTTTTTTAGTCCCATTTCGGGAACTTCCCCTTTTTAGTAATATCTACGTCAAAACCCCTTACTCTATTTAAATTTGATTTAATCTGTTTAAGTGTGTTTAGTTTGATAAATATATATTGTGTGTGTGTGTGTATATATATGTGTATATATATATATATATTTATATATATATATATATATATATAGAAAAGATCAGGTCCCTCCGGAGGGACGGGAGGGACCGTCCGAACTTCACTGTTTGGGGCGGTTTCCGATGGAATTTTTCGATGAAATTTTTTGAGCATGTTCCTCATCAATTCTAGTTTGTCCATACCAAATTTCAGCTCAAAATTCGACCGGGAAGGCAGTCAAATAAATTCTTGAAGCTTACTGCACATTCTGTGAATACATAAAGTGCAGTAAGTTTCAAGAATTTATTTGACTGCCTTCCCGATCGAAATTTGAGCTGAAATTTGGTATGGACAAACTAGACTTGATGAGAAACATGCTCAAAAAATTTCATCGAAAAATTCCACCGGGAACCGCCCCAAACAGTAAAGTTCGGACGGCTGCTCCCGTCCCTCCAGCTGGACCTGAGCAGTCCTATATATATATATATATATATATATATATATATATATATATATATATATGTCATTGTTGTAGTATCATCTAAATTTAGATTGATCTTGGACTTGAACCATTTCAAGACTAAAAACATATTTACCAAGAAAAAGTTAATGGATAACCAAATACTATGCACTTTCTAAATATTTTGGTACATTACTCACAATTTTCTAAGAAAAGTATTATCTCTAAAGATAATATCAAGGCACGCTTAAAACAGTCCAAAGTTAGTGATGGGCTCAAGGTTATTGTTAAAAGGGTAATCCTATTCACAACCTCCAATTTAACTAACCACAACCGCAAAATTTTATATTAATAAATTAATTCAACTCAAATGTCCAAATTACCCTTATTAGAGCATTCGCAACGCTCCACTGTTTAGTCTAAAATAAATATGCCACATCAGGAAGTGGACTATTGCTGCCTCCAACGTTTGTAGTCTAATTTTGCTTTTGCTGAGTTGGCAATAAAAACCGTCGGACGGTGTGAAGGAAACTTTCTAAGTGTAGACAGTATCATAAACTTGCTGACCAGACACAATCAATAAAAAGAAGTTGGGTTTACGTAAAAATGTAGAGAAGTTAAATTCTTTTAATACGCAGAAATGAAAAACAAAACCTCAAACGGTTCTAACTTCCGTCTTTAGACTTTAAGCACTGGAGGCTTCTTTCATAATTCAGTGCCAGTGCCTTGTCATTGCACTTCGTACTTACTAAAACCATAAACGAAACATTATTCAAAGCTTTTGCAGGATTTTTTACGTTCATGCAACCCGACTCGTCATCTCTAAGTTCTAACAACGGACAAAGTTCCCTTGACCAACTGAAGTGTCGACATCAAAGTTTCAACTCGTCAGCATTGTCTAGACATGATCATTAGCACAAATTTGGAGGAAGAGGATATGAGATCAGCTTTCGTTTTTCTTCGCTTTAGCCAAAGAGACGGATTAGGTCAGAAACTTCTTGCACGAAAATCAACGAAATCGTCTCATCAGATGAGTGACAAGTAGAGGGTAACATGTCGTCAGAAAAGTGATGAGTTGACAAATGCATCTTGTTATATGATTGACAGGTTGACAACATGTCTCATCAGACAAATGACGAGTTTATATGGGCAACATTCAAGGATGATGGATATAGATGTTTTTGAGATTTCGAAAAGTTGATGCTTAACAGGTTGACATGTGCGCCCATACGCCTCAACTTCTCGAAAGGGGGCAATTGTTGGGCCTAGAAACATGCATTGCATTTCAGATATTGGGCCTTAGGAATATTAAAAATAACCCGAACAACAGTCCAAGAATGCCAGGGGCGGGTATATAAAAATTGGTCAGACTTGGAGATAAAGAAAAGTTTGAAATGGAACGAGATAGTGACGAGAAAAGTGGAAAGAGCACCTATTTCGTTGGTTAGTTGATGGCCATGATCTTGTATGTAATAGATATAAATAGGAAAGGCACTTTGTATACGGAGCAGATTGTTTTGATTCCCAATTAGCTGAGATCAATATACATTACTCTTATACGCATTTACTTATACACAATGTTTTAAAAGACGCTAGACGTTAGTCGGGCGCCAGCCAAGTCGGGTACTAGCCGGAGACATATAAGTTGCATTTTTATCTATATTTTCCATAAATATGATAAGTAATATTGTATTCTTGTGTGTATAAAATACATTTATACACATACATTAGTAAACATGAATGATAGAATTATCACATTTAAATATACGTAGTATATGATAAGTAATCACTTAACATTATTATGTTATAATATAAATAATAATAAAATTTAGGTATATTTACAAACACATATAGTCCTTATCTTAATTTATAATTTCATTTCTTTATATCTGGGACTAAAGTTAAACTGCTTATATCGCTTAGAAAATTAAACTTATAAAATAGAGTGATATTCGGTGAATCTAGATGACCTAGGTGGCTGATTAGGCGCTCTTGGCGGGCAACTAGGCGTCGTACGCTGACAACTAATTCACCTAGACGGCAAACCAATTAGTCGGAGCGCCTAGGCAAAAATCGGGACGCCTGACTATCGCCTAGCGCCTAGGCGGGGACTAGTGTACGTCTAGAACGATTTTTAGAACAGAGCTAATACATACCCCTAATTACTTTATCAATCTGCAGTTCTGTACTCAAAGCATACTATTCAATCTATCTATTATTATTAATCTATCTATTATTATTAGAGATATTACTCAATTTATTTTCCTTCGTCAATTCGACCATTACCGATTCTGTCTTGCTCGATTCCCTATCTGATTATATATTCATTTAGATTAGTTAATTTCTAGTCAAAACAGCCTCCCTTCACCGTGTACAATGCCTACTTCACCATTGCTTATTTCAACAAACTTCTTATTAGCACTGAGATTAATTAATAATTCAATAGAGCAGTAATTAACACTCGTGTTATGAGACAAAAACGACTACAATTGAGAGCGTAAGGGACTTGCTTGGTTGGTGCTTCAGTGCTTAATGGTATTTCTCTAGCAACAAATATTGTCTACTTGGCTAGACGGAATGGGCGTAAACCTATGTTGTAAAAACCGGACCGGAGAGTGACCCGGCCACATGACTGGGTCACGGGTCAACCCGGACCCGGTGGGTCAACCCGGTCAACGCCGGAAAACCGGTCAATGATTATACGTCTATATAATAATAGTAAACATATAATTATATATAAAATTATAATAAAAATTAGTTATTATTCATAATAATCAACTAACAATACTAATTAAGCATTTAATGCACTCTTATAATATTTCAATGTATATTTTGATCTTATACAAATATATAATGATATTTTTATTTTTATTGTACATCTATATTATAATTTGGCATGATGTTCATTCTTAAATAAATATATAAATATATTACGTAGTTTTTCTTTTTAAGGTATTGAAATTGCAATTTTATTGGTAAAAAAATGCATTAAAAATAAAAAAGAAATTACTTTTTTTGGTAAAAACACCCAAAAACTGGGTTTTACCAGGTTTTTCGGGTTTCTTGGCTCCGGGTATTGACCGGGTTTTCCCGGGTCAGCCGAGTTTTTCCGGTTTTTGACCATTTTCGGGTTCTGAAAAAACCGAACCGGTTTTTTGTCCGGGTCACCGGGTTCCGGGTCAACCCGGCCGGGTCGGGTCGGTTTTTTAAACATAGGCGTAAACGACTCCGGCTTCAATTTTTTTCCAACCGCATATTCGTTTCAACTTTCTGATGAGATGAAAGGAGTGTTTGGGTTTGCTTAAAAAAGTGTTTTTAAGCTTTTGGCTTAAAAAAGTTGAAAAAGTGTTTTCAAATGACAGTTTCTGCTTGAATTAATCACTTAAAAGCTAAAAGCTTGAAGCAGGTAGAAAGGTGCTTTAAAATGCTTCTCACTTTTCTATTACACAAAAGTACTTATTTTACCAAACACTACCAACTTTTACTTTTCTAGAATCACTTTTTTCTCAAACATTATCAATTTTACTATTAATCACTTTTCCCAAAATCACTTTAAAAAATCACTTTTTTAAAGTTGAAGCAATTGCAAACACTCCTGAAAAACACTCGGACTTTGTGCACCTCCAAAGGTGCTGGGCGCACCTCTTTTTTGTCGAAGATGGACATCTATGTCCTTGACATACGGAAGTTAGGTTGCTACTTGCTAGGCGCACGTACATCTTTAACTCACGTACTACTCCGTATTACTACGGAGGTGTTTACTTCACTGCTAAAGTCACAGTTAAGTTAGTAAGACAGGTGAAGTAAACACGCACACTGCTTAAAAATCCGCTTACTAAGCGAAAGAGGTGCTTAAAGTGCCGCTTATTAAGCATACCACCCCCCATGTATTAATTAAGCGGCACTTTAAGCTTTTTCAGTTTCCGAATTTACCCCTTGCCCTTAACCTATTGTTATCCCTGCCCCACCTACCCCGACCCCACCCTACCCTTACCCCACCCTACCCTTACCCCACCTACCCTACCCCACCCAGACCCCACCCTTCCTACCCCACCCCTACCCTACCTAACCGACCCCCACCCTACCCTTACCTACCCCGACCCTACCCCTACCTACCCGACCCCCCCCTACCACTACCCCGACCCCACCCTACCCCTACCTTACCTGTCCGACCCCACCCCTACCCTACCCCACCTACACTACCCTTACCCCGACCCCACCCCTACCCTTACCCCACCTACCCTACCCCTACCTGACCCCACCTTACCCTACCCTGACCCAACCCAACCCTACCCCATCCTACCCCTACCCGACCCCACCCTACCACTACCCTACCTACCCAATCCCACCCCTACCCTACTTACCCGACCACACACCTACCCTTACCCTACCTACCCCACCCCTTACCCACATACTCGACCCCACCCTACCCTATCCGACCCTACCCCTACCCTACCCCCTACCTCGCCTCAACCCCCACCACCCACCCTACCACTACCTACCTACCCAACCCCACCCCTACCCTACCTACCCGAACCCACCCTACCACTATCTGACCTCAATCACCCCACCCTATACCCCTTACCCCACCCCTTACCCCACTATACCTAGGGTGGTGGGGTCAGGGTGGGGCCGATGTGATAGAGGCGTTAGGGGCAGGGTAGGTGTGGTGGGGTAGGGGTTGGGTAGGGTAGGGGTAGGGGCGGGGTTGGGGTAAGGTGGGGTCGGGGTGGGTCGATGTGGTAAGGGCCTATGGGGTCGGGGGTAGGGTTGCGGTAGGGTGGGGACAGGTAGGGGTAGGGTCGGGGAGGTAGGGTGGGGTCAGGTAGGTAGGGTAGGGGTAGGGGGTAGGGGCAGGCGGTGGGTGGGGTCGGGGTAAGGTAGGGTGGGTAAGGGGTTTGGGTTATGGGTACACATATTATATTATATACTTGTGTTCATGAATGTTTGTGTGTATATATATGTATAGGGTTATTTTGGACATTTTAATGTTAAGCGGTGTTTTAAACCGTTTGAAGTAAACACGGTCTTACAACATTGTTTATTTTATGCGCCGCTTATTAACACGGGTCTTAATAAGCACCGTTTAATAACCGGTGAAGTAAACATGTCCTACGTGTGCGTAGGAAACGGAAAGGACACATCTTAATTCTTTAATTTTTTAATTTAATGTGGATGGAATTTAAATTACAGATTAATTTTTTATTTATTAAAACTTACAAATTAATTAATTACATAGTAATACGTAAAATATTAAGACCATGTTTGGTTACCTTATTTTTTCGGTTTGTCAGCCTTATCAGTCAATTTTTTCACATAATATGTAATTTTTTATTTTGCGCGCAGATTAATGTAATAATAATATATATAATGTTGAAGTTATTTTTATGGCTAAATGCGGTGATATTATTGCAGAAGAGCATTTTATCTACTTTTATACTCCCTTTGTCCCAATATAAAAGGCACACTTTCCTTTTCGGTCCGTCACAATATAAAAGGCACATTTCCCTTTTTGGCAAACAAAACAGTGTCAAACAGTGCCAAACAGTGCCAAACAGTGTCCAAACAGTGTCTAAACAGTGTCAAACAGTGTTCAAAGTGTTCACCCTTAAAAAGTCCCCAAACGCAAATGTGTCTTTTATATTGGGACGGAGGGAGTATATATTTTCCTTTGTTTTATACTCCCTCCGTCCCAGGGAGAAGTTCTCGGGTTGACTTTCACACATATTAAGGAAATAAAGTTACTGGGGGGTAAATTTTACTGTTTGGCACTATTTCGACACTGTTTTGCACTGTTTGGCACTGTTTTGATGTAGAATAACTTTTCATTTAGGGAAATGGGAACTTCTTGTTGGGACTGCCAAAAAAGGAAATTGAGAACTTCTCCCTGGGACGGAGGTAGTAATTTTAAATATAAAATTTCATAACTCAGTCGAATCGGTTAATCCAGTCACATTAACAAAGAACTCCGTACTTCATAAATTTCACCACAATCATTCGATTCGACCGATTTCAGAGCTAATTTTTCGATTGATCAGTCTTTATCAAACAACATTTTCACCCAACATGTGACTTTTGATTGCGTGCGCTAAGTTATGTAATAATAAATATATTAAGATTGAAGTTACTTTTCTGTCTCAATTGGATGAAGTTACTCTAGAGGGCTATTTTAGCTATTCTCAGATAATTTTATTTTATTTTATTAATAAAATATATTTTAATTTTTTTTCATAATTCAGCAGAATAAGCTAATCGAGCCACCTTTTTAAACTCCATCAGCACCATGTTGAGTTGTTGACTCCACATTACGGGCATATATGTTACATGACTAGATTTATGATGTGAATGATATTTAGTATGTTTTTAATTGAACTGATTTCGATCCAGATAGATTCAAACAAATAGGATCAAATCTTACTAGACTAGATTTAAATATAGTACAAAAATATACATTTATCAACCGTTCAAGAGACTTGACCAGATTTTTTAAAAAAAATTACATATATAATATTGGTGTCATATGAAAGATCATAAAAGATACTCCGTATTTAATTTGGTATAATTTTTATAAAAATTGGAGCAAAAATGAAAAAGTTATGACATGTTATAAGAAAAAAAGAATTACTGGCCACATGGCAGCATTTTATTGGATGTATATTAAATGTGAAATTGATTTGGGCAAGGCAATGGAGCCGTTCGTGAATGTAGGAGGTGCGCATAGGAATTTTCATTAGCTCTTTAATTATTGTTAAATTTAATTAATTAAGAAGGTCAAATTTGTCCGCTTATGGTTACGTAAAGCAATTTTGGGGGTGCACGAAGCAACACCCGATGAAGAAATAGGAGGCTTCTTTTCCACGCAGGCAAAACATGAGTGCGGCTGCAGGGGCATAATAGGGATTATAAAAAAGACTGTAGCTTATCCGAAAATATGTATCTAGTAAAAAGAAGGTCTGTAAATAGAATTTGCCTTGTCAAAATTCAAGGTTATTTTTTAAAAAATCACGTCACCGATATGAGAAATACTAACAACCTGTCACGATTGAGACATTTTGTGTGTATCTTGTCCTCGTTTATTTTTAATCCATTCATTTTTTTATTTGTTATATTACGTAATAAATTAGTTTGATCCTGATATCATTTTAACGCTTCAGATTCTATCTTAAAAGTCAATCTGGCATCTAAATGTTAATCCATATAATAACTTATTTCTTTATTTTCTTCAACCATTTTACACTAGGGGATCGGAGGAATATTTATCTATGCACTCGCAGATTCAAAAATTGGAATTGAGGACTTAAAGAGTCAAGAATAATCATACATTTCTAATGTACACTTATGACCTGTTTGTTTGGGGGTTAACCTAAGTTATTGAAGGTTCAATTTCTAGTTAACCCCGTTTGTTTGTATTTTTGCAATAAGAACCTAGGTTATGTGTTAACCTCACTTAACTCCCGAGAACCTAGAAGAACCTTCAATAGAAGAACCTCCGAATCGGGGGTTTTTGGAGGTTAAGTTCTTGTTTAACATAAAATGAGCTAGAGTACCTTCATCCAAACAACATTTATTACATTAACATAGGTTCACCTTCTATATTTCCAAACACTATTTTACGCATGGATCTAGGTTCACTTAGGTTAACCTAGTTTTTATTAAAACTTAGGTTTACTTTATTGCACTAGGTTTACTTAACTTCACTCTATCCAAACAAAGCATCAGAGCAATACTGCAATAACATTTCTACATCTAGACTGCACTCGTTCTGTCTACTAGGTGTGGATTGTCCTATACCCACCTCGTTTAGTCTACATCTAGACTAAACATCAACTCATACCATGACCATTGAAACAGTCCGATTCGATTTGGTCATAGACGTAAATCCGTTTGGTATGGTTCATTTTCAAACGGGACGGTGTCATATCATATCAATACCAAACAATGTTACATTTTTTAATGTTTAAGGATAAATTAAAATTTAACCATGCTCCAATTCAAAACTTCACATAATTTATTAATTTATCAATTTCATATTACATAATTTAACTTAAAATATTAAGCACTACATGCAACTGCAAGCTCAATATTAAGATTATAAAATTGATATTTACGGAGTAGGCGACTCACTGTATTAAGTAATCTGTAAAGCAAAATTTATTATTAAACTGGAGTAATAATTAATAAAGCAAAAAAGTACTTCCTTCGGACTGTCCATGGCAAAAAGGTTGTTGTTGTCGTTCTCTCCTACGGCTGCCACACAGTATGACTTCCAAACACATTTACAATGGCAACAATTCTTGCGTGCTTTGGGGTTTGATAAGCTCTTACCCACACGGTTCAAAAACAAAATTGAGTTGGAGCTTAAACTTAAAAATCAATTATTCAATTTGTAACTTTATTATCCCTGTTTTCCCATTGATGTGCACATTGCCCCTCTTTTTTCCTTTGTCGATTGATCGAACATTGTGTTCATTTTAGCCATTTTCATGTTTAATTGTTCACCATATATAGGATGTTCGAGGAATGCCTCTATTCATTTTCCAGATTTGCTCCGATTCACGTTGGTTTGGTTTGTCATGGCCGGACATCCCTGAAACTGACAGAGTTGTACACTTACTCAACTTCCATTCAAATCAATTTGTTTTGATTTAAATTTTGCATGTTCTATATGCATGTTGTCAACTTTAATGCCTTGATGTCTGAGTTTTTTGCGACTTTGTTTAGAAAAATCTACCTTGCATGCACAGACACCTCTTCGAACACACTAGACCAGAAGTTCGATCACCACAAATATGAAACTGGCCCCTGGACTATCCGAGTTGAGGACTACACTTTCAGAAATGACTTTGCTAATTTCTCTATCGAAAATAATGTCCCGCTTGACACCTACATTCTGCTAAGACACATCGGGAATTTCACATTCAAGGCATTAATGTTTGACAAAGACGAGATCTCTCTCAACTTTTGGGCATCACCTAGTGGCTCCTGCAACACTTCGTCTAGCCAAGGTATGTTTGCCACACCTTCAACGTGTCTTTTAAACCACCCAAACTCTTTAATTTAGTCTCCCCATTTGATGTGCTTCAACAACAGCATGTCATGCATCATTGCACATGTGTATGATTCCGTATTTCCATACAATGCAGAGAGCACTTCCTTGTGTATGTCGAGTCCGCCTTTCCAGACTGCTCATATAGACAACTGTTTTTCCTCACTCTTTTCTTTACGTGCCAACAAAAACTGAAGAGGTGTGTGCTGTTTTACGCATATTGCCATTTTAAGTTGTATTCTTTTAATCCATCTTAAGTTTTATTATTCGATGCAGCATGCTTGTAAAACGCTCTTGAGAGCATGCTTTGACAAAAGAGGTCGGGTGCAAATCTGTTATGCCACGGAAGAAGAACATTTTTTAGGTGAAGAAATGGATGTCTTGCAGGAGATTCAACAGGCTTTTGACATCAACCAGCATTGCAGCATAGCATTTTTCGAATATGGTCACGGTAGGGTCATGGCCGGGATCACAAACCGGCCAACAAGTCCTGGACTCAGGGGCGGAGCCAGGGCACTGGGCCGGACTGGGTCGGTACAAAGAATATTTTTAGAAAAAAATTCACACTAAATTTTTTACATTAGAAATTAAGCTATTTTTAAAATTTGGGGTGGGCCATGGCCTAGGATGGCCCACCCCTAGCTCCGCCCATGCCTGGACTAGTAACGACCGGGAGGTTGGTGTCAAGATGGTCTCAATATGCAAAATTTGAACATTAAATTTTGATTTTTCTATCATTTTACGATAAATAAAGTTGAACAAAGAGATTCTACATTAATATTGATACACAAGATAAACATATCTTTTTTATTTTTTAAAAATTAAAAAGTGATATTTTATATTTCGTCTTATGAAGAAAAATGTAGAGTTCAGATCAATTTCGTTCTTGACATAAAATTAGAAAGCATTTGAAGAACCGTTAATTCCATGTTGATTTGGTTCTAAAAGTTTTTTGGAAGAACCGATATAAGAATCAATAGTATTACATCGGTGTAATTATGGTAAGTAGTCAGTTAATCATTAAGTAAAAAATTAACTTATTAATTTATTTCATATTTTTATCGTTAAACCGCTAACACATAAATATCTAAGAAAAAAGGAACATATGTACCCCTACACTATAAGGGTGGGAACATATGTACTCCTATGTTTAAAAAACCGACCCGACCCGACCCGGCCGGGTTGACCCGGAACCCGGTGACCCGGACAAAAATCCGGTTCGGTTTCTTCAAAACCCGAAAATGGTCAAAAACCGGAAAAACCCAACTGACCCGAAAAAAACCGATCCGAACCCGACCCAAGAAACCCGAAAACCCCGGGAAAACCCGGTTTTCGGTCTTTTCCAAAAAAAAAGTAATTTCTTTTTTATTTTTAATGCATTTTTTAAACCAATAAAATTGCAATTTCAATTCCCTAAAAAGAAAAACTGTGTAATATATTTATATATTTATTTAAGAATGAAAATCATGCCAAATTATAATATAAATGTACAATACAAATAAAAATATATAATGACAGTGTATATAATTATATGTTTATTATTATTATATAGACGTATAATTGTTGACCGGTTTTCCGGCTTTGACCGGGTTGACCCTCCGGGTCCGGGTTGACCCGTGACCCAGTCACATGACCGGGTCGCTCACCGGTCCGGTTTTTACAACATAGATGTACTCTTGTATTTTTTTGAACAAAAAAATGACAAAAGTGAAATTAGGGTGCAAATATCCTCCCAAACTATTTTTTCACTACGGTAAAGCAAACCGGACCAGCATCTATAGCTAGAGCTTCTCCCTGCTGTTATTAATACGTAGTACAAGACAAAGTACCCGTGCGATGCACGGGGTATATCTAGAATTGGATAATAACTTATTTAAAAATATGTTTTACCATGGTACATTGTGTGTCAGTTTTGACAAATAAAAAAATAGAGTTTATATGTCATAACTTTTATTATATACTTCGTACATAGTAGTAGTTAAACGAAATTTTGAATCGTATGAAAAAATGAAAAGAAAATTAAAATAAATGATAATGTGTAACCTTGAGTTCTACGTGAATAATCAATAAGCTCTATGTCTCTTCAAGGAGGTTTGATATAAAAAGGTACATTTCAATTCCAATTTTTTTTACATAAAAGCATTTTATAACTCCTTGCAATTCATTCACATTTCATATTTTCATTGGCATGTCATTGCAGATGGAAGTTAATGACTCAATGCTGAAAGAAATGAAGTGAAATTAACTGAAGAACTTGGCTATGAAAAGAGGTGCATTTGAATTTATATAGAGAATACAAAGAGTCTGGAAACCAAAAATGTATTATGAACCGCAACTTATTCTTTAAAAAAGTAACAACTATATACATTCCACTTGATTATAATACTAAGTTCACTTTAGATGTAAACCATTAAACAGGGATGTCTTCTTGGAAGCTGGCTGACTTACAAAATTTCACGTTGGAACAAATCAAGTGAAACTGGCTTGAAGAATTTGGCTTTTAAAAGGGTATGTTTCAATTTCCTTGCAACTTGAACGTATCTGGTCTGAAGTGTATAGAATACACAAATACACAAATGAGAAAAAAGATTTGTATGTTTTCTTGTAACAAATGAGATAAAAGATTTTTTTACCAAACATACCATCAAATTTAGTTTGAGATTTTTAAAAGGCTTCAACTTTATTACATTAACCTGAACATATTACTTTTTATCAATTAAGTTAATTCATATTCAGTATAAGTACTATTTTTACTAAAGGTGTACAACATTAATTTAATTCACATAGATTTCCTTGAAAGCAATTCATTGACACTTCATTGCAGTTAGAAGTCAATATCTCAAAGCTAGAAGAAATCAAGTCAAGCTGACTGAAGAACTTAGCTTTTAAAACAGGTCTGTTTCAATTCCCTTTTGTTACTTGGAAGCATCTGACTGAGACAAAAAGATTTGTAAACAAACATAGCATGAAGTTTAGTTTCAGTTTAAAAAAAAACGTGAACTTTATTACATTGACTTTATTCAAAGTGAGTTGTATGTAGTTTGAAAAACTACTTTTCCTTGAAAAGAGCAGTGATAGCACAGTTTAGATAGATTAGACTAAAAATGGCCAAACATGGCGACATAATAAAATATTAATCTTAGCAATCAATAGAAGCATACCGTCTAAACATACTAAAATAATAATATAGAAATAGTCCAAACATGCTTGTCCATGTAATAAAATAGTTTAAAAAGGAAACTTGAAAAATAATTTATTTCAATTGGCAATTTCTGCACGTAAATTGCAGAGCAGTCTAAAAAGAAGCATGCTTAAGTCCTTAAGCGCATAACATAACTTTGAAAATTTCACCAAGTCTTTTAAAAATGAGCAGTAAATAAAGTTCATCATCTCAAAGCCAACTTAACAAAACATGATCTATTCAATGCGCTCCTTTTAGGCACACCACTAAGCCGTAGCTAGGTCCCCACACCTGATCACTCCCATAAAGTTGAGGCGGTATTTGTGAGTAGTGTGTCTTTTAGACTTTGAGTCATTCATTGCCACCAAGATGTTCTAAGTATAGTATGCACATCCTAAGCACGTCCTTCTTTTATTAGCTATTCGATTGGGATCAAAGCCTTTTTATTGTGGCATGCATTCAGATTTTCTGCACATTAACAATCACTATATGTTAAATTTTTTTAGATCAAAAGCATGATTTGAGACTTTAAGATTTGTTTATTGAATCTAAATTATTCAATTACAAAGCTAAAATTTGAAACACACTGAAATTATCTTCTGATTTAGGGTAATCTTTTTTCAGAAAATTAGAAAAAATATTTAGTCATTAAGTTGATGTAAAGCTGAAATTATTCTATTATGGAGATGGTTGTACTAAATTAAATTCGAATTAAATAATCATTTAATTATGAATATATTCTGAATTAAACTTGCAACCTTTGTTTAATTTACACAAAGTGTATAATTACACAAATTATTCAACTGCGAAATCTTTGATTTAGAGAAATCTTTTTTTTTTTTGAAAATTGGAATAATGATTTAATCATCAGGTTGAGATAAATATTAAATTATTCTAATATGGAGGTGTATTTACAAAATTAAATTCTGAAATGAACATGAAAAATGTGTTAATTTACACAAAGTACATACTTACACTAATTATTCAATTACGAAGCTAAATTTTGAAAACACTGAAATTTGATTTGATTTAGAGAAATCTTATTTAAAGAAATTTAGAAAAATTATTTAATCATTCGTTTGAGATAAATCCGAAATTATTGAATCATGGAGATGTGTTTAGTAAAGCAAATTTGAATAAAATAATTATTAAATTATGAATATATTCTAAATTTAATTTGAAAATTCGTTTAATTTACACCATATATAATAATCACACAAAATCTAATCGTGAAGATAAATTTTGAAACACTATTGAAATTACCTTCTGATCTAGTAAAATCATCTCAATCGCAGTCACGTTTTCTGGCTTTCCGTACTCCATAACTTGCCACAATCGTATGACACGTACACGAACTCTCCATTCGATGCTTCCGGGTTGAATTTCATCAAGATCAACCATTTTTACCGGCATGGTTGAGAGAAAACGACTACTTCTACAATAAAATTCGTGTACTAGTTTTTTAGAATGAGGTGAATAAATATAATGGGTGGTTATTTATACTCTGTATATACAAATATTTGTTAAATAAATATGCAGTGTATGTTACTTCAATTACGATTTCTTATGGTAAGTAATTACTAATTAGTGTGGTATTTTTTGTCTCAGCAATATTATGTCTCAGCATTATTAGGAGCAATATTAGGGCACAAATTGTATACTTGTGTTGCCATACAGAATTGAATCATTACAATTTATTTCCTTCCATAGTTTCATTCATTTATATTGTTGCCATTGTAAGTAGGAATGCTCTATCAAAGTAAACTACACGTGCAGCCATTGTAATTGACATACGAAATTAAATTATTCAATGTTATTTCCTTCCTTATTTGTACTGTTGCCATATATGGTCAACTTGGAACGTATCTCCCTCAAAAAAAAAACTTGGAACGTATCTCACACTTAATGCTTTAGATGGGCGGGAAGTAACGTGTGTGCAGGTTGTTTTTCTAATTTTGCCCCTTGTTTTGTATCATTTTGGGCGGCAAAGACTGACTTCACTTTGTTACTTTATATATAATAAAGATTTCTTGATGTCCTTTTCTTCTTCCTCAATTTGTCAACAAGATCTCTAAACCATATCAATTTTGAGCTAGACTGCGAAGGACAACGCAAAATGTGCTTTGAGGACAAACAACTCCTAGATTCAAATCGAAGACTAAATAATCCTGGAGTACAACTCCTGCTTTCTCTCTTAGTGCATCTAGAACTCAAAAGTTAATCATAACCAGGCCCAACACTTCATTTTATTTTCACTTTTTTTTTGTTAGTTTGAGGGCTTATTTTTGGGAACCTCGAACTTCAGTGTAGTTTACGCATACCAAATTTCAGCTTAAAATAAACTGGGAAGGTAGTCAAATGATTTTCTGAAATATACTTCGTTGTTTAACCACGCGGTTATCTTCAAAAATTTATTTGACTGCCTTCCCGATTGAATTTTTATCGCAAATTTGGTATGGGTAAACTAGACTTAATGAAAAAGATGCTCAAAAAATTACACCGGGAACCTCCCCAAATGACGACGGCCGGACATTGCTTCCTATATAAGGGGTGATTCGCACTTTTTTTGTTAGTTCAAGGGCTTATTTGTTCCTTTTCCCTTTAGTTTAATAAGCTTTTTGTTCTAAAAAATAAAAGAGATGTATATATGTTCTCACACCTATAGTGTAGGGGTATTTATGTTCTTTCTCAATATTTAACCGTAAATAAATATACAAAATTTAATAAGCTAAAGATGAAAAGAAAACAATTTATGAAGAACTCGAATGCACCTATACTTGTACCACATGTAGCAATGAATGTAACGCTTGTGTAATTATCAATGTTCTTACTCATTGAATTGTGTAATACAACAATTGATCATAAATAGATTGAAATCGTTGAGCATTCTTGAAACTTTGATTTTTTTTTAAAATGGATTAATTTCTTATGCCTTCATTTATTCTTGTAGAACTCCGCATTGCTGGATGAACTTCATTTGTTTCATTTATTTTATTGTTTTTTTATCATATTACAATAGGAAATTACTTACGATAGCCCAATAGGACTAAAACATGACATTTTCACCATAGTATAGTCATATGTTTGATTTTTCTTAGTAAGATTAAATATTACATTTCTACCCCTAATTTAATTAGTTAATATAATTAATTGCCCCTATTTCCCTTGCATAACCAAAGTCATTTTGTTGGTGGCTTATCAATCTGATGACGGCGACGATGAACTCCGGTGACGGAGGCGGACAGGCAAATCGATACCAGCGATCTAGGTGAAAATTCTGATGATCGGAGTGACCCCGAATTTAAACGTCTATGGACTTTTTAAAAGTCAATAAACGTATCAATGAATTTGTAAGTCAATAGAACTCAATCATAAAAAAGTCTCAATTTAAAATTTCATAGACTTTTAAAAAGCCCATGGATTAATAAAAGTCCATCACAATCCATATTCAATACACCTCCTTAGAAATAAAAAAAAATTAAGAATATCATACATTTGAATTTGAAGATAGTTAAGGACAAGTTAAATATCCTTTCCTAAATTCTTTCAAAAAAAATCTTTCCTAAATAGATACGTACTATGGTAGATTGTAGGGTAAGCAAAAATACCGAACCGGCATGATACCGAACTAGAAAAGAGAGTCGAATTGTACCTGTTCCAAACCATGTCATGATCGGTTCTCATTTTATGAGTACCAGTACCAGACCGAACCAAATTGAAGTATACGTTTAACATACATGTGTACCATGAGACTGTAATACATAGACTGTTTATGGAATCTGGTAGAAATGTGGATTTACCACTTTTTAACGAGTCAGATGCTTGTGGTTGGCCTATAAGAGTCGAAAGATTCTTGAAGCTCAACGTAGCTATGGAAGAGAAAGCCTTAAATTGGTTTCAATAGTGGGAAGAACAGGCAGTAATGCGTAATTGGGAACAATTTAAGGCAGCTCTAATCAGAAGATTCCAACCTGATTTGGTACAAAAATCCCTTTGGCCCTCGGTTGAGTGTGAAACAAACTAGCAGTGCCATGGAGTATAGAGAAAGATTTGATCTAGTTGTAGCCCCTTACCGACATACAGATATGGGAATACAGGGGATATTTTTGAATGGTCTGAAAGAAGAAGCAAGGGTAGAGTTGAAATTATATCCAGCCAGGACTTTAGCTTATTTGAAGGATAGGGCTTTATTGTTGGAAGAAAAATATCTGGCTCTCAAAACAAGAAAAAATAGAGAGGAGGAAAGAAGAGGATGGAAAGAAAAAGTGGGCAGCACATCAACATTTCAAAGATGGATTGATGGTACAAAATGGAGATCTAATTTGAGTCATCAAACTTAACCAGATAGACTGCCATTAGGAAAAAAAGGGAAGTGAATCAGCAAGTAAACCTGTAGGGCTAAGGGCAGGTCAGAGGCTATCACCTGAAGAGCTACAAGAGTTAAACAGAAAGGGGTATGCTTTAGAGTGGAGAGAACTGGAGCAAGGATCACACCTGCAGAATGAAACATTTTCAGTTTGTGGTAATAGAGGAATCAGATAATGAGGAAGAAAAAGAAATACCTCAGTTGGAATCTTGTTAAAATCCCAACAATGCAATTATCTATCATGAGTAAGGCAAGCATTACAACTCCCAGAACTTTTAAAGTGACAGGAAGGATACAGGGCCACAGGGGTAGCAAGAAAGTGGTGGTGTTAATTGATTGTGGGGCATAAAGTGGAGATTGGAAATGGGGATCATGTGAGTAATAACGGTAAATGTGAAGCTGTTACTCTCAGGGTGCAACAAACCAACATAATTCAGGATTTTTATACATTAGACTTGGGTGGAACTGAGATTGTGTTGGGAATAGAATGGCTTTCTGGGTTAGGAAATGTGGAATTCAACTTCAGTCAGCTCTAACTATCAAATGGGAGGAGAAAAGCCAGAAACAAATGCTAAAAGGAGATCCAACTCTGAGTAGATCTGAAGCTTCTTTTAAAAGCATAGTAAAAAATATCCATATACAAGGAGAAGGATATTACTTGTTCAGTGCTGAACTGGTGGAAGTTAGGGTGGAATCAGCACAGGGTGAAACAGAACAGGAGAAAGGGTGGATCAAGGAGATACTAGCAGATTTTCAAGAAGTGTTCCAACCACCAAATGGCTTGCCTCCAATGAGAGATTGTGATCATGCAATCACAATAAAGAACGGTGCTACCATACCAAACATTAGACCCTACAGATATCCTCAAAATCAAAAAAATGAAATTGAGAAGCTAGTACAGGATTTACTCAAGACTGGAATTACCTAATCGCAGAGAAGATTATGAGTTACTTATAGCAGTTGCAGACTAACAGTCGCTTCTATAAACCGCCCGTGACCACCGCTTCTAAGAAACACACACTATTCAGCAAACTGCATAATATTATAGCCGCAATAGCTACTGCTTTGTGCATAGCATGCAAATGCATGCACCACCATTTTTAACTAGAGCAGGCCCGCCTCCATCAGCCACATGAATGTCTAATGCCGATGTAAATGAAATCAAACTATTTCCAAACTAGTTTAACAGAGTCTACAAAAACAAGTGGTTGTCTCTTGGTACAGCAACTAATCATATAAAACCAAAGACCATACAGCGATTTTCACATCAGTAAAAAATGTTACTGGATCTATTTCACTCCAATTTTTACACCAAATTGATTTGTGCTTTCTCATATTAAGCACCACTGCATTTTAGTTTTTTCAATTTACGTTTGCTGTCTTTTAACATTTTAGACATACTGTGGCTGTAGTCTGTAGATCCTTTTTGAAGGCCAGTTTTGTAAAATACATGATTTGTATTTAATAAAGGCTGAGCAAAAGTAAGCATTGACATTCGAGAGGATGGAGTATCAACTACTACCAAAGTCCCAAGTGGCATATGTTAGTCATGCTTAATGCCACATACCGTAGGCAAAATGGCAGCAATTGAATAAAATTTACTACCTCCATCCCGTTCAAAGGTCTCATTACAAAATGGAATGATTATTTACACAATAATTAAATATGCTAATTCGAGTATATTTTGAGAGATAGTTCTGATGGGCGTATAATATAACGAGTTATTGATGATAACTGTGATGTTATAGATGTATTATTTTAAATATTTGATGATTAAATTGTTATTTAAAAGTTTTAATTGTTTCCTAAAATAGAAAATTCAAACTTTTAGTTGGAACATCCAAAAAATGAAAGTGAGAACCTTTGAATGAGACGGAGGGAGAACATATTTAATCATCTCGTGTATAAGAGGGTTGCTATTCTAAAAATCAAGTATGATCTGAAAACACTACTTGTGCAATGAAATGCCAACAGTTACATGTGGGGGATCAATATAGTTCAAGGAAATATGCACCTCATGTAGTAATTTGTGTCCCTCTAATAAAATTTGCACGGAAACATAACTCTCAATTTCTGATTTCTCAAGTCAGATGATGGAAGAGCTAGTCACTGAAATATGTTATACAAATTTTCAAACTCATAAGAATTAAAAACAGATCTGCACTACTTAAATAAAAGAGACCAGTGATATGCATTACCAGGAGCAATAGGTCGTACGCCCCACCAGGTCATTCATCCATTTGAACACATTCTACAACAAAATGTTCACTCTAACTTCAATGAGTAAAAACAGTGTCATTCCGTCGTGGGGGTCTGTCAGGTATACTTCCTGGCTTGAACTTTGAAGCCTCATGTCTAGCAAGTTCAGGGGGCACAGGACTGTTGCTTTGAATGAGCATTTGCTTAAGATCATAGAAGACGTCAGTGTCCTGAAGTGTCAAAAATGTTGTTGCAACCCCAGTCTTGCCAGCACGCCCAGTTCGCCCAATACGATGGGTGTATGCCTCGATATTATTGGGCATATCGTAATTTATCACATGTGCCACATCCGGTATATCAATCCCACGTCCTGCCACATCCGTTGCAACCAATACAGTATACCTTTTCGTCCGAAACCCTTCCAGGCTGATTTCCCTTTGTTCCTGTGACTTCCCACCATGCAATGTAGTTACTTTATAACCCGCCTTATCCAATGTTTTAGAAACAAAATCAGCCTGTTTCTTGGTATTGATAAACACAATAGCCGTCTTGTCCGCAAGTTCATCCAGTAATCTCTGCAACTTATAACTCTTCTCGGATTCTTTGACCATTACGACATGCTGGGTAATAAGGTCAGTTGTCTTTCCAGCAGTTCCAATTGTAACGACAACAGGGTTCCTTAAGTACTTTCTTGCCAGTCGTTCCACAGCAGGTGGCATGGTAGCACTGAACATGTATGTTGTTCTATAAATCTTCTTCTCATCAAGCTCTTCATCCTCATTCTCTGGTTTCAAATTGCTAGACGGCATGGCCTCAAGTACACCAACAACTTGAGGTTCAAAACCCATGTCAATCATACGATCTGCCTCATCTAGCACAACATAATTACATTGGTTGAGAACACAATACCGTCTCTCTAGGCAATCAATGAGTCGCCCAGGGGTGGCAATGACCACCTCACAACCCTGTCTAATCCTAAAACCTTGTTCTTCAATAGACTGCCCACCAACAATAGAAACTACTTTGATGCCCAAATAATGTGCAAACTTGACAGTCTCATCCTCTATCTGTTGGGCAAGCTCTCGTGTGGGAGCCATGACAACAGCATAAGGTCCTTCTGCTTCATTATCTTCACTCATGGGAGGAAGCCTTGAGATATACGTCAACATGGGAAGAACAAAGGCAGCAGTTTTACCTGATCCAGTTTCAGCAACACCAATTACATCTCTCTGTTGAAGACCAAGGGGAATTGCGGCCATTTGGATGGGAGATGGGGTCTTGTACCCAGCCCTCTCAACAGCCTTGAGAAGCTCTGGGGTTAGCTTGCTCTCCGTCCAGCTTCTCATGGGGCGGGGAATCTTGGATCCTTTGTATGAAATGTTGAAATCCTCCCTGAATATTCTCCAGTCTCTCTCGGTCATTTCCTCAAGCTTCTTGTCAGACCAATGGCGGTCCACCCTCATGTCAAAGGTGTCATACGAATCAGCTGCCTGCTCTTTTTTCTTGATTGCGGCTGCTTCACCGGCTGTCTCCTCAGTACCATCCTTCTTCCGGATCTCTTCCCGAATCTCTCTCTCATTCTTTGCAGCCAGCTTTTTCTGCTCCCTCCTGTCCATCCCTGCTCGAAGACCACGGCCAAAGAGCAGTCTAGCTTCATGAGGGTTTTGGTACAGTGAATTCATATCACGGGAGGTGTCCTCTGTGTTCTCCCAATCAAATGAAAAGCGGAACTTCTCACTAGGCTTAATGACTCGTTTCTTAGGTTTCTTAGAGCCCAAGTACTGCTCTTTGATGGCTTCAAGCTCCTTCTCCCTCTCCCGGTCAGCTGATTTCTCAATTCTAGCACGATCCCGTTCTTTGGCATCATCCTCACGTTCCCTTTCGCGCTTCCTGCGCTCAGAATCGCGTTCCCTGTCTCTTTCACGCTCCCTCTCTCTTTCACGTTCCCTGTCTCTTTCACGCTCCCTCTCTCGATCCCTCTCCCTGTCCTTATCGCGGGAGCGATGGTAATCCCTGTCGCGATCGCGATCATCATTGGAGGAGGGCCTGCCGTTATCTTTATGCGAGGAGGGTGGATTGCTGGAAGGTCGGTTAACTTGTTGGAGAATCATCTCTGCACGGCGCTTTTGCTCGACGATTTCTTCCTGGCGGCGCTGAAGAGCCAACTGTTCTCTCTGAGCTTTGGTAAGGAATACAGGCTTCTTCACGCCGTCCAGTTTGGTTACTGCCTCGTCCAACGGCCGACTCATATCTCAGTATTTCTCTGGAAGCGATACAAGAGTTGCAAGCTGCTTCTAAATTCTGCTTGAAGTTGAGCAGGTTGAACGAAGCGAACGGATTTTCAATTTTAGGGTTCTAATCCGCGGACGAGAGTAGGAAACTATAATACAAAATTGCCAATTTGCCAATTTGCCTATATAACGACTCCTATAATACGAGTATGGGACTATATGTAATTGTTTCTATTTTAATTACTTCTATTTGTGAAACTTGGAAGTTCTAGTTGTGAAACGTTTGGACTCCTATTTTGTGAATTGTCCCGAAAATAATGTAATATAGATAAGGCATTTTCTATGAATATTACAAAATTAAATCCAAAACCCAAGATATGATTCATTTTTTAAAAAATGAAATATTTAGTTACTAGTTCCTAACGATTCATCATCTATCAGTGACTAGTCATATTTTTGTACAAAAAACGTAACTAGACATATTTTGATCTTGGAAAACTCTATTAGTAATATACATGCCATTTTTTTTTACCCCGGAAGGCAAACCACCCATGGTGGGGTAAATGCCGGGGATCATTTACCAGATTTTATTAAGATAACAGCGGAAGACATAAGGAAAGGGGGACTATACCGAAACCTTTCCGAGAAAAAACAAACCACAGAACAGCTAATGGGGGCGAGACCTGACCCATTAGAAAATACAATCAATGTCTAAAAAACGGGAAACCAAAATAATCAGCGTAATAAAATTTCTTCGCCGGGCCGGGGAGTTCATCAATCCGATTGAAAAATAAATGAAGGCCCAAATTTACATTTATATCAGCTAAACAATGGGCCGTCCAGTTCCCCTCTCTAACAGTTTGTCCAAAAGATATATACATGTCATTTTTTCTAGATAAAATGTTCTAATAACTTGTTTTAATGTGTTTTTCAGGTTCACAATACACTCCCTCATAGCGAGCAATCGAGCATCATGCTGATAACATGTTTTAAACAACTTGTGGATATTGTTCGCTTTGATACTTTAGAATCTCACGGCTTTAAAACGCGGCCTAAAGTAAAAGCTTCAATTCCTACTTATAAATAGGCACACTGTCTTGCGTGCGAGTAATGAGAGAACTTCAAGTTCACAACAAGGTCAAATTAATTCTTGTACTATTCTTTTTTTATTCACGTTTACAGCATATGTTGCAATTACATATTGTATTATTAAAATCATCGTTTAGGTTCTTGTGGCTAAATAAGGGTTGACCCCTTTTGATAATATTTAAATTAGCTGAATCTAATGATCTGCTGAAATTGATGAAGTTCTGGTAGGGGTGGGGAAAAATACCGAAATTTCGGTATATCGGACTTACCATACCGAATTTACCGAAGTGTTTGGTATACCGACACTTTTGGTACGGTATGATACCGTACCGAATTACTTCGGTATGGTATCGGTATATATTTTGGAAATAAATGGTATACCGTTATTGTCACGCCCCGGACCTACCGGACACGTCAACAACCCGCCGTACAGTACGAATAGTCAACCGCAGTCCAACTCATCCATACTATACTAGGCGTCTTGAATATCATTCACAATAGTACATCCATAAACAAACATAATGTAAAATAATCATTTAAATCAGCGGAAACGTTTAATACAAGTGTTTACGCCACACTTCGGCAAACATGGGCATACAAGCCCCAAATAATTATTCAAATAATATCCATGAGCATCGATTTTAAATGTTTAAAAAAAAACAGAGGCGGAGGAAGCACGAACCACGTCTTCCCTCCTGAATCTTCCCGAAACAACGGGCACCGGTAGCAAGCTCAACTCCTACCTGAAACTGTGAGGTGGCCTCCCCCGTGAAGGGGAGGTCAGTACTTGGAAGCATTTGACAAGTACAATGACAACTATACTAAGTATAATCAATGTTTCAATTTCCAAGACCCTCAAATAGGGTGATATAATAATATAGGTCGTAACCCGTGGTTACCCTCTTTGAAAATATACTTACTTTATATAAAGTCAAGTAGTCGGCCCGAAGACCCGTATGCATTTTGTAAGTCCATCCCCCTTTTCCCCCGTGACTATTTGTCACGAATGTCATAAACCTCTGGTAAATTTACTCATAGTCATTTGGGCATTTCCCTATTACATGGCATAAACATCACCGAGCCTCGCCCGGTTATACTATTGGGTCATGCTAGAGCCATGCTCTTAGTCTCCCTACATCGTGCTAGAGCCTTGCTCCTAGTCTCCCTACATCATACTAGAGCCCCGCTCCTAATTTGTCTACATTGGATAGAGCCCCGCTCTTAGTCCGTTTACATCATACTAGAGCCCCGCTCTTAGTTAATTTACATTGGCTAGAGCCCCGCTCTTAGTCCACCTACAGTATACTAGAGCCCCGCTCTTAGTTAACTCACATTGGCTAGAGCCCCGCTCTTAGTCCATCTACATTATGCTAGAGCCCCGCTCTTAGTCACCATCCCTACATGCTAGAGCCCCGCTCTTAGTCATCATTTCAACATGCTAGAGCCCCGCTCGTAGTCGCGTTAATCAATCCCTAAGCAATTCCTATGCCTAGAATCGGTTCAGATTGAGTAGCCTTTAGGGCCTACTCCTATTATACTTAGAGCTTACACGTCTCGACCTTAAAGTATCTCTTAGGACTACTCAAGGTATAATTTCCTCACAACCCAACTCATTGGATTAATCTATTGTTTCTCATATTAACATCTCGGCTAGTATTTCAATACTAGTTGAATAAATTTTGAACAACCAAGTTCTTAACCCATAGACACATAGTGTATTTCAATTTATCTTCCAATTCAAATATAATTACTTCCCAATGTCAAAATATCACTTTTACCCATTCATGAATTCTCTACATGACGCAAAGTATATTTTATCTCCATATTCTTAGTTCACTCAACTATCATTCCATCATATTCATAATCACGTATCCATACACACTTCCTTCGCAATTCGCATATAATACTTCAATTACTCATAAGCAATTGTATTTTCATTTAGGCATTATTACTCATTAATAATCCATGAAAATCACATTTAAATACTTTAGGTAATCTTATGAAATTAACCCAAAGATTATAAACAACATAGTCAGCCATCCTCACCTTATGAAGTGCTGAAGTGGTTGCCTTTGTTAAGCCCTTCGATCAATCCCCGTTCCAAACCGATTGGAGATGAAATTTCTGGACAGCAGCCAAAAGCCGGGCGGCTTTCACAAAAGCCGGGCGGCTTTCGTGGTCTGCAGCTACGAACAGCCTCCTTCAAGTGGCGGTTTCCGATGGTTTTGGCTCCTATCGATTCCCCAATTCTTCTAAGTTAATTACCACCACTTTATGTCAATATTATACACTTTTAAACGTGTATAAACTCATGTTTAATCCACCCAATGATTTCTTAAAAATCATACTCGATAAATACTAGTTAAAGGATGATTGTTGAGTTCTCACCTCAAACACCACCTTTTTCTTCTTGGATTTCCCCTCTTCTTGCTTCCTTCAAGCTTGAGCCTTGTGAGTGGTGTTGCCTAGAGCTCTCTCTTCCCTTTGGTCTGCTCGTATGGCTCAAAATGAGAGGGGGATTTCTATCCTCAACTAATGCCTCATTTTGAGGTGTAGATAGGACATAGGGAGTGTGATTGTGTCTCCAATCACTCCCTCCTCCATAAGTCCGAATTTGCCACCTCCTCTTGTCTCCACTTCATTATTTAGAGACCACAAATCATGTAGGAAAATCCCCAAGTGGGTGTGTGAAGTTTCTCCCGATTATTATTGCTATTTCTGGCCGGTTGGGTCAAAATAGTACTCAGGTTGTCCAAATATTTTTGTCAACATCGGTTGGCACTTTATTGGACTTCTAAAATTATTACGATATCCCAACTCAATATTTGGTAGCCCATTCGCATTATTATGGGCCCGATAAAAATTTAATTAATCGCTCATTAATTAAACACGGCAACCCGTTACACGGTTTTATTCGCTAGGAAAAATTCAAATGCATATTAAATTTCAAATTCAAGTACATCCGGGTGCGGTGTCACAAGTTCACCCCCCCTTAACGGGAATTTCGTCCCCGAAATTCACAACTGCCCGGTCAAATAGAAATGCAAACTGTTCCTTCATTAAGGCTTCCATTTTTCCTAATTTTTCCTCCTCAACTCGGTCACCTTTCCAAGGGATTTTGACCATTGGGACACTCTTGCTTCTTAGCTCCTTTGCTCGCCTATTAAGTATCCCTACCGGTCGTAAGACACAGTTCAAGTCTCCTCGTATTTCCATGGGTGTTCCCCCCAACACGTACGACGGATTCGACATATATTCCTTTATTATAGACACGCGGAACACGTTACGTATCCTCTCCACTTCTGGAGTCAACTGCAATCTGTATGCTATAACCCCAACTCTCTCGAGAATTACAAATGGGCGATGTATCGTGGGGAGACTGTCGTCTCTCCTTGAACTCCTCCATTGATCCCGCTAACATGCGTTCTCGGTCCTTCGTAAGTTCTTTATGAGTTTCTTGACCCTTCTTGATCTCATCAAGTAAGGTAAGTCATACTCAAATCGGGTCAATAAGGCACCATCGCTAGATACTCCCAATTGGGCTATTAATGCCCTCAAGCTAGTCAGACAATACTATATGGTAGTTCTTTATCAACTCCATTCCCCCGTGGCTTCAAGCCATGCTCATCTATATTACTTTGTTATGCTAGAGGCTTCCTCTAGTCATGCTTTGTCGTGCTAGAGGCTTACTCTAGTCACTCCACTTGGTGTTAGAGGCTTCCTCTAATCACCTTACATACGTGTGCTGGAGGCTTCCTCCAGTCACATAACATTATGCTAAAGGTTTACTCTAGTCATCTTATATTACGCTAGAGGCTTCCTCTAGTCGCCCTACATGAATGCTGGAGGCTCCCTCCGGTCATTCCTCTTCGTGCTAGAGGTTTCCTCTAGTCACGATACTAGTTCACTAAGCAAATTCTATGCTTAGAGTTCCTCTATTATGAGTAGCCTTTGAGGCCTACTCCTAACGTAGCTTAGTAGTTACCCATTCCTACCTTAAGACATCTCATAAGACTACTTAAGGTGCATCTTTCACAATCCAAGCCCTTAGGATTTGCTCTATCACCTCTCATACTAACATTTTCGACTCGTAATCCCATACTAGTCAAATAACCCTCGAAGGTATTGTTGCTCCTCGGGGTCGATCAAACAAGCCATCAATCCTAGGCAAAGGGTATCTATTCTTGATTGTGACCTTGTTCAGGTGACAATAGTCAATACATATTCGAAGTGTCCCATCTTTCTTTTTCACGAAAAGAACCGGTGCTCCCCACGGGGAGTGGCTTGATCTAATGAAACCGTTATCCAAAAGCTCTTGCAATTGGGTTTTCAATTCGTTAAGTTCTGCGGGTGCCATTCGGTATGGCGGTATGGAGATTGGTTTTGTGCCGGGCTCGACCTCGATCACGAATTCAATCTCCCTATCGGGTGGGAGTCCCGGTAAGTCTTTTGGGAAGACGTCCGGATACTTGCACACCACCTTCACATCGTTGATGTTTGTCTCTTCTTTGGTCTTGTCCACCACATACGCTAGATATGCGTGACATCCCTTCCTCATCATATTCTTAGCTCTCACGGCGGATATGATACAACTATTGGATTTTGCCCTATCCCCCTCGAAGCGTAAGGTTGCCCCTTTACCGCCTTCGAGTTCAAGCACTCTCGTGTAGCAATCGACCCTAGCATGATGCTTCTCAAGCCAATCCATCCCCTAGATTGCATCGAACTCCATCATACTCAGCGGTACGAGATCACACGACAAGCTTTGGCCCCCCACTTCCACCTCTCACGATGGATAGTGGCTATCTCTCTCGATGTCTTCCCCTAGAGGTGTGGACACCAATAGGGCTTGAGCCATCGGTACAAATGGTTCATTGACTCCCCCGGCAACCGCCTCACTCACAAATGATCGACGCGCCCCGGTGGCAATAGGGATTCTTGCAGCTCTCCCATTAATCTTTGATGTTCCTACATCCGTAAGCCATGTAAGAAACACTCCCAACTTAAGAGACTCATTTCTTAGGTTATAGAGTACCCCGGCTATGGTTTGGATGATCGTCATCTAACGCCCCATCCCGATTCCATCCCGGTTCCCACCTAAAAATCAACACTGTACACCAGTAAGAGCAAGCCGGCCGCTTTTCGTGAAAGCCGGCCGGTTTTCGTACCTTGGCCTTCGGCTCGGAATGACTGGTTACGGAAGCCGGCCGGTTTCCGCCAAAGCCGGCCGGGTTTCTGTCGCCGAAAGAATTCCCAAATTTTAATTCCTAAAAGCCGGCCGGTTCTTACGAATGCCGGCCGGTTTTCGTTAACAGCGCCTCACACCGGAGATGCCTGAACACAAGCCGGCCGGTTTTTACGAAACTCGGCCGGTTTTCCTCCGCCGAATGATTTTAACAAAAATCAAGTACGAAAGCCGGGCGGCTTTCGTCAAAGGCGGGCGCCTTATGGCCGCCGTAGGATTTTGCAAATAATTCGAGAGCGGAAGCCGGGCGGCTTCCGTCAATGCCGGGCGGCTTTCGTCCCAGGTGGATATTTATCCACTCCTTCGGACTTGCACAGCCCGGTTGGCTATACAACGTGAACATTTCAACACTTATATTGTTCACACAAGGATTAACGTCAAAAGTTTAAGGAATTACCCGCAACGGAGTCCGGGCTGGCACGAGCGTCCGCTCCCTTCATTGCATAGACCCTAGTTGGATCTCCCCTTGGTTCATCGATGGTGCGTTGCTTGTGCTAGCTCCACCATGCCCTATGCTTGCATGAGGTGCCCTATCCCGGTTCCTACTAGCCGTGGTTGCACCACTCAGCCTCGATCCCCGGTTCTTACCAATTTGAGGGCAATCCATTTTCATGTGTCCTGCCTCCCCACATTGATAGCATTTAGGGGGATCGCGACACGTGCCCGTGTGGTTCTTCTTGCAGTTGCGACACCTTGGCATCGTCGAGGCGTATGACCCCGAGTGTTGTCCTCCCATGCTTGAGTTTCCTCGAGATGGTGTTGCGGATGTCATAAATGATTCTCCTCCCCCGTGGTTCCCCCTTTTGCTAGAACCTTGGGTGTCATGGCTTTCCCATTTCCTTCTCTTCGCCTCCTCGGCGTTTCTCTTCTTCCTTTCCTCCCACTGTTTTTCTCCCTTGAGGCCCTGGTCAACCACTTGGGCGAAAGTCATGTCAGGCAATTGTGTTGCCCTCTCACGTATCTCCAAGTCTAGAGCATCCCAAAAGTGGTTCACCATCCGGTTCTCGTCACATATGTACTCAGGTATGAATTCGGCAAGCTTTCTGAACTTGTGCTCAAGTTCCTTCACCGTGCATGCGCCCCCTTGGGTCAAGTTTGTATACTCTCTCCTCTTCATATTCACCTCGAAGTCAGAGTAGTATTGGCTGAAGAACTCTTGCCGAAAATTCTCCCAAGTGACGGCCTCGCCGTATTTTCCTTTAACTCCATCCCACCACGTGGATGCCATGCCTTCAAGCAATCTTGTTGCCACTCTCATCTTCATGTGTGGTGGCAGCTGCATGTCAAGGGCCGCTTCGTTGAATCTTTTGATCCATTCGGCCGCAACGGA
Source organism: Cuscuta epithymum (assembly GCA_945859915.1). Taxonomy (NCBI): domain Eukaryota; kingdom Viridiplantae; phylum Streptophyta; class Magnoliopsida; order Solanales; family Convolvulaceae; genus Cuscuta; species Cuscuta epithymum. The sequence continues at coordinate 1,475,194 of CAMAPF010000004.1, forward strand.
GATGTCTCCCGTTCCATCAAACGGTTTACATCCCAAATCTCTCGCTTCTTTGATGAATTTGGAGATCCTGATGGTTGGACCTCCATCAAATTGGCCTCCATGTGGTTCAACATGAACTCTAGAAGCACCATGACTTCCTCTTATTGAAGCCATGCCCGAAGGTTGCCCCGCTCGGCGCCTTCGGCGTTGTCTCCTCTCCTCCCGCTCTCGGTGGTATTGTTGGAGCAGCGCCTCAATTCTTGCCAAGGAGTCATTCTCCTCCTCGTCACTAACGTCATCATCCTCCCCTTCATAAGGGGTCTCTACCGGCTCAGTTTCCGGCCGATAGGTTAAGTCCTCTTCGGACTCGTACTGCTCATCAATCGTTTCCACATGACCGTCGTTCACGGTCAGTGAGTGGCCTGCACGGCCCTGTCCCCTGGACACTCTTGTGGACCCCCGGCTGCCGCGTTCGGACCCACCCGGTACACGGCCAGTCGGGTTCCTCCTAGTTATCTCCTCGGTACGTTCCATCTCTGAAAGCAATTGAGAATGAGTCATTAGACCCGTATCAAATGTCGAATGACGGATAGGCACCTAAAGACATCCTTTGGCTCAAATCACCGTCATACCAATTGTTAAGGGTACCATCTTAACAATTAGAGACCTTGCAACTTAAGTACCAAAAGTTCTCTAAGTACAAAACTTTATGCTCATGGTTTGCAAAATCATTTTCAAAAAGGATTTTGAAGCTTCATTATGAAGTTTACGGACTAAGGCTCTGATACCAACTTAATTGTCACGCCCCGGACCTACCGGACACGTCAACAACCCGCCGTACAGTACGAATAGTCAACCGCAGTCCAACTCATCCATACTATACTAGGCGTCTTGAATATCATTCACAATAGTACATCCATAAACAAACATAATGTAAAATAATCATTTAAATCAGCGGAAACGTTTAATACAAGTGTTTACGCCACACTTCGGCAAACATGGGCATACAAGCCCCAAATAATTATTCAAATAATATCCATGAGCATCGATTTTAAATGTTTAAAAAAAAACAGAGGCGGAGGAAGCACGAACCACGTCTTCCCTCCTGAATCTTCCCGAAACAACGGGCACCGGTAGCAAGCTCAACTCCTACCTGAAACTGTGAGGTGGCCTCCCCCGTGAAGGGGAGGTCAGTACTTGGAAGCATTTGACAAGTACAATGACAACTATACTAAGTATAATCAATGTTTCAATTTCCAAGACCCTCAAATAGGGTGATATAATAATATAGGTCGTAACCCGTGGTTACCCTCTTTGAAAATATACTTACTTTATATAAAGTCAAGTAGTCGGCCCGAAGACCCGTATGCATTTTGTAAGTCCATCCCCCTTTTCCCCCTGTGACTATTTGTCACGAATGTCATAAACCTCTGGTAAATTTACTCATAGTCATTTGGGCATTTCCCTATTACATGGCATAAACATCACCGAGCCTCGCCCGGTTATACTATTGGGTCATGCTAGAGCCATGCTCTTAGTCTCCCTACATCGTGCTAGAGCCTTGCTCCTAGTCTCCCTACATCATACTAGAGCCCCGCTCCTAATTTGTCTACATTGGATAGAGCCCCGCTCTTAGTCCGTTTACATCATACTAGAGCCCCGCTCTTAGTTAATTTACATTGGCTAGAGCCCCGCTCTTAGTCCACCTACAGTATACTAGAGCCCCGCTCTTAGTTAACTCACATTGGCTAGAGCCCCGCTCTTAGTCCATCTACATTATGCTAGAGCCCCGCTCTTAGTCACCATCCCTACATGCTAGAGCCCCGCTCTTAGTCATCATTTCAACATGCTAGAGCCCCGCTCGTAGTCGCGTTAATCAATCCCTAAGCAATTCCTATGCCTAGAATCGGTTCAGATTGAGTAGCCTTTAGGGCCTACTCCTATTATACTTAGAGCTTACACGTCTCGACCTTAAAGTATCTCTTAGGACTACTCAAGGTATAATTTCCTCACAACCCAACTCATTGGATTAATCTATTGTTTCTCATATTAACATCTCGGCTAGTATTTCAATACTAGTTGAATAAATTTTGAACAACCAAGTTCTTAACCCATAGACACATAGTGTATTTCAATTTATCTTCCAATTCAAATATAATTACTTCCCAATGTCAAAATATCACTTTTACCCATTCATGAATTCTCTACATGACGCAAAGTATATTTTATCTCCATATTCTTAGTTCACTCAACTATCATTCCATCATATTCATAATCACGTATCCATACACACTTCCTTCGCAATTCGCATATAATACTTCAATTACTCATAAGCAATTGTATTTTCATTTAGGCATTATTACTCATTAATAATCCATGAAAATCACATTTAAATACTTTAGGTAATCTTATGAAATTAACCCAAAGATTATAAACAACATAGTCAGCCATCCTCACCTTATGAAGTGCTGAAGTGGTTGCCTTTGTTAAGCCCTTCGATCAATCCCCGTTCCAAACCGATTGGAGATGAAATTTCTGGACAGCAGCCAAAAGCCGGGCGGCTTTCACAAAAGCCGGGCGGCTTTCGTGGTCTGCAGCTACGAACAGCCTCCTTCAAGTGGCGGTTTCCGATGGTTTTGGCTCCTATCGATTCCCCAATTCTTCTAAGTTAATTACCACCACTTTATGTCAATATTATACACTTTTAAACGTGTATAAACTCATGTTTAATCCACCCAATGATTTCTTAAAAATCATACTCGATAAATACTAGTTAAAGGATGATTGTTGAGTTCTCACCTCAAACACCACCTTTTTCTTCTTGGATTTCCCCTCTTCTTGCTTCCTTCAAGCTTGAGCCTTGTGAGTGGTGTTGCCTAGAGCTCTCTCTTCCCTTTGGTCTGCTCGTATGGCTCAAAATGAGAGGGGGATTTCTATCCTCAACTAATGCCTCATTTTGAGGTGTAGATAGGACATAGGGAGTGTGATTGTGTCTCCAATCACTCCCTCCTCCATAAGTCCGAATTTGCCACCTCCTCTTGTCTCCACTTCATTATTTAGAGACCACAAATCATGTAGGAAAATCCCCAAGTGGGTGTGTGAAGTTTCTCCCGATTATTATTGCTATTTCTGGCCGGTTGGGTCAAAATAGTACTCAGGTTGTCCAAATATTTTTGTCAACATCGGTTGGCACTTTATTGGACTTCTAAAATTATTACGATATCCCAACTCAATATTTGGTAGCCCATTCGCATTATTATGGGCCCGATAAAAATTTAATTAATCGCTCATTAATTAAACACGGCAACCCGTTACACGGTTTTATTCGCTAGGAAAAATTCAAATGCATATTAAATTTCAAATTCAAGTACATCCGGGTGCGGTGTCACAGTTATACCGTCATACCGTAATTCCAAGCCAATAATTTCTTTAAAATTATAAAAATAACTAGAAACACAACAGTAATTCAAGGATAATGACTTTATATCCATGTTACTTGAATTATTTATACTTTTTGTTGGAGATCGATGTTATTTCAAATATATTTATGTTGTTTAAATTATTATTTTAGCAGAATGTGTTGTTATCTTCATATATCATGTGTTGAAGTATCCGTACATATTTATAATATTTGTTTTTGGAAATAATTATATAAATATGATCAAAATAAAGATGATTTACAAAAATATGATTAGCGACTAGAGCTGTAATGAAATCATAGTAATTCATGTTCAAGTTTTGAGCTTAAGTTACCACAACACCACATTGTAGTAATGAATAGTCATATTTATGTAAATATGTTTTATTTTAGTAATATTCTTGTAAAAAAACCCTTATTTTTGTTCAAAATTGAATAGAACACAAATAGGTTATCATTGGTATTTTATAATTAATTTCATTAATAATTTTAGTATATCACTATTAACACTAATTTTCTATATTTCATTTGATATATAATAATTTGATATTAAATCATGATAATTTACCGATATCGTAGCTTACCGTACCGAAATTTTGGTATACCGAAACAAGGTATACCGAAATTTAGGTATGGTAACGGTATGTATTTTTGCATACCGAAAGTTTACGGTATGGTAAAGGTATGAGATAAAATCTTCGGTATGCCGTACCAAACCACCCCTAAGTTCTGGATAAGCTACTAAATTGATTGATTCTGCTAAATTATAAAAAAAATAGAATATATTTTATTAATAAAAAATGGTGCTTTACAATAACTTCAGCCAGCAAAGTAATTACGTAGTATAATTTTACTTATTTTGATTATTACACAATTCAGTGCGCGAAATCAAAAGTTATGTGTTTGTTGAAAACCCAGGTCACCACAAACCTTGGTTATGTTCATCTATCTACTTGTAAAGTGGGCATTTAAACCAATTGAGTCTTTCACCTTTGTACGTCTCCATATGACGCATTGCAAGCACACCATGATCAGTTACGTTCTTCACGTCCCTCCATTTCATCGGAAGTCTCGAAGGTTTTTTCTTAGCAATTGCTTCAACTCTCTTATGCCTTCCTATCTCTGTCATATACTTAACAAACAATGATACCTGCAATTCATGATTCTCCAGATCATCATTACCACATTATCATAGCATTATAAACTGGTATCTACTACTAATTTCAATAAGAATTCAAGCTACCGTGCAGTGCATATGACAACTTCATCTTAGTGCTCACATTTTTACAAAAACTTTACTTACTAAAGTTTTTGGCATCCCTTCATACTTATCCTTCGCATGCACTCTAGCAGACGAGTTATCCAATATGTCTACTCTGTTGTTCTTCACGTTCAAACAGATTACATAGCAATGCCTAAATTGCATTATTGGGAAGAAGAACTGAACAAGTAGCAGACACATTATACTACATTATCGTATACAATCATATGCAGACTTACTAACATACACTCTTACAAGATCAATTTTATCCAAATCAAACTCATCTTTAATTTCACCACATCCAGCCCAAAATCCATCGCAGCAGTAAGTATGTCATACACTTTCTCTTTGCTTTTCACCACCTCATCATCCATTGTGTGCATCTACATTTTATTTAACTAATTATTAATACATCTGTTATCAATTCAGCATTATTACTTACACATTGGATTGCCTTTGCAAAGAATCTGCAAGGTGAGGAGCTACTGCGGGTTCTCTCTCTGTAGTTTAGCACACTTGCCCAAACATCTAAAACATTCTCACTGATCTGGTTTCCTCCCTTCAACGTCATCAGATCCTGTCGCTTCACAGCGTAGTTCTTCTATTTGAGCACGATCTCGTTCCTATCCATTTTCAACAATCACAAATTTACCACCACTAATTATTAAAAATATAATTACTAAATACAAAAAATAATCATACATATCAGCTCCAAGTTGGAGCAATAACCAGGCAGCCATCTCCCGCTCAAACATTTTCGTTGGTTCTCCAGCATCAAGCACTCTTGACACGTATGGTGACTTCAAAAAATGTGCTGCCTTTTGCTTTCTCTTGTTAATTTCAGGTGCAATATCAGCCTACAAATTAAGTAATGTTAAAAAGTATGGAGTATTTGACTACCTACCTATTTAGCACAAATTCACATTACAAGTAACCAACTCTTCTTGCCTTCCATTTTCTGTTACAAACTCCTTATTTCCACCTCCAGCTTGTATCTGCACATTCAAATGATTCTTAATAGATTTTGAAGCATATTCACTCACATCGTTTATTTGTATATGTATTAGTGCCAAAGTATTTGTTTTTACTAACCTCAATCACAACATCCCCCATTTTCCGTTCTCCAATTTTCTGTTTTCATTTTCCAGTTTTTCTATCTACAATTTTTTGTTTTCATTTTTTAGTTTTCCATTTTCAATTCTGAAAACGTGTTCATACAATTTTTTCACCCAGCGTTCTGTGGCTGACCAAAAGACCGAAATTACGGTCCCAGTCCGGAACGGAACCTAGTACAAACCAAGTGGGGTACTGGGTCACACATATAGGAAAGTCGGGATCAAAACTGGCCGGTCCCGGTCGATCTCAACAATTAGTTTGATGAATTCTTTTTCCATTTTCCTATTGGTTGAAACCTCAACGACTTTTTTAAAAGTCTTCAATTTACAAAATGATTTCGAAAAATCGAGACTGAACAATTGGGTCATTGAGCGACCCGAACAGGGATCGTCGGATCATTTACGGGAAGAGCCGGGATTACCCAGTTGTCGATCGGACCGAACTAAGACTGTCGGGTCATTTTCCAGACAGGGCGGGGACCATCGGATCGTTGATCAGACAGGGCAGAGACCGCCGGGTGGTTTATTGGACATGAAGGGGATTGCCGAGTCATTGATCGGACCGGACGGGGACCGCCAAGTCATTGACTAGACCGGATCGGACTGAGACTTCCTGGTCATCGGTCAAACTCAACAAGTACCGCCTCATCGTGGATTGAACCGAACAGGGGCCAATGGGTCATCAATCAGACCGGAAATGGACAGCCGGGTCATGGACCAGAGTGAATGGGGCCGCCGAGTCGTGGACCGGACCAGACAGAGACCATCAGTTCGTGGACCGGACCGGACAAAGACTGTCGGGTCGTCTACCGGACCGGGACCGTTGGGTTGTCAACCGGAATGGACCGGGATTGCTCGACTGTCGACCACTGGGTCGTTGACCGGACCAGATAGGGACCGTCGAGTCGTTGACCGGACCAGACTGGAACTGACACCGGAGTCGGACCAGATCCAACACTAGGCGTGAGTATGCAAATTCATTGCAGTGGCACTGCAGCATCCGTGTTTTCCAAATTTGGAAAACTAGTAAAAGTCACTCCTCCATTTTATTAAGGAAAACAAAGACATATCTCATTTTTTGGTTTTGGGAAACCATTTGGTAAACGCAATTTACTGTTTTCCTTCTCTAGTTTTCCAGCAATTTTTTGGGTAAACACGTTTTCTGTTTTCCTTTTCCATATTTCCAGTTTTCTGAAAAATTGGAAAATATTTCTGTTAGTAAACGGATCTTAAGGTTTTAGGCACAAAAATATTCTTGAAATATTATGATGAGGTAATTAGTAAAGCAGACCTATTTCAGTTTTAAACTTCCCAATAAAAATTGCAATTCAAATGGGAATACATGAATATGTTTTCCTTCCTTACATTGCCATATATGGCAGACAATCATGCATTTTAGATTGACTCTTCTTCAGCTAGATGACAAATCATTTAATTACAAAACAAATAGAAAGAGAGAGAGGGAGAGAGAAATAAACAAACCAGAGAAGAGAGAAAAGGGGAATACGTTAGAGTCGGTCCAGCAAGCAAAAATGGAAGTGTGGAGCGGGGTTTCTGGCAAGAAATTTGAGAGAAGAATATGGCATTTATGTAGGTTGCTTTAGATTTTGCATTTAAAACTCGAATTTTGAAATATTAATTAGTTTCCTACGATATATTTGCAATATTTTACTCCGCACTTATTATCTTTACAAATATTACTGATCTGATCACTCACAGACAGCTCTAATAACTATGCGTGAGAAAACCCGGAAGTCCTCAGATTCTCGTTCTCAGAAATTAATGGGTTTTTTGTTTTCTCTTTCTTAAATTTAATAATTATATATATAAGGATATAAACGTGTACCAGAAAGTCGTAATCTCTGCCGAAATATGGACCTGTTTTTATATTTTTCCTTTTAAGTTGCCCATCTTGACTCCATTACATGTGAGATGCTATGTGATCCAGCTAGAGATGATGTATTAGGATTTACCTTTTTATTTTTATTATTAATATTATTACTATTACACTTCGACTTTTTCTTAAGATCTCCATAAATAAATTTCTTTTCCATTTAAGGGTGGTTTTCTTTAATTTGCAGCTCTCTGATTTTATGGATTTTCTTTAAATTCATTTTTTTTAATTTGAAGAAATTAATGGTGATGTTGGGATTTTTTATGTCTATAAATAGTTCTCTATGGGGTGTTTCACTCAAATTCTTGAAGTTGTGTTAAAATTGTAATGGCAATGGTTCAAGAAGAACCAGCCCAGAAGAATAGCAATAGTAATAGTGGTGATGGTGTGGGATGTGATTGTAGGGGTAGATCTTTGAAAAAGCTTAAAGAGAAAAAAGTGCCCCAAAGAGGATTAGGGGTTGCTCAACTAGAGAAGATTAGATTAGAAGAAGAACACAAAAGGGAGAACAATGCTTTCGCAGCTAATAATAGTGTTTTCTCACATAGCATCTCATTGCCCAATATCTCCTCAAGGTCTCACCTTTCTCCTCCTTCCTCAATCCATTCCCCTCCCGATATCCCCTCATGTCTCCCAAAGTTTGATCATGAAGGCGGTGAGAGGGGTAGATCGAGCTTCATAAGTTCGGGCAAGAGTAGTCATTGGCCCACACTGTGGGGTGGTGAATACAACCTTGAAGGAGGAGAGAGTCGAAGGTTGGATAAATTTGGGATTCCTTTTTGGCCTCACATAAATATGTCTATCGAACCACATTCTTCAGTTTTGCGTCTCCCAACTGCATCGGAGAGATCACAACAATATCAGCATCCCGCTTCTTCATCAACGGTTTGCAAACTAAATACCCATATATACTATTATTAATATAATATTAAAATCAATCCCTTCAAATAGAAAATATTAATATAATAATAGTTATTAATTATTGTTGTTATTTTACATCCTATGGTTGATATGTGAATGTTGCAGAAGAACATGTTGTCTATGATTTCATCATCAACGTCATCTTCAAGGAATTTTCAGATAGAGCCCCCTACAAACCAAATTTATCGTGATAACGATTACACGCCTCTATGGCCTAAGGAAGTGAAGGTATTTCCATTGCTTGTGTTTTGATCTGTTTTGGTATTATACTAAATGGATTTTACATGTCCAACAGATGCGAAATCTGATGAGAGTCTAGCACCACTCTGACTTAGTAAAGAGTGCACATTTCTTCACTTTCTTGGGATAGTTGTGTTTCAGCTCAAATGTGTATTTTTTTTGTTCTTTAGTGCAATCATCGATTATTCTTCTATGGAAAAAATGATATGATTTTTCCAATTATTCTCTAGTTTATACAACAATGACCGAATTCATGTGATTTTATTTACTCATTTTGTACATGATATATGTTGAAACCCTTTTTATGGTATTTTTCTATTGATTACTGATGTGATGCAGATGGTTGGTGTCAAGAGACCATATCCTTTCTCTTCAGAATACCCGCCACTTTCATCATTTAATTTCAAATTTCCTCCTGGCTATGCTTCTTCCACATCGTGGGCAAACAATGAACCAACATCTTGTGGCAACGGTAGCGTAGCTAATGTATTAGAATCACACAATTTTCCTATCAGGTATGTTGTCGAATCTCGGGTTCTTGAAAATAATATGTTAGTTCTTTAATGTATTGAGAGTTTCTTCTTCTTTGCTTAGCGAAAGCACTTCAAGCTCACAGTTTGAGTCTAACTCAAGAAGTCTTAATAGAGAACATGGAGGTCTTAATGGAGATTTCCTATTGTTGTCCCCTCCGGCAGCTTCTTCATCGCTAATAGATCATAGATATCAGGACTCATCCACAAATCAACTCCCATATAATCCTGAAGCATCAAATCAGGTGACCTATAGATATAATTGTTACATTTTTTCATTTATTTTGGTTTTTAATATATAACTTTTATTATAAATACAATATATGGAGATGAGAGATCACTCCTTAGTCTCCTTCATCAAAGAGACTTATACTAGCAATTAATCGATGAGGCCATTGGCATTGTCTTAGTTTTTCAGTTAACCCAATTAACTTATTTGTAGATTAGGGATGGATACAGTTAAAGTTTTTTCCCTAATATAGCATTACTTCTTTAAGTACATGATTTCCATTTGGGTTATTTATTAAAAAAAATACACGTCTTCTGTGGTTTAATCATGTCTTTTGAATTTTTTTCAATTAGTTATACATGCTTCTTAAGTTTTGCACTTTCATATGCAATGGCATTGCTCTACTTGATTTTGCTTACCGGAGACACTTGCCTTGTGCCATGTAGATTGCCATATTGTATGCATGCCTATATTCATGTAAGTTCCATCTTTTTCAAAGAACTGCATATCTTCATAAGCATGCACAAATATGTTGCCAATGCACCAATCCACATGGAAAAGAATACGTGTGAATGTTTAGCATGTCATTGCTACAATTCATAAAATTAAAAACAAAAAGATAAAATCCACAATGGTCATTGAAGGTCTTGTATTTTTATATAACAAATAAGACATTTCTATTTTGATATTCGTTGGGTCCTTTTTGACTAATTCTGCTCTCAAATATACTATAGAGAGGCGGTGAAGAGAAAATGAAACGACCAAGAATGAACAGATGCAGTCAACCACACATCTTTAGCTTCTTCCCGCCAGCTATGTTGCAAAGTGATCTTCAAGAAAGCTCAAAAACAAGTTACAAGAGTGGGTCTAATGGAGGAGTTGTAGATCTGAACCTGAAACTATAGATAACAACAACTTGTAAACATCCTTTGATGATTTTACCATGTTACAATATTAAGTGTTTCCATATATGGTTTCTACATTGCTACTTACTCTTCTGCACGGGTTGACGAATGCTTCATTCTTTCTATCTTGTCCTTTATATGGACTAGTTTTCATGCAAGTACAAAGAAGAAATAAATGCACTTATAAGTTCGAACATGAAAGCAACACCAACATCTCGGCCGTGTTAGCATTGTTTTTTATCCTATAGGGGTTAGAGTAACTCATTTTTATGGATTGGATTTGAGTTCTATCGATTATTAAGTTGGTGGAGGAAATAAGTTATAGGTTCCACTATCGTATGGATTCTCCAAAGCATAAAATTTGTCTCCCATGTGTGTAGTTCTAGTAAGGGCATGGGTGGAATTGAAACCTCAAAGGCTTAAACAAGTGAAACAGTTTCTGTTCCATTTTTAGATTGTTATTATTTTTCAAAATTCTAAAAAAATGAAACCATAATCAGCTGGTTTTGGTCATATTTTGAAGGAAGCAGAACCGGTTTGGATAAGTTTTCATAAAAAACCATAAAACATGCCCCAGTTTGGTTACAAAACTGTGCCTAGCAATGTAAAAGAAAGTATGGACATAAGTACAATTGGGAAAACCCAAGTAGACTATTGTAAAAGAAAGAAGTGGAAATTACCTGCATGGTCTAGTTTTGTGCTTTACATATCATTTATGTCTCCCTTATTTATGCTTTTCATTTTTAACTTTTTGGTTTTCAGTTATGTTTCTTTATTTCAATTTTAGACTATTTTTTCAACCTGTCGTAAGGCTTCTATAGTGAGGGTTCCAACTCTCGAAGGGGATTTTGCTGGAGCAGCATCTGTGATGGGGTTTTCAGCGCCGCGACTAGGGTACTCCATGGATTCATGGAACAGTTCAGTCCTCCTCGCATTTGGTCATCATTCGTCCAACATCCAGGGGAACGAGCGCTGCGATATTGCGGCCGCAGAGTACAGAGCGGTGCATACCTCTTCTCTGGCGAGCTAGCGTGACGGCCATTTTGCACATAATCGAATAGAGCAGACATCCTACCATACAAAGTTGGAAACTGTTGGACATCATACCAGGGACACTCTCTTTTCATCACCTGGAGACCAACAACGGCCATGGCCTTTGGATGAACTGTGGAATCCCTCATACCTGCGAAGATGGAAAGCTTGGAGGAAAAAACAACAACCTAGGAGGCAACCATATAAGTCTCTGGCGGATGATGTCCAGGATGATTATCAATTCCAGATTTACAATCCAAAGGCTCACATGAGTTTAAGGTTATAATCAAAAGCAAACCCTTTGAATTTAAAATTGATGGCTCTGTTGTTAGCATTTGGGAAAGTAAACATGAAATCATATCCATTTTGAATCTTGATTTGGTTAGAGTTACTTGGTTAAATGATTCCATTATGAATACTATTTCTGGAAATAGGCTATGCACTAGATTTGAGCTGAATAAATCCCTTATCATATGTATGATGTAAATTTATGTGGAGGTTTTTTGTGAATACAAGAGTTGTGTGAGGTGCTTCCATTAATTGACATGTCTGATTTTGATTGTGTGAGTTATTAGTTTAGAGGTTGAAAATGTTTGATAACTAGTATGAGTTATTTAAGAAGTTGACATTAGTTTATGGTTAATTAGGCATGAAAGCTCTTACAAGTTGTCTTCCTACATAACAAATGAAGATATTTATTAGCAAATTATTTTTGGCCTGATTTATTTAAAGAGGCGTCGAAGAATGAGTATGAACAACACTTCATTCCATCTAAAACACAAAAACAATCCAATGAGGGGGGTTGTTCTATGGCGGAAAGTCTTTTACTCTTCTAACTATAATTTTGAATTTTTTCTAGTTTTTGGTAAGAGTGTAATACTTCATTGTGTTATGCTGCAATTCTCGTGTAACAGTGCCATTCCCCTCACCACACGTGCTGCTATTCTATTTTTTATCTTTTAATAATCCATCTCCCTTCAGTTCGTCACATGTGGTTAAATTGTGAAAAATAACTGGTTTTAGTCGAATATATGGAGAAGCAGATCAATAATTGCTTAAATATATTTATTCTGCTCATGTTATGGTATTGGTTTTATGTTAGAAAACCTATTTTGATTTTAATACTCCCTCTGCGTTATAGTTTTTTTATATCAAGGGCACCACAAGTTGATGTTATCAAGTATTCAAATGATGTGTTCCCGCTCGTGTTGCAGCCAAGCTGGAAATGATTGGTGTGTTGCTCGTGTTACAGCCAAGTTAGAAATGATGGATTCATGTTCTAGTGTTGAGGACAGGATTGGGTATACTATGACTACATATGTTGAGGACAAAGACCTTCTTAAACTAGGAGAGAGTATCATAATAGAACATACAATGTGACACCGCGCCCGTATGTACTTGAATTTGAAATTCGACATGTAATTGAATCTTCCTAGCGAATAAATTCGTGTGACAGAATGGGTACATTTAATTAATACGTGATTAATTAAATTATTTATCGGGTCCAGTATATGAGAATGGGCTACCAAATATTTAGTTGAGTTATCGTAATAATTATAGAAGCCCAATAAAGTGCCAACTAAAGTTGATAAAAATATTTGGACAACCCGAGTGCTATTTTGGCCCAACCTGCCAAAAATAGCGGGAATAATTGGGAGGGACTTCCTACACCCACTTGGGGTGTTCTACACACTAACTAGACTCAAAAATAAGGGAAGGGGGGCCACACAAGTTGGCTTGTGCGGATGATGGGAATAGGAAGTCTCCTTTGAGACAAAACCCATGCCCGTCTCTCACACAATTATTTGTGTTGATTGAGAAGGCATCTTTCCTCCATCTTCCTTGCTCTCTCTCGACCAAACAAAGGAGTAAGAAGCTCAGGGAAAAAGCTCTCACAAACTCCATCGTTGGAGGAAGAATGTGACACCGCACCCGAAGTTCCTTGAAAATTTAATTTAAAATTCAAAGTTTATGTATTGGATTTCTGATTTCAAACAATTGTAAAACGATTGTTGTTTTACGTAAATCATGATCGATTATGATACCGCTCGAACTCGTACATTAGTGTTGGGCTTGCGGATACTCGCTTGGGCCTTATTAATAAATAAAAGATCCTAACATTATCTAAATAGTTATACGTAACGTTTCAAGACAAGTTGAGGTAGGGCGGGCAGTCCATACATTATTCTGGGCTCAACCCGCTAAAATAGCAAGTATTTGAGGACGGCGTCGTAGGCCCGCTTGGGGGCGACCCACACGGATTGTAAGCCCAATAATATGAATGACAAATGTCAAAGTAAGCGATAGGATGATTAAAGGAGAATACAAATGCCTATAACCCCATCTTTGGCATTATTGAGCTAAATAATGGGAGTAGGATTTTCCTTCTAAAATATCCATCAAGTAAATTATTGGGATGAGCCTACACATATTGGAGATCAATAATGTGATTTAATAAGTTGACTTGTTCTAAATAAATTAGGATGAGTACAAAAAGACATCTTTGACAAAAGATAAAACAATAGGACCCATCTTCCATTTTTTTTGGATGTATTGGTAGATATTTTGGACCCCAAATGGATTGGGATCAATTGGGAACCATCCCACATGACTTGAGCACCTGAAAAACAAAGAAATGTGTTAGTTGGGGAGGTATGGGGCGGACATAAAGGGAAAAGGGGGGCTGCACTTGACTTTGAGACAAACCAAGGGCCCTCCCCATGTGTTATTGATCTACATGATGCCAAGCAAGCCCCATATCCATTCTTTTCCATTCCACACAGCCTATCCAACTCTTTTGAGAGGTCTTAGACACTCCCACAAACCCCCCATTCGAACTCCCCAAGATAAGAGAGAAGGGAGAGCCACATATTCAAGAAGAACCAAGGAGAGAGCAAGCTGTCCGCAGGTAGTTTTTCCAGTGCGTAAGGTTACTTGTTTGCTCCATATCTCGAGTTATACACATCCAAATAAGGCGTGCGAGATACCCACAGAAAGCTATCAAGACGAGGAATCCGTGAAGGTCTGGTTTTCATCAATCGGAGTAGTGGAAAGCTTCCAAATCGACCGAGCAAAACACGACCTCGCAGAATACGTTTTTGTATTCAAAGTAAGTTTGAATCCAAAACCTTCCTCCCTATTGCCAAAATCATATAAATGATTGAAGAACTATTATACACTGATTGGAGTGTATAAAATGTTATTATTAAGTGACTTTAATTGTTGGAAAGGTTAGATACTAATCTAGACAAAACCTTGAAAGGTTAGGGAACGATCTCGTCGGGAAACACCCGTTCTAGGGGCTGTTTTTTTGTGTCTTCGGTTAGGAGTTGAACTAGCACTTTGAAGGGGCTGTTTAACACTCAATTCCAAGCAGGGAATCAGTTCTCAATCTTCCTTGGCCGAGGTTTTGGTCATTGGATCGAGAAGGAAAGTTTTAAAGCTCATTTGAGGTGAGGACCGACATCTAGTTGCTTACAACTTGTAGGTTATGCATGAGATTACCTAAATGCTTGAATCATGTTTTTGTGAATAAAAGTATGCTAATATGGTAAATTGACCTTCCAACTCATGTATGAATGTTATGTGTATGTAAATGTATAATTTCATGATGATGCTTAGCACATGGGAGGCTGCCACATATCTATTGATATGGAGGGGCTACCATTTATGATAAATGAGTTGTAGGAATAATCTTAATAGTATTGTGATGCTAGTTAAGGATTGTTCAAAATGTTGATAGAATCAAACTTAAGGTTTGAGTTGTTTGTGATGAACTTGAATAAGATTCAAGTGTCAAGTGTGATTGTATGAAGTAGGAGATCTATGGTGTGATTATATGAAGTAGGAGATCTATGGTGTGATTATATGAAGTAGGAGATCTATGGTGGGATTGTATGAAGTAGGAGATCTATGGGGTGAATACATGAAGTAGGAGATCTATGATATGATTATATGAAGTAGGAGATCTATGATGCGAGTGCATGATGATGTACTCGAGCCTAACTCTAGAAATGAGAAGTTATATTAGGGTTGGACCCTATGTATTGTCGTGACTATTAGTCACGGGGTTTGGGAAATGTTTTATAACAAACACGGGCCTTTGAGCCGACTACTTGACTTTATATAAAGTAAGTATGTATTTTGAAAGGGGTAATCTGGGATTACGGCCTATACTATATTATCACCCTATTTGAGGGTCTTGTGTGTGAAATACTTGTTGTATATCTATTAGATGCCTGCCACACCAGCACTTTATAGCCCTGTAGAGTGCTGACCCCTTCGGGGGCGTCCCACCACCATTTTTCAGGTTGAGGCTAGAGCTTGCTTCCTGTGCTCGTTGCTCGAGAGATCATATAGGAGGGAAGACTTGGTTCGTGCTTCCTCCATTCTGTTTTTAAACCTTTCTAAACATGCTCATGGATATTTTACTATGGAGCCTGCGTGCTCATGAAATGCCTTGTATGGCCCTTTTGTTTTAAACAATGTTTCCGCTGCGTTATGAATTACTTATTATGTTTGTTTATGGATGTATATGTGTGAATGATATTCAAGACGCCTTGTATAATATGAATGTGTTGGACTGCGGTTGACTATTCGTATTGTACGGCGGGTTGTTGACGTGTCCGGATAGGTCCGGGGCGTGACAATTAAGTTGGTATCAGAGCCTTAGTCCATAAACTTCATAATGAAGTCTCAAAATTCTCTTTTCAAAATGTTTTTTTTTTGAAAACCATGAGCAAAAACGTTTTGTACTTAAGAACTTTTGGTGTTTGAGTTGCAAGGTCTCTAATTGTTAAGATGGCGCCCTTAACGATTGGTATGACGGTGACTTGGCCCAAGAGATGTCTTAAGTGCCTATCTGTCAGTTGACATTTGAAACGGGTCTAATGACTCATTCTAATTATTTCTTTCAGCGATGGTGGGTGATGGTGGTATTATGAATAGGGAGAACTCGGAAGGGCTTGCACCGGGTGGAACCGGGCATGCCAACCGAGAAAAGCCCTTAGGACCAAATGTGCATGAAATTCTTGAAGCTCAAATCGTGAGTGGTGGTCATCTTAAGACCAAGGAAAAATCACATTGTTATGGCAAAACTGAACCACTCAAGGCTTCGGGTGACGAAGGAGATGGTTTGAGTGATGAGGACCTTGATAATGCACCCATTGAACAAATGGGCATGGTCATAAATTGGCTTCAACGTGAACGTGCAAGGCTTATACGAAAACGCCAAGCTAGGCAAGCTAAGGACGCACCATTAGGAAGGAAAAGAAAACGGGGAGACCACGACCCCCAAGGACATTCTAGGAGGACAAATGTTGAGGGTGACAAAACCTTCGGGGCGCAGACACTATCACTTGAGTGGAGTCGGGGCTCGGGTGGCCAGAACTCGAGGTCAAAGGGTCCGAGGGTACCTAGGTGCAACAATTGCAAGAAACACCACTCGGGTAAGTGTCAGACCCTCCTAGGTGCTATCATTGCACAGAGGTCGGGCACACGAGAGTGAGCTGCCCACAAATTGTGCAAAACCAAACTTCGGGGTCAAGTGGTGGAACTACAAGAAATGAAAACCAAACCGAGGTTTCTCAAGGGAGCAGGGGACATGGGGGAGCAAGCACGAGCAACGCGCCATCCGTGAACCAAGGAAGGACCCAAGCTAGGGTCTATGCGATGACAGAGGCGGATGCTCAAGCTAACCCGGATTCCGTTGCAGGTATTGCCTCTCGTATACTAGTGTTTTATCCTTAATTAGTCCATAAATTAAGGTTACTAATCGTTGGGATCATTGCACGAAATTTTGGGATCAAACGGAGCGAAATCGGGCGAAAGACGGCTGATTTCCGCCAACGCACACCAGGCTGGACCATACGCACGGCCGTGCGTTGTCCGTGCGTTGGTCCGTGCGTTAGTGGCAGTAGCAACCGGGAAGAAATTGCTATACGCACGGCCGTGCGTTGTCCGTGCGTTGGTCCGTGCGTTGGTGGCAGTAGCAACCGGGAAGAAATTGCTATACGCACGGACGTGCGTTGTCCGTGCGTTGGTCCGTGCGTTGGTGGCAGTAGCTCCGTTTTGAGGTTATAAGACACGCACGCCGTGCGTACCTCCTAGGCACGCCGTGCGTACCTCCTGGACAGCCCAAAGTCGACTTTTTCGCGCCGTATTGCAACGTTAAGACCCGTTCTTGATCCCAAACACGTGTGTGAACATAATAAACCTCTCTAAATGAGTAGGGAGGGTAGGAAAGATGTCTTACATGGTTCATGAATGTAGGGACACTAAAGATTAATGGGAAGGATGCGCGAATCCTTATCGATACCGGGGCGCAACGTTCATTTGTGAATGAAGCGTTCGCCAAGAGTTTGGAAGTGCAATCCGCACCATTGATGCAAACCTTAGTGGTATCAACACCACTAGGGGATGACGTGGAAACAACTCGTTACTATCCATCTTGTGGGGTGGAAGTTAATGGTCAAACCTTGACGTGTGACTTCGTACCGCTGAGCATGATTGAATTCGATGCAATCCTAGGGTTGGATTGGCTAGAAAGGAACCATGCTAGGGTAGATTGCTACACGAAGATTCTTAAACTCGAAGGCAATGATGGGGAGACCCTACGCTTCGAGGGCGATCGAGGGAGATCAAATAGCTGTATCATATCTGCCGTGAGAGCGAGAAGTATGATGAGAAAGGGATGCCACACATATCTAGCATACGTGGTTGACAAAACCAAAGAGGAAACGAACATCGATGATGTGAGGGTGGTTTGTAAGTATCCGGATGTCTTCCCTAAAGACCTACCGGGGCTTCCACCTGATAGGGAGATTGAATTTGTGATCGAGGTCGAGCCTGGTACCAAACCAATCTCCATACCGCCATACCGTATGGCACCCGCTGAACTTAACGAGTTGAAAACCCAATTGCAAGAGCTTTTGGATAATGGTTTCATTAGACCAAGCCACTCCCCGTGGGGAGCACCAGTTCTTTTTGTGAAAAAGAAAGATGGGACACTTCGAATGTGTATTGACTATCGTCAACTGAACAAGGTCACAATCAAGAATAGGTATCCCTTGCCTAGGATTGATGACTTGTTTGATCAACTACGAGTGGCGACTGTGTTTTCAAAGATTGACTTGAGGTCGGGTTACCATCAACCGAAGATTAAGGAAGATGACATACCAAAAAGTGATTTTCGCACAAGGTATGAGCACTTTGAATTCCTTGTTATGTCGTTTGGGCTAACAAACGCCCCAGCAGCATTCATGGACTTGGTGAACCGAGTATTTCATAAATACTTGGACCGATTTGTGATTGTGTTCATATATGACATCTTAATTTACTCAAGGAGTGAAGAAGAACATGAGCGGCACTTGGTCCTGGATCTTGAAACACTACGAGAGAAGCAATTTTGCGCCAAGTTCTCTAAGTGCGAGTTTTGGCTTAAAGAGATTGGCTTTCTTGGGCATGTAGTTTCTGAGTCAGGCATTGCCGTGGATAACAAGAAGATTGGGGCTATCACATAATGGGAAAGGCCTAAGAACGTGAAGGAGATTCGTAGTTTCCTCGGGCTAACGGGTTACTACAGATAATTCGTGGAGAAGTTCTCAGTTTTAGCATCGCCATTGACAAAGCTCACTCGAAAGGGAGCTAAGTTTATATGGGATGACAAATGTGAGAAAGGATTCATCGAACTGAAGAAGAGATTGACCGAGGCACCGGTACTTGCATTACCCAAACAGGGTGTGGGGTACGATGTCTATAGTGACGCGAGCATCCAAGGGTTTGGGTGTGTGTTGATGCAGGAGGGGAGGGTAACTGCTTATGCTTCACGACAGTTGAAGAAGCATGAGGTAAAATTATCCTACCCATGATCTGGAGCTGGGAGCAGTAGTGTTTGCACTGAAGAATTGGAGACATTATCTCTACGGAGAGACATGTCACATATATACTGATCATAAGAGCTTGAAGTACGTGTTTACTCAGAAATAGTTAAACATGAGACAGAGACGGTGAATGGAGTTGATAAAGGACTACCATCTAGTTATTGAGTACCATCCAGGTAAGGCAAACGTTGTAGCAGTTGCCCTTAGTCGGAAGAGTTCGTCTGGGGCATTGTTGACTAGTTTGAGGGCACTGAGGGCCCAATTGGATGTATCTAGCGACGATGCCTTATTAGCACGATTCAAGGTGAGCCGACCTTACTTGATGAGATCAAGAAGGGTCAAGAGACTGACGTAGAACTTATAAAGGCCCGGGAACGCATGCAAGCGGGACCGGTGGAGCATTTCAGGGAAAGAGATGATAGTCTCTTGTTATTTCGTGACCTAGTGTGTGTACCGTCAGATGATGAGCTCTGAAAGTCCATCTTAGAGGAGGCTCATTCATCGGCTTATGCCATGCACCCGGGGGGCACGAAAATGTATCGTGATTTGAAAGAAAGTTACTTGTGGTCTGGTATGAAGAGGGAAATAGCTGAATACATTAGTCGATGCCTTACTTGTCAGCAAGTTAAGGCAGAACATCAGCATCCAGCAGGCTTGTTACAACCACTTTCCATTCCTGAATGGAAGTGGGAACATGTGACTATGGATTTCGTGGTAGGTTTACCACGAACAATTCGGAACTATGATGCAGTTTGGGTTGTTGTGGATAGGCTCACGAAGAGTGCACACTTCTTGCCTATCAACACTACCTACCCACTTGAGAGGTTAGCCAAATTGTATACGGATGAGATCGTGAGGCTGCATGGGGTCCCAGTGACCATCGTATCCGATAGAGACCCACGATTCACATCACGTTTTGGCCGAAATTCCAGGAGTCTATGGGAACGAGGTTGAAGTTCAGTACTGCTTTCCATCCACAGACGGATGGGCAGTCTGAAAGGGTTATACAGATCTTAGAGGATATGCTGAGGGCTTGTGCGTTAGAGTTCCAAGGAAGTTGGGACAACCACTTAGCACTCGTGGAGTTTGCCTATAACAACAGTTATCAGGCAAGTATCGGCATGCCTCCATATGAAGCATCGTATGGGAGGAGGTGTCGTACACCGTTATGCTGAGACGAGGTTGGCATGGCCAAACTCGAGGGTACTGAGTTGGTTGAGATCACCAAGTCAAGGGTGAAGTTGATTCGAGAGAGACTCAAAGCGGCTCAGGATAGACAAAAGAGTTATGCAGATAAGCGTCGAAGAACCTTAGAGTTTAAGGTTGAGGACGAGGTATTCTTGAAAGTTTCTCCTTGGAAAGAAATCATTCGATTCCAAACCCGAGGAAAGCTTAACCCACGGTACATAGGTCCATTCAAAATTATAGAAAGGATTGGGTCCGTTGCATATCGTCTACAGTTGACTCCTGAGTTAGAGAAGATACATAATGTGTTTCATGTATCCATGCTTGAGAAGTATGTGCATGATCCCTCACACGTATTGGAGAAGCCACCTGTAGAGGTACGTGAGGATTTGAACTACGCTGTTCAACCAATCAAGGTCACCGACAGGAAGGTGAAGAAATTGAGAAGCAAGGAAGTCCCAATGGTTAAAGTCCTGTGGAAGAGCGATCGGGTCGAGGAAGAGACATGGGAAACAGAGGCTTTGATGAGGAAGCAGTATGCTTTCCTATTCGAGTAAAGCTGTGAATTTCGGGGACGAAATTCCTGTTAAGGGGGAGTGAACTTGTGACACCGCACCCGAAGTTCCTTGAAAATTTAATTTAAAATTCAAAGTTTATGTATTGGATTTCTGATTTCAAACAATTGTAAAACGATTGTTGTTTTACGTAAATCATGATCGATTATGATACCGCTCGAACTCGTACATTAGTGTTGGGCTTGCGGATACTCGCTTGGGCCTTATTAATAAATAAAAGATCCTAACATTATCTAAATAGTTATACGTAACGTTTCAAGACAAGTTGAGGTAGGGCGGGCAGTCCATACATTATTCTGGGCTCAACCCGCTAAAATAGCAAGTATTTGAGGACGGCGTCGTAGGCCCGCTTGGGGGCGACCCACACGGATTGTAAGCCCAATAATATGAATGACAAATGTCAAAGTAAGCGATAGGATGATTAAAGGAGAATACAAATGCCTATAACCCCATCTTTGGCATTATTGAGCTAAATAATGGGAGTAGGATTTTCCTTCTAAAATATCCATCAAGTAAATTATTGGGATGAGCCTACACATATTGGAGATCAATAATGTGATTTAATAAGTTGACTTGTTCTAAATAAATTAGGATGAGTACAAAAAGACATCTTTGACAAAAGATAAAACAATAGGACCCATCTTCCATTTTTTTTGGATGTATTGGTAGATATTTTGGACCCCAAATGGATTGGGATCAATTGGGAACCATCCCACATGACTTGAGCACCTGCAAAACAAAGAAATGTGTTAGTTGGGGAGGTATGGGGCGGACATAAAGGGAAAAGGGGGGCTGCACTTGACTTTGAGACAAACCAAGGGCCCTCCCCATGTGTTATTGATCTACATGATGCCAAGCAAGCCCCATATCCATTCTTTTCCATTCCACACAGCCTATCCAACTCTTTTGAGAGGTCTTAGACACTCCCACAAACCCCCCATTCGAACTCCCCAAGATAAGAGAGAAGGGAGAGCCACATATTCAAGAAGAACCAAGGAGAGAGCAAGCTGTCCGCAGGTAGTTTTTCCAGTGCGTAAGGTTACTTGTTTGCTCCATATCTCGAGTTATACACATCCAAATAAGGCGTGCGAGATACCCACAGAAAGCTATCAAGACGAGGAATCCGTGAAGGTCTGGTTTTCATCAATCGGAGTAGTGGAAAGCTTCCAAATCGACCGAGCAAAACACGACCTCGCAGAATACGTTTTTGTATTCAAAGTAAGTTTGAATCCAAAACCTTCCTCCCTATTGCCAAAATCATATAAATGATTGAAGAACTATTATACACTGATTGGAGTGTATAAAATGTTATTATTAAGTGACTTTAATTGTTGGAAAGGTTAGATACTAATCTAGACAAAACCTTGAAAGGTTAGGGAACGATCTCGTCGGGAAACACCCGTTCTAGGGGCTGTTTTTTTGTGTCTTCGGTTAGGAGTTGAACTAGCACTTTGAAGGGGCTGTTTAACACTCAATTCCAAGCAGGGAATCAGTTCTCAATCTTCCTTGGCCGAGGTTTTGGTCATTGGATCGAGAAGGAAAGTTTTAAAGCTCATTTGAGGTGAGGACCGACATCTAGTTGCTTACAACTTGTAGGTTATGCATGAGATTACCTAAATGCTTGAATCATGTTTTTGTGAATAAAAGTATGCTAATATGGTAAATTGACCTTCCAACTCATGTATGAATGTTATGTGTATGTAAATGTATAATTTCATGATGATGCTTAGCACATGGGAGGCTGCCACATATCTATTGATATGGAGGGGCTACCATTTATGATAAATGAGTTGTAGGAATAATCTTAATAGTATTGTGATGCTAGTTAAGGATTGTTCAAAATGTTGATAGAATCAAACTTAAGGTTTGAGTTGTTTGTGATGAACTTGAATAAGATTCAAGTGTCAAGTGTGATTGTATGAAGTAGGAGATCTATGGTGTGATTATATGAAGTAGGAGATCTATGGTGTGATTATATGAAGTAGGAGATCTATGGTGGGATTGTATGAAGTAGGAGATCTATGGGGTGAATACATGAAGTAGGAGATCTATGATATGATTATATGAAGTAGGAGATCTATGATGCGAGTGCATGATGATGTACTCGAGCCTAACTCTAGAAATGAGAAGTTATATTAGGGTTGGACCCTATGTATTGTCGTGACTATTAGTCACGGGGTTTGGGAAATGTTTTATAACAAACACGGGCCTTTGAGCCGACTACTTGACTTTATATAAAGTAAGTATGTATTTTGAAAGGGGTAATCTGGGATTACGGCCTATACTATATTATCACCCTATTTGAGGGTCTTGTGTGTGAAATACTTGTTGTATATCTATTAGATGCCTGCCACACCAGCACTTTATAGCCCTGTAGAGTGCTGACCCCTTCGGGGGCGTCCCACCACCATTTTTCAGGTTGAGGCTAGAGCTTGCTTCCTGTGCTCGTTGCTCGAGAGATCATATAGGAGGGAAGACTTGGTTCGTGCTTCCTCCATTCTGTTTTTAAACCTTTCTAAACATGCTCATGGATATTTTACTATGGAGCCTGCGTGCTCATGAAATGCCTTGTATGGCCCTTTTGTTTTAAACAATGTTTCCGCTGCGTTATGAATTACTTATTATGTTTGTTTATGGATGTATATGTGTGAATGATATTCAAGACGCCTTGTATAATATGAATGTGTTGGACTGCGGTTGACTATTCGTATTGTACGGCGGGTTGTTGACGTGTCCGGATAGGTCCGGGGCGTGACAAAGAAAACCCAAGAGGAAAGGAGGTGTGTTGGAGGTAAGAACTCAACAAACACTTTTAACTAGTATTATTGTTGTATGATTTTTTAAGAAATCATATGGTGGATTAAATATGGAGTTCTACACGTTTAAAAGTGTAGAATAATGTTATAAAGTGGTGCTAATTAACTTAGAAGAGTCGTGGAATCGATAGGAGTTGAAACCGCCGGAAACCGCCACTTGAAGGGAGCTGTTCGTAGCTGCAGACCACGAAAGCCGCCCAGCTTTCGTGAAAGCCGCCCGGCTTTTGGCTGCTGCCCAGAAATTGTACTTCTAACCGGTTTAGAACGGGGATTGGTCGGAGGGCTTAACAAAGGCAACTACTTCAGCACTTCATAAGGTGAGGATGGCTGACTATATTGCTTATAACCCTTGAGTTAATTTCATAAGATTACCTAAGTTAATTAAATGTGATTTTCATGGGTTATTAATGATTAATAATGCCTAAATGGAAATATTGATGTTTATGAATAGAAGATGCATAATATACAAATTTATGAGTAAATGGTGTATAGTTATGCATTATAAGTGTGATGATATGATGATTGTATAAACCATGAATTTTTGTGATGAAATATACTTTTACTTCATGTATAGAAATCATGAATGGATAAAAGTGATATTTTTTATATTGAGATTTAATCATATATGGATTGGGGAATCCAAAGGAATGAACCTTATAACTATGAATTAAAGAGCTTGGTGGCTTAAAGATTAATGGATTCGTATTGAATTTACTAGTCGGAAATGTTAGCATGAAAAGTGATAGAACAAATCCCAAGGGCTTGGATTGTGAAAGATGTACCTTAAGTAGTCATATGAAATGTCTTAAGGTAGAAATGGGTAAACGCTAAGTTACCGTAGGAGTAGACCTTAAAGGTTACTCATAGTAGAGGAACTCTAGGCATAGAATTTGCTTAGTGAGCTAGTATCGTGACTAGAGGAAGCCTCTAGCATAACATAATGTGACTGGAGGAAGCCTCCAGCATTAATGTAGGACGACTAGAGGAAGCCTCTAGCGTAGTGTAGGATGACTAGAGGAAGCCTCTAGCATAACGTAATGTGACTGGAGGAAGCCTCCAGCACAACGTATGTAAGGTGATTAGAGGAAGCCTCTAACACCAAATGTAGTGACTAGAGTAAGCCTCTAGCACGAGAAAACATGACTAGAGGAAGCCTCTAGCATGGTGAACTAATATAGATGGGCGTGGCTTGAAGTCACAGGGAAAGGGTTGAATGTTTTCAAAGTAAACATGGGCCTTCGGGTGACTACTTGACTTTATATATAAAGTAAGTATACTTTCAAAGAGGGTAACTACGGGTTATGACCCTATTTGAGGGTCTTGGAAATTGAAACATTGATTATACTTAGTATAGTTGTCATTGTACTTGTCAAATGCTTCCAAGTACTGACCTCCCCATCACGGGGGAGGCCACCTCACAGTTTCAGGTAGGGGCTAAAGCTTGCTATCATCGCCCGTTGCTTCGGGGAGCTCAAGGAGAGAAGACGTGGTTCGTGCTTCCTCCGTATCTGTTTTCAAAACAATATTATTAAATGCTCATGGATATTATTTTCCGAATAATTATTTGGGGCTTGTATGCCCGTGTTTGCCACGTGTGGCTCGATTGCTTGTATTAATGTTTCCGCTGCTTAGTTAAATATTTTACATTATGATTGTTTATGGATGTACTATTGTGAATGGTATTCAAGACGCCTTGTATGGTATGGATGAGTTGGACTGCGGTTGACTATTCGTACTGTACGACGGGTTGTTGACGTGTCCGGGTAGGTCCGAGGCGTGACATACAAATTGTAACACTAGCATTGAGTTGACATTAATGGCAGCAACTAAGAGATACAGACTATCATCACCATGCCTACTTCCACTAGGCACACCTACACTAGTTTTAGTACGAGTGACATATAGTTCATGAAGAAATAATAAATAAAGCCAAATGGGAAAACTGTCAATTTGGCCCTTGTACTTTCATGAAAAGGTCAATTAGGTCCTCGTACTTTTAAAAAGATCAATCATTCAATCAAGTCCCCGAACTTTGTAAAATCGTTCAATTGAGTCAATTTGCAGGCTACTTGCCATCAACAAATGCATGATTTGGGCTTCCACATGTGTGCCACGTCAGCAAAATTATTGCTGATTGGGCTGCCACATGCATGCCACGTCAGCGGATGACCTGCTGACATGGCAAGTAACCTGCAAATAGACTCAATTGAACGTTTTTACAAAGTTCGGGGACTTGATTGATCTTTTTAAAAGTATGAGGACCTAATTGACTTTTTTATGAAAGTACGAGTACCAAATTGACAGTTAGCCAAATAGTATAATAGATAAATGTAGTAAATTGAAACAATAGATTGTATTGATTATTTATTATGATACTCTTATATGTTATTTTTGTTGTACCTCGTGTATTGCATTTTGTTGCATTGTGTTTCTTTTGTTGCATATTGTTATTTTTTGTTTTCATGTGTTTCTTATGATTGTTTATTGTGATTCTGATCGTTTTTTTATTATTTAAATTTCTATTTATTTCTATATCTTTAAAATAGAAATATGTATGTGGGTTTAGTCTAAATCATTTAGATACAAACACCTAAAATGTTAAATTTCGATTTATGAATATGAAATGCAACATGAAACATAAAGAAACAATAAAAAACAAAAATTCAAGAATTATCAACAAAAAGAAACCCAAAGAAATCACAAGAAAAAAAAAACTCACAATAAAGTGATTATACTAATAATTAAAATTTTAAGTACTTTAAGACAAATCACATCAGAATTATTTTTTTGAATATGTAATCATTTTTGAAGTTCATCATTTTAATTTTTCATATTTTAATTCCTAGATTTTATTTTAATTTTACACACTTTTAAGTTACATTAATTTTCTGATTTTTTGTAATTTTATTTTATATATTTTACTAGAAAAAATTTATGTAATGTATTTTTTATTATATAAACTTTAATCTGATTTTTTATTTTTTAAATATTTTATATTTTTATACAAAATTATATTAAGAATAAAAAAATGGTATGTTGAAGTATTTGTTTTAGAACGTGCTCATATTTCGACTACTTTTAATTTGTACACTTTTATTTTCAAGTTATGATTCTGATTTTGTATACATTTTATAATTTTTTCAGATTTTATTTTAAATTTAAAATCTTTTTATTTTATTTTTTAAAACATTGTTTACAAGTTTTTAATTTTTAATTTTTGAATTTGAATTATTGTTCAGATTTGTATTTACAATACAGTCAAAAATAATACGGAGCAGTAAATGATTTACTGCTTCGTATTATTTTTTGCACTTTTAATAATTACCTAATTGTTTTCATCGTTTACAGTTTAATACGGAGTACTACGTAACTTTTTACATTTTTATGTTGGTTTGGGCAATAAGCCATGATTTTGGACTTTACGTGCATACCAGTGCACTTATTGGCCTGAGACTGGGAAAAGGCGTTCTAGTATACCGTAGGTCTATTTGTGAAAAGAATTTTTAACTAGTCTGTTTTTGAAATAAACTTCAAATGTTAACAAAAGTGATATTATTTCTAATTTCAGTCCAAACGCGAAAATTACCCAAGAAAGAATTGACATAAGTACTTTAGTCAAGCATCTGGGCATTCTCTCATTTCTATGAATAATAAAAAGACCCTTAACTCCCTTAAGGCCATATTCATTTACTCCAATTTATTTACTTTAACATTCATTCACAATTTCAAAATGTACTACTCACCCTATATGCACACCTTCTAAGCTCAAGTATTACACTCTTGGATTTGAGTTGATCAACTCAACATAGAGTTTTTGAGCAATAACTGATGGATCGCCAACAGTGGTGGACCTAGTGTTTATATTTTGGGTGTTAAAAATTACACATTTTCTCCTCAAAATACCAATAAATAAATTATTACTCTAATTCACACATATATATTCTCATTTTTTTAATATGTATGGGTGTTCACATGAACACCCTTGCATTGAAGAGATCCGCCCCTGATCGCCAACCCTGGGGGTAGCCGGAATCCGAGAAATCAAGGAGAAGATCAGGGAGAAAATGCTAAGTAAAACCGAGTACCAAATTCAGTAGAGTAACAATAAGAGAATTATATTTCGGGTCCCTTTTCACTAGTTTGAAGGTCATATTTATACTAATGGAGAAATGATTGGCCAACAAGTAAGAAGATGTCATTCTATTGTGGTGAGGACACGTGTCACACCTGCCTAATAGAATAATCAGACTAGCCTAATAATAAGGTGACACGTGTAAAGGTGATTAGAGAGATAATTGAGACAGCTCGCTGATTGGAATCACACATAACGAACTTGTACCAGAATATACGTGTTGGTTGCACGTGTACTATCCACGATTTCCTTTATCTAATCCGCTTGGAATGACATGGTGATTCGTTCAGTGTTGGTGACGTAGCCGTGGCTTGTGTAACACTTGATTGCGTAAATCGTCTAAGTCCATACTTGGCTTGTGAGAACCCGAGCTCCTGGAGGTCGGAGCTCGGGAAGATTGAGCTCCTATTGAAGGATTTATCTCTGGTCTTCAGTTTGTCCGGTAACAGTGATTCTTTTGTTGACTTCGGTTGACTTTGTACTACCAGCACAGGTCGGAGTTGGTAGCGACCTCGGCACGCCCAAGGTTGGCTACATATTTTTGCTTATCTGGGCGATCTTCGAGTTCGATGTTTGTGTCAACCTCGGGTGGTCAATGTCGGCCTCGGCTGGATTTTTGGCCTTTGTCGATTTGTTGCCTTGTGTCTTTTCCCGACCTCGAGTGTCGAGGTCGGCCTCGGTTGGAACTCCTGTACTTGAGTGTTTGAGATGTCTGGGAGCGTCTTGTCCGTAATTGTGGTACCCCTGGGGTATATGAGAATATACTCCATCATGAGCGCCCACTCTTCAAAGCGAAAGTGACACTTGAGGTGAGAGAGAGTAAATCTTAAATCTTCTGAGCTTGCGCCCGGCGGGGGCACTTCTTTTCATGGTCACAACAAAAGAGGTGGCTCATTAAAAACTCCGCTGAGGAAAAATCCCGGTGGCAAAAAATCCTAACGGAGGAAAAATAGTACACTCCTCTTAGAAGTGGCTTCCGGAGGAGAATGTGACGCCCCTTTCAAATGAATATGGCCTCGAGCTTGAATATTCTTGCTCTGCTGTTCTAAATTTCTGTTTTGCAAGTTAGTCACTACATCCGCGGCCTTGACCAAGGGTTGATAAAAGTTTTCAATAAATCTCTAAAATTTAAAGTAAAATTTTAACGAGCTATGTGTGTAGTTATACCTGTTGGGTGATGTTGATCTAACTATTGTCGTATTCTGAGCTGTGATGCTGATGACCTCCGGTTTTGTATCTTGTCCGAGTCCCCCACTTACTAGTCTTCCACTCTTGTATACTTAGAGAAATTCTAAGTGTTAAAGAGTATGAGCCTGAGAGGGATGATGTAGTTATCTTTATATTTGGTGGACGGTTTTTTTGTATCTGAAAAATGGTGTAGCGTGTTGTAGCGCTAATGTGTACAAACAGGAATTTATAAATATTCGTTTTGCAACACATGAAATTATTAGCCGTTTTTTGCCATTAATGCAAGACAAGGCTTTGAAAAGACTTTTCGACATGGCACGCCTTTTTGGGGAAAACTCTTCAGTTTTTTACGCGGTTAATTCCTGGCAAGCCACGTGTCAGCTTCCCGTTTAATTTTGAGAGGAGTATAAAAGGCGAAAACTTTGTCTCCTTCCTTTGCGCTTTCTTGCTTTCGAACTTTCAGAATTCTCAAGCAACCATATAGCTCTCTAGTTGTTTTCAGCCATAATTTTTCAGTCCTTCATCACTGTCGTTCAGTTCTTCTTTTAGGTTAGTCCTCGGACCTCCCTTCTCTGTGTTTCTCGTCATGATTTGTTCATCAGAAAACCCGACACAAGGTTTTTTCCGTTGAACTGGTATCTTGGGCGCTGGGGTAACCTTGGTGCCGCAATGGGGTTGCAATTGTTACACCTAGGCTTGAAATCACCCAATGATGATGATTCCGGTCTTCAATTTTTGTTTGGGGGTCGGGTTTGAGTCCCTTGTCCAAGATTTTAACTTTGTGCGCTCTGTGTTATTTTTCCGCAGATTGCAAGGATGGTTTCTCACTCAGGATATGCAAGTACCGGTGATAGGGCCAACCCTGACCTCCCCATCGGTTACAATGATGTCGAGGCTTTGAGTGAGGCTGGGATCAACGAGGAGGTTGATGACGCGGCCTCTGCGTTGTACATTGCTCTCATTCACTCTTTTCGTTTCTCGAAAAGCGATCGAAAGAAGAAAGGTGGAGATGAAATTGGCGCGTTGGCCGACAATGACCCTGTGAAGGCGCACTACTCTTTCTCTGATACTGATTGGGAAAAGGATAGGCGTCGGGTCGGGCCCACCATTGAAGGATGCAGGTAGTTTGCCCTCCTCTTGTCCTCCAGGCTTCTTCATGGTGCACCAGGATGCCCTAGAGCACAACTTCCAATTCCCGTTTCACACCTTCTTCGTGGAGTACCTTAATTAGGTCGGGCTGCTCCCCTGCCAGGTCACCCCTAACGGGTTTTATCTGATTGTCGGTTTCCTGCTGCGTTGCCAAGAGCTGGGGTTGGAGATACGTGTAGATCTCTTTCGACATTTGTTCAACATCAGGCTCAATCTGTTTAAGTGGAATCAGGGTTATGCTACCATTGCTCAGGTAGGCGGCAGAAATGGGTTTTATAAGACTCCCACCTCTCACCACGGTTGGAAGAACATGTTTGTATTCATCTGTACCAACCTGTAATACTTGAGATTTAGTTTAAATGGATAATACTACTCATACCAACAAGGTGCATCTCCTTTTAAGGAAGCTCATCAGCTAAGAACTCCAAAGTTAAGCGTGCTTGCACGAGAATAGTCTTGGGATGGGTGACCCCTGGGAAGTTTCTCAGGGCGCGCACGAGTGAGGACAAAGTGCGCGAAAATGACTTGTGGCGGTTTGTGAGGACAGTACTAGAGGTTCAGAGGGTGTGTATGAGTAACTACCTCGGGCCCTGTGGGCCGGGGTGTTACACAACCGAGAGGAAGGGTCTCCCTTCACACCTGTAGGGGTCAAACACCTTCTACAGGCACAACGTCGGGGAGCTGGGCCTGTTCGCCGACGTTGTTCAGACTTACGTAGAGTTTGATTACCTTGACATCAAGTTGTATGTGATGCCTGAGAAGCTGGCGGGGAAGCTTGGCTTTATCTTCTACTTTGATGCTCCTGCTGAGGATGATGGATACTGTGAGGAGGGGAACATGGATGTTGATGGTGCTGTCGTTGAAGGCAATGTGGCAGAGCCTGAGGCTGATGAGGAGGTCGTTGTTCAAGAGAAGGCTGACCTGGCCACATCCATTGCAGCCTCTTTGGCTGATAAGCAGGGGACTGCTGCAGTTCCAATGCAGTTCCAACTGCCTCCGAGGGTTTGGGGCCTCAGAATTCAAGTTAGGAGAGGGCTTTTGGACAAAAATATAACCACTTCGTATTAGATAAGATAAAAAAATTAGTCAAAGAGCATATGAAAATTGTAATAAGACATTTAAATGACTACATAATTATAATGGAACAATTTCATGTAATTAGACATGTTTTTTACATAGTCATTCTTTGAAAATTGCCATCGATGGTTTTTATGCCGGCGATCTGGATTTCAACGTCTCCGATCTGGATTTCAGTTTGTAACGTCACTTTATGTCGGCGATCTGGATGTCAACGTCTCCGATTCGCAGCTGTACGATATTTTCAATCAGCTCGGCCAAGTGGTCTCTGTTAGGGTTTGCAGGGATTTGACCAGCCAGCCAACGTATGAATTACAAAATTGGAGCTCAAAGGATATGATGAGACTTCTAATTAATATGTGTGGTGAGCATAATGGATTAAAAACTCTTATCTTTAATAAATTTCATACACAAGATATATTCATTGTTTTTCTCATCAATTGCATTTAGTTGTACAACAAAAAGTTTGTGGATACTTTCTTTGAATGCTTATGCATGATTACTAAAATGTTGGGATCTTCGGTAAAAAATGACAAGTTTCTATAAAAATAACATGAAACCATGAGAGAGATATTTGAATAGGGTGTACTTGCAACATGTGATGATTGAATCAAGAAAGTAGTTTAGCATGGTCATATTCACTCCTACCATGCATCTTTACAATAATATATTTGATTGTGAAAGTGATATAAAATCAACAAGCATTGCTCGTAGTTCGGTGGAAATGATAGATGATTATCAATTTTGTATTGCCTAGTTGAACACGATCCTTGTCCTGAATCGAAATTCTGAGCGTTTGTAGTATCAAAATAACTTGAAATCTAACTAAAAACTAGAAACGGTGCATGAATGAATCAGTTTCAATCTATATTATGTACGTCGCTTGAAACTCACATTGAATAACCTATTTCCGCTTTAAAAAAATTACTCGTGTGGGGTAAACATTAAACATTAGTCTCACACCCTACTTGACCCGTCTTCCTCCATGAAGTAGTGCCCCCGCTCGAGAAAAGTTCTAGATCCGCCACTGGTTAAAGTAAATAGATATACTTGGATGAAACCGAGCTCAACGAATCGTTGTCTCCTTAAGACGAATTTGCCCACATCACAAGTAGCAATCGCCTCCCAAGATAGAACGGTTTCTATATTTCTGAAGGACACCGACGAACTCAAAGA
This sequence comes from Cuscuta epithymum, assembly GCA_945859915.1. Classification (NCBI taxonomy): domain Eukaryota; kingdom Viridiplantae; phylum Streptophyta; class Magnoliopsida; order Solanales; family Convolvulaceae; genus Cuscuta; species Cuscuta epithymum. The sequence goes on from CAMAPF010000004.1 coordinate 1,507,896, forward strand.
TGTAACGTTTTAATTGAAGATTAAAGAAAGATAATAGAGATGATAGGATGATATTCAAACTCCAAACTCACAGGCAGACATATTTATAGAGTTCTCTAGCCAGGAAACTCGATCTATACTAAAGGACACCTAATAAAAGAAAGGTTGTGACGAATATACATGTCTATTATATCAAGAGTTTTTTCGAACAACAAGGAGCAAATTAAAAGAGATAGACTATTATCTCTAAGCCATATCCAGACGAGTGGATCAAGACCCAAACCCGAAACTCAACTCCATTAGATACCATTCCACGCTTATCATTCAGGGACAATTTCTCATTCATTTCAAAATGATTTTTATATATGAAGGACCCATACAATATGTTAGGAATTACTAAACATCTTTTGAAAATAAAGCTTTTGCATGTCTATTAGTGTCTAATCGAATGGAAAAGTTGGATGCCAATTTCCCTGATTTACTCATTCAGCCGTGCAACCCTTTTGAAAAAGGAGAGTCCATGTGATTTTTATGCAACCCATTTGTATGTCACGATTATCGGTTACTCCCTTGCTAAGGAAAGTGCACAAGCTAAGCTAAGGCAGCTTCTTGCCCTATTCGTGTAGTGCTATGTTCACAGCTTTTTTGTTATTGACTTTTTTCAAAAGCAACAACATCCAACTGGGCATCACCACTTCAATTATACGGAGTATTATTATATACCCAATGCACATATACAAATAAGGAGTACTTTATATGGTGCTTGACAATGATAGTGATATGACTGATGATGTTTTTACCAAATATTGACCCAAAAGGCCAAAATGGTTCGATCAGTGGGAGCAAATAATCAATTAATGACATACCTTATTCCCCATTTAATTATAATTATAATGATAATATACTCCGTTCAAAGTTATAGTGATTGAGACAAAGAGAAAGGCAAAACTTCAAATGAATGACTATACGAGAAAAGTGTCACATAGTTTTTCAAACAAATAAAAAAGAAGTGTTGACAACGATTCTTTAGCCTAATATTGTGAGGCTAAAGGGTCATCATTACACAAAACCCTCCCAAAATTTAGAGAATTTACTTGAACTCAATACAGTTCTCAAGTGTGTGAGAAATGATTAACATTAACTTAATTAGACCAATCCTACTTGTCAAAAGGGTGTGAGGTGATTATGCAAGTATATTATTGGCATTCTACTTTTAATTAAACCCATAGTAGTGTACTGCTACTACTTTCCATAAAATGTAAATTTATACTACCATTTTCACATTCGCAAACACACAATAACTATAAACATACGTAGCATTTGATTACATTGTACTCTCTATTTCATCAAGATTGTCTCATTTTTCCTCTTTTTTCTTTTCAATTCATCTCACCTGGATTGTCTTATATCAAATTTGGTAAAATTTGCTGCATAGTCTCACTTAGTAAAACATTTTTAATTTATCAATTCAATATGAACCACATAAACTCTCACTTTAATTGCTATACATGTGACTTCTTCTGGACGTTTTGGTACAATTGTTAGTTGGACGAAGAGAATAATTAACATTATAAAGTACTCCTTCCGTATTTAAAAGTTTGCTACACTTTTCTATTTGTGATGTATTTAGAAGTATGTTTCTTTTTGGTAAGTTTTTCTTTTAAAAGTACTCAATTACTCTTACTTTCTCCTTTTATTTTTATTTTTTTTTCTATTTTTTGTCTTCTCTCCTACATTTCTAAACGATTTATTACTCATATTATTCTCCTCTTAAATTTTGTGCGAACACCTAATGTAGAGTATAAGAATAGTATTTATTGAAACAGTTTGACTATATTATTCATTATTAAAAAGTTTCTCGATGACGTAAAATGAAGCAAATCGATCATCCAGAAACATTTCAATGTCATAAATCACTACTGTATCATTTTTAATGCATCACGCTTAAAGCCTTAAAGTACAAGAAAGTTTCATGGCACTTAAAAGAAGCTTTGATAAAAATAATTCTCGATAAATTTAGTGAAATATCTTTTCAAATATAGTCATTGATAAAATTTCTGGAAAAATGACTCACCCATTTCAATTAAAAGAAGCTTACGCACCTTTCTCAAAATTAAATTAATTAGTTTGACTAATTAATGAGTTTTTTCTTTAAAATTTGATGTGATAGAATTTATGAGAAAAGACTTATCATAATTCACTATTCACTAGTCATTGATACTCCGTAATTTATACGAATAAAATATCGATTTTTTCCTACAACATTACCCAAATAAAAATTATGCATAAAAATATTAATAAAATTATCATTTGCGAATCTTCATTGTCACAATCACTAAAAGTATTAATATGATCCTCTTCTATAAAGAGTCTGTTTAGTAATACTCAAATGGACTGTATCCACGGATTGTTTTTGAATTTATGAAATTTTGATTGAAGTGTCTGAATAGGTTGATTCTGCTAATTTATGAAAAAGATATTAAACAATATTTTATTAATAAAATAAATTGAAAATTATATGAAAAACAATTGAATGATCTTTTACACTTCAGCCAATATACTAAGAAAATAATTATAACCTTACTTTTTCTTACTATTACATAATTCAGCGTACAAAATTTAAAAATACGGAGTACATATAAAATAAAATGTTGATCAATAAATTTAATAAGACATAAAACAGGATCAAGAAATGAGCTCAAAATACCTCATTGAGTCATTTTTATTCATCATCATCAATTCTAATACCACAAAAACAAAAATAAGAACGTACGTGCGCCCACTACCATGATGCACTAAAAAAGATCGTCTCAGAAAAAGTTTATGAAAAGGTTCATGAAAAGTTTACCCCCTTACCACTATATAAGGGAGTCCATCACCAAGGATTCATCGTTCGGATTAACTTCAAAGCAAATTACATTTGTTCTAAATTCATCATTCAAAGCAAATTACAGAAGTCCCGTAATCCCATTCCCAGTCCCAAAAGAAGCCATTGGAGAACAGGAAAAGGCCTAAATATATGAAATGAAGAACAGTCAGGTAACAGGGTTCGTTAAGCAAGTGATCTCACGACTAACCGCTGTGGTTAAGTCCAAATCAGACTCCATTAGAAGCAAAACCGGAGCGATTAAAGCTCGGATCCAGCTCTTCTCCCTGTTGAAGTCCCGGAAGTTGTGTCTGCAGGGCCGGATCGGCATCGGATCCATCTCTCACAAGATCCACGCCTTGCTGGAGCAGCACGCGCATTGCGAAGACGAAGATACCGCCGGCAAGTCCCCCGCGTCAGTCTCCAACAGTGACGCCGCGGAATCGGAGTCCGGTGAGGCGATTGGCGGCGAGGATCGGTCTCTGCTCGAGTACAATTATCAGGAGGAGGAAGAGGACGATAAGTATCCAGATCTGAGGCACTCTCTGTTCGAGGAGGAGGAGGGAGACGATGAGATGTTGGGGGATCCGAACGGGTCGGCGATAGAGATGGTGAGGAATTCGAAGGAGGAAGGAGGAGAGGAATTCAGGCTGGAAGACGAGATCGACAACGTCGCCGACTTGTTCATCAGGAAGTTCCATAAACGGATGCGGCTGCAGAGGCTTGAATCTCTGAAAAGGGTCCGGGAGATGCTTCAGAGAAGCACTTGATTAGAATATCCTTCGATCAATTCTGCTTTGGCGGGGTTTTTTTCAAATGTGTTCTTCCTTAATTGCTTTTATTTTGAAGGGAGTATTATTAACTACTCATACTCGATCGCATTATTAATCGATGCGAGTTCGTCTTACTTTTCTTAGTTCATTAATTAATTAATTAACAGGTTGTTTGGGGTAGATGATTTATTCATGATGCAATAGAATAATGATTGTTATTCATAAATTATTACTCTTGTGATCGAGTGGAATGAATAAAACGAATTTGATTGAGGATGTTTTAGTTAATTTGATTTTTTTTATTTATCTAGTCTGATTTATTATGGGCGAGCGTGTTGGTTAACTGAATGAAATCATATCAAATTGGTTTGAGTTTAATATTATTTCTTTTAAATCATATTAAACTGAATTGAATTGAAACCGAAAAAATTTTAAAAAGTAAATTGAACTAAAGAAACTTATTAAAACCTTCATATATTATTAGACCAAATATTCTCATTAACAATCATTTAATAATAAAGAAATTGCCCTAAATAGGATCAAAACATTGTCAAAATTCCTAAATATAGGACATCAAGTTTATTATTCCTTAAATAAGACTGCACATTACATTTTTGCCCCTCATGTATTAAACAGGTCGGGAAGATTCAGATCAGATCAGAAATATACATATCAGACAAAAATCATTTAGATCAGATCAGAAAACTCCGACACGATTTATTACTTATGTTATAATAATAATAATAATTATTCTAAATATTATTATTTACGATTATAATTAATTACGATTATAATTATTATTATAATTGCAATTAGTTGTTATTATTCATAATTGTGTTTATAATCATATTATAATTACAATTTAATTACAACTATAATCATATTTATAATTACAATTATAATTTAATCATATGTATAATTATAATTTTAACTATTTCTAACAATAAGAATAATAATAACAATATAATAATAATAATAATAATAATAATAATAACCATGATGATGATAAATATAATAAATATAATAATTATAATTATAATTATAATTATAATTATAATTATAATTATTATTATTATTATTATTATTATTATAATTATTATTATTATTATTATAATTATAATTATAATTATAATTATTATTATTATTATAAAAACAACAACACACCACCACCAACAACAAGAATAATTCAGATTAGAAGGTTTGAGATTGGGGCATAAGGATTCAAATCAGATAAAAAAAAGATTCAGATCAGATTAGAAAAATTAAGACCGGATCAGAAAAGTTCAGATCAAATCAGACCAGACCTTAAAAAATTTAGATCAGAAACATTCCGATCAGACGAACGGAACAACTCCTTAGACAGTGAGTAAGCCGAGAACGACCTGTATTTTTTTTATGGTGAACGACATGCAATTAGGGCCGGACAAAATGACTTGGTTTAACCGAATTGAACGAATCAAACAAGAAAATTGGTACTTTGATTTGGTTTGTGTTTGCTTAAGTTGGTAACTATTTGCTTAAGCCAATTTGTTTGGTTTGGTTTTAAATCAAAAAATTATAAATCCAATCGAACACCGAACAACTTGTACTATTTAATAAAAATACTTTCTATTTGTCTTCACTCTTCGTCGTTAGGATATAAATAATTAATTTAGATATGAAAAATACATGTTTAACATATACCATTTTAACCTTCTTTAAATATTTTATGTGATACGGAGTATTATAAATGATACGTAGTAATTAACTATATACTATTTTTTTGAGAGGTAATTAAAAGTTGAGAAACTTCAGATTTGATTTTCATCAAATAAACCCACACACCTCTAATGAAGTCATCAACAATAGATAGGAAATACCGTGCACTAGAGATTGAAACACAACTATAACCTCCCCAAATTTCACAATGTATCAACTCAAAACAACGAGTAGTCTTAATGGCACTTGTAGGAAATGATAGCCTAGCTTGCTTAACTCGGATGCAGGGATCACAAAATTTGCTACCTTAATGAAAGCCTTTGAGAGAATTGATATGGTGTAATTTTCCACCAGATGCATGTCCCAAACGATTCTGCCATATATCAGAACTAACAGAGGCTGTCATTGATGCGCCTTCACCTCTTGGAAAATCAAGGTAGTAAAGACCACCACGAAACCAACTCATCCCAATCAACTTCCTCGAGGGTGAATCTTGTAAAATACAGAAGTCCTGAAAAAATGCGATTGCACAATTCAAACCGCTTGTAAGGCGACTAGTTGAAAGTAGGTTACACTGGAATTTTGGGATGTATAGAACACGACTAAGATAGATCCCATTTGGTAAATATAAGCTTCCAACAGCATGAACTGAAATAGATTCCCCATTAGGAATCATGACCGATGATTCGGAGGTCAGACTCAAGACGTTAATAATATGAGTATCATCACACGTGATATGTTCTGTAGCTCCGGAGTCAATTATCCAAGAGCGGAAATATAGCAACACATCTGCAATGACTTCAACCAACAGATTAACAGAAGGATAAACAATAGAGAGATAAAAAAACAACTCTAAAAGTTTTGTTTCTAGAATTTCGGCTATGATACCATGATAAAGTTGATATTGAATATTTAGAAATTGATACAATTGATACTGAATATTGAAGAGAGATTAATAGAAGAACATCACACTTATCACAAGTGTATTTGTTCTTACGTGAGTTCAGATATTTATAGTACAATGGTTCTCCATGAGTGATAGTAGAGAGTAACTATTATACAAGCCTTGCATGCCCCATGCAAACATGAAAGCTACCTAAATACAAAAGTACACATATTAATATATCTAATATTAATAGGATAATGTTAATATTGATAATAATAATAATGATAGATATTGATATATATATCTCAATATATTATTCTCTCACGATTTCTCTTCTTCGTCTCTTCTCTCCGTCTGATATTCTTCATCTTTCAATTTGCTTTCTTTTGATAAAATTCGTGTTATTACTATTCGTTCTTGTTTCAATAATTCAATATACGATGAAGAGAAAAAGGGAAAGACTTGAAGAGACCAAGGAGGCAGAATGTGATGGGGCTTCCATTTCAGAAGGTTTCACACGAACAGAGGGCGATGAAGCAGCTTGTAATCAAGAAGATTTCATCTCTGCCCCCTTTCCTACAAGGTCCAATAGCATATACTCAATTTCCATTCGTTTTCCATATATATAGTATTTACGTATTGAAGGATGTTCCCACTCAAGAATGGTTAGATGACCCTTGTGTTTCTAAACTACACACCATTTATCAACCTGAAAAAGATCCCTCTCTAGCTAACTATCATGTATAAGGCTTCAAACTATCACACTTACCCACAACTCTCCGTCACCAACTGTATAAATACATGGCTCACAGAAATATCCCATTTAAAAAAATGAAAGATATAATTAGCAGAAACTTTCAGACCCACGTTGTCTACACCCACTATAACCTATCACATTTTTTCAAACAACGTTGGATTTGTTTCATAGAATGGGAGGGGTGTAGGGATCTTCCACCTTTTTTCTTGGAAGTTGCCAAGAGACATATAACACCTTCTAGGAAGGAGCTATCCAACATATGAACATGAGAAAAGATTGCTTGGAGATGGCTAGGAAACTCCCTAGCAATGGGAATAGAAGCTTGGATGCAACTTCCTTATGTCTCCCATATACACCTATAAATAGAGTGTTCTGTTGTTCATATCATCAGTTTAGAAAGTGAGAAAAGTGTGTGAAGAGTGAAATACTTTTAGAGTAGAAGTGTATTGGTGAGGATTGGTTTTTTTCTAATAGTTAAGTGTGAGAGTTTGCTCCTCCTATTGTAATTCTGTTCTTGATATTGAATAGAAGAATTTTCCAATTCCAAGAAGTGGTATCAGAGCGAGGTTGACTTTCCATACACTTTTTTTTTCATTTTTTAGAAAAATTTCTACATGTTAGAAAATCGCGATTTTTAAAGTTTATCGGAATCATGATCTGATCGTATCGTTAGATTCGTCCCATTTGGGGAAACTCTCTTGATAATACCAAGTATTCTCATTAACGATGCATGTCGTATAACACATAGTCCGCCTTTATTTTTTGGATGATCACCATCCCAGCAAAATATCGGATATGATATATAATTGTATCATAAATAAAAACTATTAAACCTAAAAACTAAATCAATCAAGTAATTTTGACATGGAGTGCATGCCAAAGATGTTGTTAATACCAGAATCCCTAGTTTAATATTTTCAATGACCAATTTATTTATTGTAATAAACGTACATCATCAAAAGGATACCCTATTACCCTCAAACCCAAATATCCTCTTAAACCGAAGACGGCTCCCCACACTTTGTTTATAATCACTATGAGTACATTTTATACTGTTATATAGTCATTCAAGTGTGCAATGGTCCACTGTGTAATATCTAAACTATACGGAGTATATTACTCCCTCCGCCCCATTTATATTGTTTCATTTCCTATTTAATTGATCAACACAAAACACTCTTAGTTTCTTACTGTATATATCAAAAATTTACCAAATTTGATTCAAGTTTTTGCGACTTTATACAGCTTTAAATGTAGTTTATAAATATGTAATTTTTTTCCTAAAAATAATTTAAGTGCGGACAGGGATCTGTTTGCTTTATTGTCGGTCAAACATCGTAAACCGTAAACAGACAATATAAATGGGACGGGTCGGAGGTAGTAGAATTAATATATGGAGGTGCATATTTTTTTACTAATCCCAATTCGAAAGTGCCAACTTTGTATAATTCACATATGTGTAATTGCCACACTATAAACCTATTAATTGCTTCTTTAATCATAATGAGTATATATACTATTGAAAAAGTAAAAGAAAGTTATTATTGTTGTGAAAAAAAGACGGACACAAGTATATCAAATATAAAGTGATTGTTGAATCGACTGAAATAATGCACTTTATTGTTACTAAATGTTCAAATTAAGCATTTTAAATTACTATATATATATAATATACTAGTAATCTTACCCGTGAGTTGCAAGGATGCATAAGTATCACATTGAATAATACCAAGTAGTTTAGATTTTAAACATTAAATAAATATCTTCATACCTCTTAATTAAAACTTGAATGTAGTCTTGAAGGCACTTGCCACTTTATAATATTCTAAAATAGATATCATGAAAATAGACTTTCCAAAATAGAATACAATTTAGACCTTTAAACCTCCACATGTGTGTAGTAGTTACACTGCATCACATATGAAAACATCATGGCATATCCTTCTTTAAGTGTTTGTGAATTTTCATCTAGTAATTTTGTCTTTATTTCTTATATTATTATGTGATTTTTGAAATCTTATTATTTACGATTCAACATTCAAGAACTACTACATATTCGTTTCAAAAGTATGATTTTTACAACCTTGGAATCTTGGATATATAGTTATAACCTACGTACCTAGTACAATACCAATTATGGGACCAATTTTATACCCTATTTTCAAAACCAAATATTAGGACCCGAATCAAACATGTTAAGATCCATTTAGAGAGATGGGTCCAATCCTAAGCACTCAATTGAAGTTCAACTTCTAAACTGGGTGCACCCATACATTAATGTTAAGATTCATTATCGGTTCGGCTTATTTACACACTCAATTCAAGTTCAACTTTTAAACTGGGTGCACCCATACATTAAATATTTAAATGTATTCTCTCTATCCCGTTAAAGGAGTAATACTTTCCTTATTTGAGTGTCTCATTTAAAGGTTTTCATTTCATTTTATGAAGTACTTTACTCTCGTTAATAACATATTTATTCAAATTTCTCTTTCATACTCATAACATGTTAAGTCTCACAATTTCCCCTCCCGCAACTTACTCCAATTAATTACTTTTACTTTATATGTTTACATTTTCTAAAAACCAATCATACTCCGAATATATATTTTTACCTAAATTACTCTATTCAACCACTTACTTAAAAAATCGTGTCATTTACTCACGGGAACCTTCTCACGGACCAAGAGAGTACCTTTTCGTAATTTCGCTTGAAAATATATGGTCAGGTTAAACAAAAAAATAAACATGTTCCAATTGACTATTTTTTTTCAATTGACTAATTCTTCCGTATATCAATAAAAGTGCAATTTGCTAATTATTATAAGGAGACTTTCTTCCTACAACAGAAAATTAATGACGCTTGAAAATTTACTTTGCACCGTGAGACCTAAAACAAAACGAAGAAAGGTTTCCTCCGAATACTTTTCCAAGGCAAGTAACACACATTCTTGTGATTGGGCGAGTGCTTTAAGCATTATTGTGGAACAAACCAACAAAGAATATGTGAGTTATTGACTTTAGCAAATATTATAAGACAAAGAGGCCTAACAATCAATCTCGTCCTTAAAAAAATTTAAATTCCTAAATGTGAAAGGACTACCTTTCTATCAATCGTGTAAAGACATTAAAGTATGGAAAATGGTAAATGAGAATGTACTCATCCAACATTAAGAGCCAATGAAGTATAAGCTTGGTTCACTTCTTCCACAACGAGTGAAAATTGTAGTTGAACTTCCTGTAAACATTTGAAAAAGGTGTTGAGTTTGTTTTTGCTATGATGTTATGATATTGATTAGCAAACCAATATAAGCCATATAACATGACTTCAATTTCTGCAGGTGACGTACATAGAATGATATAACTCGCTCCGATGTAGTAGACATTTACCATGAATTTTCCATTCTCATTTCAAGTGTGCAATGGTCCACTGTGTAATATCTAAACTATACGGAGTATATTACTCCCTCCGCCCCATTTATATTGTTTCATTTCCTATTTAATTGATCAACACAAAACACTCTTAGTTTCTTACTGTATATATCAAAAATTTACCAAATTTGATTCAAGTTTTTGCGACTTTATACAGCTTTAAATGTAGTTTATAAATATGTAATTTTTTTCCTAAAAATAATTTAAGTGCGGACAGGGATCTGTTTGCTTTATTGTCGGTCAAACATCGTAAACCGTAAACAGACAATATAAATGGGACGGATCGGAGGTAGTAGAATTAATATATGGAGGTGCATATTTTTTTACTAATCCCAATTCGAAAGTGCCAACTTTGTATAATTCACATATGTGTAATTGCCACCCTATAAACCTATTAATTGCTTCTTTAATCATAATGAGTATATATACTATTGAAAAAGTAAAAGAAAGTTATTATTGTTGTGAAAAAAAGACGGACACAAGTATATCAAATATAAAGTGATTGTTGAATCGACTGAAATAATGCACTTTATTGTTACTAAATGTTCAAATTAAGCATTTTAAATTACTATATATATAATATACTAGTAATCTTACCCGTGAGTTGCAAGGATGCATAAGTATCACATTGAATAATACCAAGTAGTTTAGATTTTAAACATTAAATAAATATCTTCATACCTCTTAATTAAAACTTGAATGTAGTCTTGAAGGCACTTGCCACTTTATAATATTCTAAAATAGATATCATGAAAATAGACTTTCCAAAATAGAATACAATTTAGACCTATTAAACCTCCACATGTGTGTAGTAGTTACACTGCATCACATATGAAAACATCATGGCATATCCTTCTATAAGTGTTTGTGAATTTTCATCTAGTAATTTTGTCTTTATTTCTTATATTATTATGTGATTTTTGAAATCTTATTATTTACGATTCAACATTCAAGAACTACTACATATTCGTTTCAAACGTATGATTTTTACAACCTTGGAATCTTGGATATATAGTTATAACCTACGTACCTAGTACAATACCAATTATGGGACCAATTTTATACCCTATTTTCAAAACCAAATATTAGGACCCGAATCAAACATGTTAAGATCCATTTAGAGAGATGGGTCCAATCCTAAGCACTCAATTGAAGTTCAACTTCTAAACTGGGTGCACCCATACATTAATGTTAAGATTCATTATCGGTTCGGCTTATTTACACACTCAATTCAAGTTCAACTTTTAAACTGGGTGCACCCATACATTAAATATTTAAATGTATTCTCTCTATCCCGTTAAAGGAGTAATACTTTCCTTATTTGAGTGTCTCATTTAAAGGTTTTCATTTCATTTTATGAAGTACTTTACTCTCGTTAATAACATATTTAATCAAATTTCTCTTTCATACTCATAACATGTTAAGTCTCACAATTTCCCCTCCCGCAACTTACTCCAATTAATTACTTTTACTTTATATGTTTACATTTTCTAAAAACCAATCATACTCTGAATATATATTTTTACCTAAATTACTCTATTCAACCACTTACTTAAAAAATCGTGTCATTTACTCACGGGAACCTTCTCACGGACCAAGTGTTGGAGATATGCCCTAGGACAATCATAGTTTATGATTTATCAATAAATATTTAATGCTCATTAATTAATAAAGTTGCAAACTCATTTTATGTTAATTATTATTGTGAGTTTTCTTTATTAATATTTAGTCCCTGAATATTCTGTTTAGTAGCTAATTAAGTATGTGACTTAATTGTGGAATGCTACACTTTAAAATAGTCATAATATTCTAATTGTCCCTGGTCTAATATTATTAATTTGGGACATTAATAATTAATAGACCAGTATGTGGATTAACTGATGGCTATATTCCACTAGTCATGGGTATAGAGATATCAAGTTAATAACATAGATGCTTGTTAGGGAACAAGTTCATTGGACAGACCCAACTTGGGGACACTGCTGGGTTATATGTCATCAGTGTTGTCCTCAATAATGATGAGGTGCTATATTCTTATACTTGAGATAATCATGGTTACTAGCATGAGAATTAATATGTATTAACACCATTAAATGTTATCTTTAACTGGATAATTATAAAGGTGGTGATTGTACATATTATGAACCATGTAGTAGTATGTGAATTATCAAGATAGTTTTTTGTCACTCTTGTACATCGAGAGAAAGATATCTATTGGGCCCCTTGACAAGTAAGATTAATTAGCATGGCCATGCTCAAATGAGGTGTCATTTGATCAAGATTAATCTTACTTGGTAATCAAGAAATATTAATTGAGAATAACAAGGATGACACGACCTAACCTTGTTTCAATTAAGATATCGTTTGACAAAAGAGAATTGTTAGCACAAATTAATCATTAAAAGGTTATGTCAGATTTAATTGACATTTATATATTTTGGATAGTCATAATGTCTTGCTAGAGACCGCTTATGATTTGTGAGGCTTGAATTAATTTCTAGCCCACTGCCAATAATATATAAACCTACAGGGTCACACACCTAAGTGATTTGGATCATTAATGTTTGTTAATAACATTAAAATAGCTTGATTAGCCCAATTCGAAAGAGGTTTTCGAATGGTATTGGGCTAGGGCCTCTTTAAGGGTTTTATTAGCCATAAAACCCCTTCTTTCCACCTCTTATAAATAGGGCTAAGGAGACCCACGAATTTTAAGAGTTAAAATTCACTTCTTAAACCTAGAGTAGGGAGGAAGAAAGAAGAGAACGCTAGCACGTTCCCTGCGGCCGATCCAGTCACGTGCGTGTGGATACCGGTAGAGCTCGGGATCGTTTTCTCGGACTGTCTGACATCCCTGATTAAGATTGTTATGTAAGTCCCTCTTAAATTCTTGTAATTTCGTTTATAATAAGAACCTCAGATCTGTTTGTTTACTTTTGGGTAGAAAAAATTTTTGTTTATTCCGCTGCGTTTTTCTGCCCGAAACCCAACAGTGGTATCAGAGCCTACGGTTCTTTATTATATTCGGGTTACATAATTTGATTATTTTGGGATTTATTTTCGGAATTAATTTTTTTTTATTAATTTCGAAATTATTGATATATTAATTTCGGAATTTATGTGTATGCTATATTCCGAAAGTTTATAAGGATGTGATTTTCGAACAATTCGAACTTGATCCAATATATATTCACAATAATATTTGGAATATTTTGTGATAATATTTATTTTACAAATCAGATCTGAATAGATTAGGAATTGGATGGAATCCTACAGCCTAATTATTCGGAAGAGATTTGAATGGACATGAAAATTCAAGAGTTTGAATTAGATCCAATTTGATACTTATAATTTATGTTTCATATTCGGAATAATTTTGAGTACAATTAGGATTTTGAAAATTTTGGATTTTGATTCAAAATCTATTTTAAAGTCCGAATATAACTAGTTTATATTGCTTCGTATCAATTTATTGCTTTGTACTACTATTGCAAGATATTACTAGTTTATATTACTTCGTAGTATATTATTGCAAGATTTGGATTTTGATTCAAATTCTAATTCAATATTTATTGCTTCGTATCACATTCGGATTGTGGTATATATAGATTTCCAAATTTGAAATCAATAAAAAGATTGAATTAGATCTAGTTTATATTTAGACCTAATCATGGAAGTTTTAGCTTCTCGTTTTTCGGATGAGATCCGAATTGATTTTACAAAGTTATTCTTCAATTATACAAATTTAGTGATTTGCCAAATTAGTTCAGATCGAAGAATACACAATTAGTTGGGATGAGATCCATATTATAACATATTGGAATTCATCTATATTATGGATATGTTATCTGGGAAATTCGAATTTAATCACAAATTAATTATTTTCGAATTTTAGTTTATTAATTTTTATTCGTAGTTATATATGTGTATTAATCTATATTACGGATATAGATTAATATATATGATCTGTATTTGTGCATATGTAATACGAATTATTTTAGAATTCATTAAATATATGTATTTTTCCGGATGAGATCCGAATTAATTACATATTACTTGCGGATTTTAAAATTTAATTTTCAATCCGTGCATGCGCAATTATTTTGCTCCGTCACAGGGACAGCTTGAAGTGGTGGTATAGCATGATCTGAATGTATGTTTTATATTATGTTGTTTTACGGCCTGCGTGCCGTTTCCCACTATCCCCTGTAATGTTTTTCAACCCCGTAGATTTTTTAGTAGTACACTACACAGGTTGAAGATGTCAAGGAGATATGAAGATTTTGGGATCATGCTATATCACTGCACTAGTTTTAAATTATTTATTTAAATATTTGATTGTTGCATGTGTGTAATTATTAGTCCCGACTAATTATAAGTCTAAATTGCTTTCCCAATATGACCACCATTTAAACTATGCTAGTCGTGATATGTGTCTGCCAAAGCAGAGCATTTCACACTATCTTAGGAAGATGTTTTGAATGATCGTCATTCTCGGGTCTTAACATTGGTTTGGACTTACAAGGCCATCAAAATGGTTTTGGGCCTTGAAGCAAGGAGTGTTTGGATAATCAAATAATGTTGACCAAACAAACCAAGAGTCATATATGATATGATTAACAAGAGTTGTTTACCTAAATAACTAATTTTTAAGTGATAAGCCAAAGCTTACTTAAACTTTAGTGAAATATGGATCTTGGACCACTATATTTGGGACTTTCTATTTAATATAGTGGGAGTTATTTTTGAGCATTATTTAAAATTCTTTGCATTATTTGTTGTAGTAAATATGGCCGCCAACACAACTTTTTTACTGTGATCTATCCTTGAGAAGGAAAAACTTAATGGAACAAATTACATGGACTGGGATAGGAATCTGAGAATCGTTCTCAAACAAGAGCGTAAAGAATATGTCCTTGACCAACCAATTCCTGCTGAACCAGCGGCCAATGCTGCTAGAGCCATTAGAGATGCTTATGAAAGGTATGTCCGTGATGAAGTTGATGTCACTTGTCTGATGTTAACTATCATGGAAGCTAATCTTCAGAAACAGTTTCTGAATCGTCGTGCCCATGACATCTCTAATGAACTCAAGAACTTGTTTCAGAAACAAGCACGGATCGAAAGGTTCGAGACGACCAAAGCTTTGTTTCACACAAGGCTTACTGATGGAAACCCGGTTGGACCTCACGTGCTCAAGATGATTGGGCTTAGGGATCACCTGGAAAGACTTGGATCTCCAATTAGTCAAGAGTTGGCTACTGATGTGATTCTCGCATCACTCACTCCGGCATATGACCTATAATATGCATGGTCTTGAGAAGACCTTAACCGAATTGCATGGAATGCTCAACTCTGCTGAGCAAAACATCAAGAAAAATCGGAGTGACATTTTGATGGTCAAAAAAGGGGAAGGGATTCAAGAAGCATGGTAATGGCAAGGTTGGTGGAAACAAGAAATCCAAAACCCTGGTTAAGAACTCGGGTAAAAGCAAATCGGTTGCTAGCTCTTCTTCTAAAGAAGAGCAAAAATGTTTCCACTGCAACAAAACTGGTCACTGGAAGCGAAATTGCAAGGCATATTTGGAGGAACTGAAAAAGAAGGGGCATGGTGATGCTTCCAATTCAGGTATCTATGTGATAGAAGTAAATGTTACTACCACTACTTCATGGGTATTGGATACCGGTTGTGGTTCTCACATTTGTTCAAATGTGCAGGGACTAACAAGGAGTAGAAGGCTGGCTAAAGGTGAAGTTGACCTACGAGTAGGCAACGGTGCAAAAGTTGCAGCATTAGCAATAGGGACATTTACTTTGAATTTGCCCACGGGCTTAGTTTTAGAACTTGATAATTGTTATCATGTACCTGCCATTAGCAGGAATATTATTTCTGTTTCTTGTTTGGACAAGAAAGGATTTCATTTTATAATAAAGAACAACATTTGTTCTATTTATTTTAATGAGATCTTTTATGGTAGTGCTAGTCTCATAAATAGACTTTATGTTCTAAACCTTGAAATGCCTATCTATCACATAAATACAAAAAGGTTTTAATCTAACGACTCAAACCCAACATACCTTTGGCATTGTAGACTAGGCCATATAAATGAGAAGCGCATTAAAAGACTCCATTCTAGTGGATTTCTTGATTCTTTTGATTTTGAATCAATCGAGGAGTGTGAATCTTGTTTATTGGGTAAAATGGCCAAGTCACCATTTACTGGTAAAGGTGAAAGAGTTCACGGTTTATTGGACCTCATACACTCGGATGTATGTGGCCCAATGTCAACAATGGCCAGGGGAGGTTTTCAGTACTTCATAACATTCACTGATGACTTCAGTAGGTTTGGTTATGTGTACCTAATGAAGCATAAACATGAAGCTTTTGAAAAGTTCAAAGAATTCCAGAATGAAGTTCAGAATCAACTTGGCAAAACAATTAAGGCCATTCGATCAGATCGAGGTGGTGAATATTTGAACCAGGCATTTAGTGATCATCTAAGAGGATGTGGAATTGTTTCACAACTCACTCCGCCAGGTACACCACAATGGAATGATGTGTCCGAACGGAGAAATCGGACCTTGTTAGACATGGTCCGTTCCATGATGAGTCTCGCTGAACTACCAATCTCATTCTGGGGTTACGCTCTTGAAACCGCTGCATTCATTCTCAATAGGGCTCCAACAAAGGCTACAGAAAGGACACCATATGAGATATGGACAGGAAAGGTTCCTAGTCTAGCTTTTGTGAAGATTTGGGGTTGTCAAGTTTATGTAAAACGTTTACTTTCAAATAAGCTTGAACCCAAATCAGATAAGTGTTTATTTGTGGGTTATCCTAAGGAAACAAAAGGATATTACTTTTACAACCAATCAGAGAACAAAGTGTTTGTTGCTCGTAATGGTATTTTCTTAGAAAGAGAATTTCTTTCCGAAAGAACCAGTGGGAGTAAAATTCAGCTTGAAGAAGTTCAAGAAATTCAAGATAGTCAGACTATGCAAGCAGTCCCACAACCTCAGCCACAAGTTGTTGTGGATACGTCTGAGATAACACTCGCTCCAAGGAGGTCATCTAGGGTACGTAACGAACCAGTTAGATACATGTTTATCTTAACTGAGGATCGCGACGTATTATTAATTGACGAAGATGAACCTATGACCTACCAAGAAGCAATAACGAGCCATCACTCCGATAGTTGGCTAGAAGCCATGAAATCCGAAATGAGATCCATGGCTGATAATCAAGTCTGGGACTTGGTTGATCTACCTGATGGTTGTAGAACCATTGGGTGCAAATGGATCTACAAAAAGAAATTGGATAAAGATGGCAATATAGATGTGTATAAAGCACGTTTAGTGGCGAAAGGTTACAAGCAAATTCATGGTATAGACTATGATGAAACATTCTCGCCAGTTGCCATGCTTAAATCAATTCGGATTCTCTTAGCAATTGCCGCTCATTTTGATTATGAGATTTGGCAAATGGATGTCAAAACTGCTTTCCTAAATGGAAATCTAGAAGAGGACGTGTATATGATACAACCTGAGGGTTTTGAACATCCAAGTAATGCTGGGAAGGTATGCAAACTTAAAAGATCCATTTATGGTCTGAAGCAAGCATCTCGGAGTTGGAATCTTCGTTTTGATGCTGCAATCAAAGAGTTTGGTTTCCATCAAAACGAAGAGGAACCTTGTGTATACAAGAAATTGAGTGGGAGTGCAATCACTTTCCTAGTCCTATATGTAGATGACATACTTCTCATTGGGAATGATGTTCCAATGCTTTCGTCTGTAAAGGCTTGGCTTGGAAAGTGTTTCTCAATGAAAGACTTGGGTGATGCATCCTATGTGTTAGGGATCAAGATCTATAGAGATAGATCTAGAAAACTAATAGGACTAAGTCAAAGTAACTACATTGACAAGGTCCTGCATAGGTTCAATATGCAAGATTCCAAGAGAGGATTCTTGCCTATGTCACATGGCACATATCTCAGCAAGACTCAGTGTCCACAAACACAAGATGAGCGAGATCGGATGAATAGAGTCCCTTATGCTTCTGCTATAGGTTCTATCATGTATGCTATGTTATGTACTCGCCCTGATGTAGCTTGCGCTCTAAGCATGACTAGTAGATACCAGTCAGATCCAGGTGATAGTCACTGGATAGCAGTCAAGAATATTCTAAAGTACTTGAGAAGAACTAAGGATGTATTCTTGGTCTATGGTGGTGAAGATCAGCTCATTGTAAAAGGTTACACAGATGCTGGGTTCCAATCCGATAAGGATGATTTTAGATCGCAGTCAGGATTTGTGTTTTGCCTCAATGGCGGAGCAGTGAGCTGGAAGAGTTCTAAACACGACACGGTGGCTGATTCTACAACAGAAGCTGAGTATAGCGGTATGGATAAGAAAATTCATCATTGAGCTCGGTGTGGTTCCTAGCATTGTTGGACCAATGGACTTGTATTATGATAACAATGGAGCCATTGCACAAGCCAAGGAACCTAGATCACACCAGAAATCAAAGCATGTACTCAGACGCTATCATCTCATTCGAGAGATAGTCAATAGAGGTGACGTCAAGATATGCAAAGTACCGACAGATTCAAATGTGGCTGACCCGCTCACCAAGCCACTACCACAAGCAAAGCATGAACGTCATACTAGTGCATTAGGCATTCGTTTTGTTCACGATTGGTCCTAGTGCAAGTGGGAGACTGTTGGAGATATGCCCTAGGACAATCATAGTTTATGATTTATCAATAAATATTTAATGCTCATTAATTAATAAAGTTGCAAACTCATTTTATGTTAATTATTATTGTGAGTTTTCTTTATTAATATTTAGTCCCTGAATATTCTGTTTAGTAGCTAATTAAGTATGTGACTTAATTGTGGAATGCTACACTTTAAAATAGTCATAATATTCTAATTGTCCCTGGTCTAATATTATTAATTTGGGACATTAATAATTAATAGACCAGTATGTGGATTAACTGATGGCTATATTCCACTAGTCATGGGTATAGAGATATCAAGTTAATAACATAGATGCTTGTTAGGGAACAAGTTCATTGGACAGACCCAACTTGGGGACACTGCTAGGTTATATGTCATCAGTGTTGTCCTCAATAATGATGAGGTGCTATATTCTTATACTTGAGATAATCATGGTTACTAGCATGAGAATTAATATGTATTAACACCATTAAATGTTATCTTTAACTGGATAATTATAAAGGTGGTGATTGTACATATTATGAACCATGTAGTAGTATGCGAATTATCAAGATAGTTTTTTGTCACTCTTGTACATCGAGAGAACGATATCTATTGGGCCCCTTGACAAGTAAGATTAATTAGCATGGCCATGCTCAAATGAGGTGTCATTTGATCAAGATTAATCTTACTTGGTAATCAAGAAATATTAATTGAGAATAACAAGGATGACACGACCTAACCTTGTTTCAATTAAGATATCGTTTGACAAAAGAGAATTGTTAGCACAAATTAATCATTAAAAGGTTATGTCAGATTTAATTGACATTTATATATTTTGGATAGTCATAATGTCTTGCTAGAGACCGCTTATGATTTGTGAGGCTTGAATTAATTTCCAGCCCACTGCCAATAATATATAAACCTACAGGGTCACACACCTAAGTGATTTGGATCATTAATGTTTGTTAATAACATTAAAATAGCTTGATTAGCCCAATTCGAAAGAGGTTTTCGAATGGTATTGGGCTAGGGCCTCTTTAAGGGTTTTATTAGCCATAAAACTCCTTCTTTCCACCTCTTATAAATAGGGCTAAGGAGACCCACGAATTTTAAGAGTTAAAATTCACTTCTTAAACCTAGAGTAGGGAGGAAGAAAGAAGAGAACGCTAGCACGTTCCCTGCGGCCGATCCAGTCACGTGCGTGTGGATACCGGTAGAGCTCGGGATCGTTTTCTCGGACTGTCTGACATCCCTGATTAAGATTGTTATGTAAGTCCCTCTTAAATTCTTGTAATTTCGTTTATAATAAGAACCTCAGATCCGTTTGTTTACTTTTGGGTAGAAATTTTTTTTGTTTATTCCGCTGCGTTTTTCTGCCCGAAACCCAACACCAAGAGAGTACCTTTTCGTAATTTCGCTTGAAAATATATGGTCAGGTTAAACAAAAAAATAAACATGTTCCAATTGACTATTTTTTTTTCAATTGACTAATTCTTCCGTACATCAATAAAAGTGCAATTTGCTAATTATTATAAGGAGACTTTCTTCCTACAACAGAAAATTAATGACGCCTGAAAATTTACTTTGCACCGTGAGACCTAAAAAAAAACGAAGAAAGGTTTCCTCCGAATACTTTTCCAAGGCAAGTAACACACATTCTTGTGATTGGGCGAGTGCTTTAAGCATTATTGTGGAACAAACCAACAAAGAATATGTGAGTTATTGACTTTAACAAATATTATAAGACAAAGAGGCCTAACAATCAATCTCGTCCTTAAAAAAATTTAAATTCCTAAATGTGAAAGGACTACCTTCCTATCAATCGTGTAAAGACATTAAAGTATGGACAATGGTAAATGAGAATGTACTCATCCAACATTAAGAGCCAATGAAGTATAAGCTTGGTTCACTTCTTCCACAACGAGTGAAAATTGTAGTTGAACTTCCTGTAAACATTTGAAAAAGGTGTTGAGTTTGTTTTTGCTATGATGTTATGATATTGATTAGCAAACCAATATAAGCCATATAACATGACTTCAATTTCTGCAGGTGACGTACATAGAATGATATAACTCGCTCTGATGTAGTAGACATTTACCATGAATTTTCCATTCTCATTTCTAGCCATGCTCCTCTAACAACCCTAATATTAATGAAAATTAATTTAACATTAAGTTTTAGATATGCTTGTTTCGTCTGATTTTCGTCTGATCTATTAAACCACCCTAATATTATAAATTTATATGGTTTTATGAAAATATTTTTATCAAAGTTTATTATATATATTTTTTATGTTAAAAATTGTTATATTAAAAATATCATTGACCAAACTTAACTATCGATGATCACGAAAAGCAAGATGGCAATGCTTTGTTAGAAAGGGAGAGTATTACTAGTTTACAAAAAAAGTGTTACTTTCTTTGCGGTAATTACACCTGTTTAGATTTTTATTGAGCGAAAGCCATCCCTATTTGTCACTCTTTTGTCCACCAATGAATGATTCGTTGAATAAAATATTCCATTTTTTATATTATATATGTATATTAAAATATTTAATACTCACTCCGTCCCATTTTTCTTGTCTTGCTTTTTGTTTTGGATTGTCCCAAAATAAGTGTTACATTTCACTTTATTATACTTAAATCAGTCATAACTTTTATCATTTCAACCTCTTTATTAATAATTGTGTTAAACCAAAATAGGACACACAAAATAGAACGTAGTAGTATCTTTTTTTCTAAAAATGGCAGCATATATTACCTCTATGACATAAGTGTTACAAATAGCGGCAAAACATTCTGCACAACACACATAAACTCAACACAGAACATGGACCGGATTAGAACCGCCATGTTTTAAACAGAGTCTGAGACCGAAATATAGGGGTTTGATCCAATAGGGAAGAAGTTTTGGGCCTCCATGTTTTAAGACCGGGACCGGTCCCAATTAATTTTTTAGCTGTAGACAAAATGTTTTCTTAATTATTTAGTGAGCTATATACATGGAGTATAAAAAAAATATCTAGCTTAAACACAAAATCGAATAAAATTGTGTAACCGTGCTAAAATTTTAAAACACTTCAGTTTTCTTATGTAATATACTTATATACCCAATATTGTCCTCATATACATTGTAGATGAGGATAATATGTATTTCTACATGCATATCTATTTCTACATATACCAGTGTGATCAATAGAGAGATCAATAATGTCTTAATCGATCAGCCCCTTTGCTCTCCAAAAACATTCACGGGATGATTTGAGCCTGCAATATATATCACTAGCATGACATCTTCCTTGTGCATAGTAAAATGCTTCTTCATTAGTCATACACTATGTAAATTTTAAAGTCTTGTAGCAATATTCTTCTAGGAGAGGTGATGATACTCGTCCGCAAGTTCATCAAATACCACAATCTTCATTATAAAGATTCATAATCAAAATCATGTTCAAATAGGAACTGAAAAATAAAATAAGAAGGCGATGGAGATACAGAGAAGAGAGATACTGATGTAGGATAGAAGGCGATCCTCTTCCGTGGAAGCTACTTGGGTGAATTTTACATGAAGGGTGAGATCATTTCTAAATGAACGGTCAAGATGGATTTGTATCACTATTAAGTATAGAGATTAAGGTCATCTCCAACAGTTTACACCATTTTTTACACTAAAATGGTGTAAACATCACATCAAACAATATTTTATCTCCAACAGTTTACATCATTTTCATCACCAAAAAGAAATATTCTCTTTTTATTCTTTTACTAACTTTTTACCATTCTTCTATTTAAGTATCTAATTATCATATATTTATACATTAGCCCCTCATTTAATATTTTGACATTTCACACATACAAACTAAAATACAAACTAATATTCTGTTATTATGTTGTTTGGATTTGAAACTTTATTTATAATATTGTGTGATTTAAATTTTATTATATTTTTTTCTATCGAATTAATAATTTTAATTTGTTGTTCTATAAGGATGTTTTGACTTGGACTGTAATTTGTCTCAGATCAGATCGAATTAGATTAGACTTGGGTAGTTATAAAAATACAAAGAAATCAGACCAGGCCACATCAGTTCAGACCAGATCAGACCAGATCAGACCAAACCAGAGCATACCAACAAATTTCAGTCTTAGTAAAAACATACTAATTTGTTGTTTTAAAAATGGGTCAAAACTATAACAATCAAAACTTTGGGTCACATTTGAAATAAAAAAATAAAAAAAGAGGATGTTGTGAGATATGGTGTACGCCATATTTGGTGTAAAGCAAAAGTCTCTCCTCCAAAATGGTATAATGGTGTAGGGGATGGTGTCTTGGAGCAATTTTTTACCAAATCCACCATTTTGGTGTAGGATTTGGTGCTTGTCGGAGTTGCTCTAAGTATAGAGATTAAGTATAGAGATTGGAGTTGGCGATTGGAGAAACGAGTAGTAATTTAAGAAATAATTACATAAATATGACCAAAATAAAGAGGGTTTACAAAAATATGATTAATTACTAGAGTAGTAATGAAATCGTAGTAATTCATGTTAAGTCTTGAACTTAAATTACCACAACACTACGTTATAGTAATGAATAGTCATATTTATGTAAATAAGTTTTATTTTAGTAATATTTTTGTAAAAAAACCCGTAATTTAATATGGTAACAAATAAAGCTACCGTAATTGTCATTTTGTTATTGATATAAAATGATGACATCCATTGTTTTAAGGTCCATCCAAGTTCCATCAGAAAAAAAGGTCCATCCAAGTGTAAGCTTTAGCCCGTATAAAAAGTCCAGTAGCCCATTTGTTTTATTTTGGCGCTAAAATTGCCGCCAAAATAACTTCCCCTTTCTTTGCATTTCGTGCCCTAACCCTACACCTTCTTCAGCACTTCAACACTCTAGTGTACTCAAGTGAGGCAGACATGGCGGGTGAAAATGGTGGGCGTAATGGACGTCAGAGCAGCCCCACGGTGTCCTCTAACGATGGGGACCGGAATCCAGCACTGACACCGGATTCACCGGCGTCGTTAGGATTCAACACCGACCAACTCCCATTCAACACCAGCCAAGCATCGGAGGCTTACTCTGACGAAGATGAGGCTGCCGTTGATCCGGATATAATTAGAGACGAGCCTGACGTCGAGGTAGAAGAGGAAGATGGAGAGGATCTCTTCAACGACAATTTCCTCGAGTTAGCACTTTTTTTCTAAGTTGATATGGTGCAATCTTTCGTTATTTGGACAGTAAAATGCGACTTCGCTCATTTCTTCACATATTCAACTCTTTGAATTATCAGCGATTACCGAAGGATGGATGAACAAGACCAGTATGAATCACTTGGCCTTGATGATTCGATCGAGGATGAAAGAGGTATTGATCAGATTTTAGCAGACCGGCATGCTGCTGAAGTGGAGCTTGATACCAGAGATGCTCATGCCTCACACCGCAAGTTGCCTCAGCTTCTTCACGATCAAGGTCCAGCCGTCACTTGTTTTTCAATTTGAAATTTTGTCTGTTTCTCTGCAGGTTACCCAGTCATTTATAAAATTTCTTCACGTATGTTACATGCCAGATGACAGGCCATATTAATTTTCAATTTTTACTTGATAATTGTCAATGGCCAAGACGTTTTCTTGCTACATGAACATGGCTATAGTTTGATTACAGTTCCCAAAGGAAATAAAACGACTCCCTCTTTCCCATAAAATTCTTCTCACTTCCCATCTGTCTCATAAAATTATTCTCATTTCCATTTTTGGAAAGTTTTGTGTGCTTGACGTTCATATACCTTTTCCTTACCAAACCACAATCATACATTTCTACTTTATTCCCATTTTCTTAATAAGCGTGCAAAGTCAAACTGAGAAGTACTTTTTGGGATGGAAGGAGTATTTTTTTACCTTGTTGACTATGTTTCACATCTTACATAGTATTCTTTACTCATCCTTTGGAGAAATTGGTTTTTGCAGTGTCCATATCTATTTTTGCTTATGCCTTGTAAAAGTGCAGCACAGTAGAGTGGTTTTTGGAGTCAAGTGTTTGAGTTAAACTTGAGCTCCCTTTCACCATTATTTTTATACAGCAATATGTAATATCACCAAGTGCTCATAATAAAGTAATGCCGATCTAATCCCTAAAGTTTCTCAAAAAGCATAATGCCATGGACTCCTAAATCTGTCAAAAAGCGTATTGTGTGTGTAGCATCCAGTTAAACTTGATATCTTCAGCTGATCAACTCCTAACATTGCAATAACTCATTTTTTTAAAAATCTAAATAATGGATCGTAATCTGGCATTTTGTAGTTATTAGTGGAATAACAGCCAGAACTACTAGCTTCTGACTTTCTGGTTATATGATCTACTTTGTAGTTGCATAACACATCAGTCAGTTACTATGCTTAAAAATATTGCTGGTATTTCAGTTATTAAGGGTATTTTGACATGACCAGATGGAAAGATAGCAACCGTTAGCTTTTAGTGATTGAACACATCTTAAAACAAACATGTTGTAGCTTTTTGAAAAAAAGTTAATTGTTTGAAATAGTTCTGCTTGATATAACAACCTGTTGTGTCTAATTATTTTTAAAAGCTACTAACTTTCCCTCCTGAAAGTCTGGGATAACAGACTTTCTATTTAAGAAGCTACTAAATGTAGCTTCTAAAAAGGTCTGAAAGCTATAAAAAGATATGTTTTGTGTGCCAAACCCAAACATACAACTAAGAGCTCTTAGAGACTTTTTTAAATAGTAAAAAAGCTAGAAGATAAAGACTTGTGCCTACCAAACACACACAAAGTCTATTATGTTTGCCCGAACTAGCTGCAGGGGTTCACTCTATTTGACCTTAGATTTTAAATAGGTTATAGTAGCATTTAATTTGTTTAAGGAATCAGTAAACATGCCAATGTGATATTGCCCCATAATGAGTACCATCCCATGACACAATTAACAAATCATTTATAAACTTAACTCGTCCATCGGTGTGGACAAAAATGGGCTGGGGCTTTTTTTTGCCCATTGGTGTGGACGGGCCCATACCGGCCCGCAAGAAACAGGCCTAACCACATGTGACATGTCCATACTCGCCCATAAGAACAGGCCGGGTAGTCCACCGAGCCGCCCGTCCGGGAAAACTTCAAAATTTTCAAAATTATCAAAACAATTTTTTACACTTCTAAATAATATTACAACACTTAAAAATTGTTAATATGTTATAGGTCACTCACCAAAATACACAAATTATACACACAAAATAATCACAAAAAACTGCAACTAAAACATAAAATTCAAGTAAAAAGTATTATCTTTAACTATAAAATAGATATTACATTGCTTGGGCTAGTTGTTAAGAACTAAAAACCTAAATTTAAACATAATGAACCATAAATACATATAAAGATAAATTATTAAATGTAAATATACATGTCTACATGTAGCGATATTCATATTTCATACATGTGTACAGTGTACATGTAAATAAATAAATTAGTATAAACACAAACGCACACACTAAATGTACCGGGCCGGGCTTATCAGCCCAAATGGATCTACACCCTATCCCAAGCCTGCCCATATGCTATTGCAGCTTGACCGGGCCCGGTGGGTAAATATATATGCCCAAGCCCGCCCATTTTTGCGGGCTGGCCCTTTTTGTGCAGGTCTAGAACTTATCAAATTTACTTATTTAGTTTCTAAATATTAGTTTAGGAAGATTGTCTAAAAATAGTTAGTAGTGTGTCTTGTTGAGATTCCTGGTGACATTGTGAGCCTGATATATTGTTTTCATACCTTCATCAGGCTCTTGCAATTATTTAAATTTAACTTGCCTTAAAGTGACCCTTGACCTAGTTGTTGTCAAATACTCCATCTGCAAAAAAAAATGTCTTGTTTCAAAACATGTTTTTGTAAAAGTACTCAACTAAAAAGGTAATAATATCTCTAAAAAAAAGGTAATAATAAACAAGTTTTCAACAAACAAAATGAAAAGCATAAATTTAATATTTTTAATGGGTATTAGTAAACACAAAAATATTAAGCTAAAAGAGTTGCTCTTCATCAAAATTTGTGATTTACTTATCTATGACTTTTTGTGGGCTACAATAAAGTAGTGTGTATAAAACTATACATCGTGGTGTCTTTAACTGCAGATACAGATGATGACAGCTATCGACCATCCAAAAGGACTCGAGCTGATTTTAGGCCCCCAACCACACCTAGAAGTGGTGATGATAGTGATGCAATGCAGAGTTCACCAGGAGGTGGAGGGGCTAGATGGAGAGGAGGGAGCAACTCTGGAGATGTACCTATGACTGATCAGACTGATGATGATCCATATGAGGTTTAGACATATTTGAAGTTGTTTTTTCTGATTTAACAGTATTAGATGACAAACAACAGGAAATGTTAGATATTCTTCTAGTCATATCTATTTGAACCAATATCGTAACCAACAGGCGTTTGTTTTAGGATGAGGACAATGGTGAAGGAGACTTTGATATGTACAGGGTTCAAGGAACTATTAGGGAATGGGTCACTCGAGATGAAGTTCGACGCTTTATTGCAAAAAAGTTCAAAGAGTTTTTGTGCTCATATGTAAATGAAAAGACTAAGCAGGAAGATTATCTGAGACAAATAAATGAGATGGTGGCAGGTATGCCTTTTTGTGTATGCCTGTATGGTTAAACACTGGCATCCTTTATGCTATGATATTTATTGTTTGCTTCAACTTGTTTATTTTGTATTTGCAGTTAACAAGTGCAGCCTTGAGATTGATTATAAACAGTTTATATATGTCCATCCCAATATTGCCATCTGGTTGGCAGATGCTCCGCAGTCTGTCCTTGAAGTAATGGAGGAAGTTGCGAACAAGGTTGTCTTTGACTTGCATTCAAATTATAAGAAAATACATCAAAAGATCCATGTTCGTATTACCAACTTACCAATTTATGATCAAATTCGTAATATCAGGTAATATTATGGCTCTATTTCTTTTCTGCTCTATAAAACTTTTCGTTCAATATTATATCTAGAATTTTCATTTCTTCAGGCAGATCCATCTGAACTCCATAATTCGTATTGGGGGAGTTGTTACGCGACGGTCTGGTGTTTTCCCACAGCTGCAGCAAGTAAAGTTTGATTGCAACAAGTGTGGCTCAGTTTTGGGCCCCTTTTTCCAGAATTCATATTCAGAAGTCAAAGTTGGTTCATGTCCTGAGTGCCAGTCAAAAGGTCCATTCACAGTCAATATTGAGCAGGTGACTGTTAAAGAATCTCTTATGATTCCTTTTATCTGCATGAATATGCAACTGACTGATTACTTGCCTTTTCACAGACAATTTACAGGAATTATCAGAAACTGACACTTCAAGAGAGTCCAGGAATTGTACCTGCTGGTCGGCTTCCTAGATACAAGGAAGTGATACTGCTGAATGATCTCATTGATTGTGCCCGTCCTGGAGAAGAGATTGTAATGCCTTAATATATATAACTGCAAAGCTGTTTTGATCTTTGTTGGTGCTATAAATTAGATGACTCTGATCCCTTTCATTTTCAATACATGGATTTTCAGGAAGTCACAGGCATATACACAAACAATTTTGATATGTCTTTGAATACCAAGAATGGATTTCCCGTGTTTGCCACTGTTATTGAAGCAAATTATGTCACAAAGAAGCATGATCTTTTTTCAGCTTACAAATTAACTCAAGAGGACAAAGAAGAAATAGAAATGCTGGCAAAAGATCCAAGAATTGGAGAGCGGGTATGATACCTTTTTCTAATTTTAACATGATAATTTCAAACAGGAAAAAGGAGTTTTAGAATGCTAATTCTGTTGTCATACCTTTGAAGTTTGAACATTTGTTTATCAAACCAGATCATTAAATCTATTGCCCCATCAATCTATGGGCACGAGGACATAAAGACTGCAATAGCTCTTGCCATGTTTGGGGGCCAAGAGAAAAATGTTAATGGGAAACATCGGTTGCGAGGAGACATTAATGTACTTCTCTTGGGTGATCCAGGGACAGCAAAGTCACAGTTTCTCAAGTAAGAATTTTTTCAATCTACTAGTTTTATGTGTTGTCGGTTAGCTTAACCAAGAGACTTTTTTAAAGGTATGTTGAGAAAACTGGGCAGCGGGCAGTTTATACCACCGGAAAAGGGGCATCTGCAGTTGGGCTTACCGCAGCAGTACACAAGGACCCAGTCACTCGCGAGTGGACACTTGAAGGTGGGGCACTTGTTCTAGCTGATAGAGGAATATGTCTGATAGATGAGTTTGACAAGATGAATGATCAGGACAGGTTGGGAATCTTTTTTTACTTGTGCATTTACCCATTTTCATCCGCAGTCCAACAAAACTTGACCTTTTTTTGGGGGTTCAGGGTGAGTATTCATGAAGCTATGGAGCAGCAGAGCATAAGCATATCAAAAGCAGGGATTGTCACTTCCCTCCAAGCACGTTGTTCTGTGATTGCTGCAGCAAATCCTATTGGAGGAAGGTGCATGGATAGTTGTTAAACAATTACGTTACTTGATGATTGATGACAGTTAGTTGTCTATAAAAAGTTATTCTTGTCATCTTTCATGTCTTTATGATTACATAATCTATATTTAAAAATCCCCTGCAGATATGACTCATCAAAGAATTTCTCACAGAATGTAGAATTGACAGATCCAATTGTTTCTCGTTTCGATGTTCTTTGTGTTGTCAAGGTTGTATGATTTATGTACTTCATTTATGAACTGGCCCTCCAAATAATTAAGTAATGATTTGTATGAGCTGCCTTGACAAAATATATACTTATTATGGGCAGGATGTAGTTGATCCGGTCACTGATGAAATGCTGGCAACGTTTGTAGTTGATAGTCATTGCAAGTCAACACCAAAAGGTGGCAATTTGGATGACAAGTCCAACAAGGCAAATTCGCAGGATGATCCTGAATCTAACTTGATGCCACTTGACCCTGAGGTTTTTGCTTCAATTTTGTGTCAAGTTATTGTCACATTTATCAATAGTTGTTCAACGGAGAATATTGTCTTTTTGTGAGCACAGATAATACCTCAGGACATGTTAAAGAAGTACCTGACGTATGCCAAACTGAATGTTTTCCCAAAGTTGCATGATGCTGATTTAGACAAGCTCACACAGGTCTATGCAGAATTAAGAAGAGAATCATCGGTAATTAAGATTACTTTTATGAAGAAATCAGTTCCAACTAGTTACAATTAGAAAAAATGTATTTAAGTTTTGCTGTTTGGATGTACATAGCATGGACAAGGAGTTCCTATTGCAGTGAGGCACATAGAGTCAATGATTCGAATGTCTGAAGCCCATGCAAGGATGCACCTTAGACATCATGTCACTCAAGAAGATGTAGACATGGCTATTCGAGTCCTCCTTGACTCATTTATATCAACTCAGAAATTTGGGGTCCAGAAAACTCTGCAAAAGGTAATGTTACTTTGCTCCTTTTAATCTGAACAGTGTAAATTTAGAAACTTTTTTCACAGGAAATATATTTTATTTTTGATGCTTACATAGTTGCACATCGGTGTAGCAAGTGAATAAAGTTTTTTGACTCGTCTTATGGAACAGAGCTTCAAAAAGTATATGACATTTAAAAGGGACTTCAATGCAATCATCATGCATCTATTGCGTGGGCTGGTAAAGGATGCGATCCACATGGAAGAAATCATGTCTGGTTCCGGTGCAAGATTGAGTCATGTTGACGTGAAATTGGAAGAACTACAAAACAAGGTATCTGGGTTTGGAGTACATATATTAAATGCTTCTGTTTCTTGGGAAGATATTGACAAGTAGTAGCGCACATTATATTTTTTTTCCCTGTGCAGGCACTTGATTATGGTATCTCAGATCTAAGAGATTTCTTTAATAGCAATGAGTTCTCTATGGCAAACTTTGTGTTGGATGAGTTGCGGGGTGTAATAAGGCATCGCCTGTCTAGCTCATAGTATTTTTGCCTGTTGTACATCTGTGTTTATATAGCGAGATGAGACTAAAGATTTATCTTATCTCTGGTGCTGGCATGCTTGCTGCTGTCATCGTGTATTGGATTTAATTGTCACATTTCCATGGTAAGATATTCAATTATGACCGGACCATGCACAAGTTTAGCTCACTGTTCAAACTATAAACCAAAGCTGACCTTGCCTTCCTACAAGGAACATGTGTCGTACAGCGATTTTTACTCTACTAATGCTCATGGACAAGCTACTTAAGCCTTGAAGGGAAGACAGACCATTTTGAGAAGTTTTATGAGATCAAAAATCTTGTGAAGTGCGTGTGAGTTAAAAGACAAGTGTACTAGCTAAGCCTTTTGTACAACTGGTTTACTTTTTAATGAAGTTTTATTTCCTGTCTGTCAGGTTTATTATTTTCCAGTTCTAATAATGAAATAATCCACCAAAAATAGAGGAAAGATATTTAAATTAGACATAATTATATAATATTTTTATATGCAATATTTATCTGAAATTCTGAATGCTGAAAAGTTAGATGATTGTTCACCCAATTAAAACGCTTATATAGGACAACTTGATAATTTTCAATTTTAATATTATATTGAATTATTTAAAAGTATATGGAAGAATATCTGAATAAGAAAGGGATTAGTTATTATTTTCAGCTGGATGCATTTTAGCAACAAAACTAATTTTGACATTCAATTTTGGGTCTACAATTCCATAATGCTCATGAGACATGAGGGGTTCCTTGAGAAATAAACTAACTTGAATTCTTGAAATAAGACAGAGGGGCTAAAAACCCTACCAAGGAAGAAAATGTATGCGGGTTAGAGGACCATGTATACAAAAGCAATATACAAAAATCTCTATATTGATAAAATACTTGAATGTATTACATAATATAGATTTCTCTTGGTGAAAGCAAAATGAAAATGTATATCTGGTCTCGTTGCGCTAATTTTCTTGACGCCTCAAAGATTAACGATTCTTTGGAACTAAGTCAACTAAGTAACTAACCAACAAGTCAGCAATTCATAATTTGAAATAGAAAAGGTAGGAAAATGGAATGACTGTCCGAATGGAGAGTAACAAGGCTCATCTTTGGCCTCTCTTTGTGACTTCGCTCGCTACAGTGCTACTTGTGGCTACACTAGACCTAACAGATTTACTGTCCTCCCTGCCATCATCACTTGGCAAGGCATCATCAGCAGCAACGATATCCTTGGAGTACTTTTTAACCCTCAAGGAGATTAAAATGCTCGAGCAGATGCCCAGAATGGGAAAGATATAAGACCTGAGTTGAGATTTATGGGACCCAGCTGATGCAGAAGCTACAGCAGCACCAGCGAGACTTCCAATGGATGTGTTCTGTAAGATCATAGGCAGGCAGCCAACCGCAGTTGGAAGAAGGAAGTCCAAAACAAACCTAACTCTTGTGGCGGCTAACGCATAGTTAATAATGTACGATGGTATAGGTGAGAAGCGAGCAAGAAGAACAAATCTCCAACCATCACGTTCAAGCCCCCTAGAAAGCACTTTAAAGTATTTGTTGCTGTGTGCCCAGTTCATTGCAGAGGTCGATCTCTTGAACATAATCCTGAGGAATGAGCAATATCAGTGTCAATGGTTGCAAAGCACACACAATGTTGAGATATGGGGTCATTGCATATTTGCATATGCGTGTTTGTTTGGGAAACACAAACAAAAAGGCCCATTGTTTTATTGCATAGCTTTTTCCAATTAGAGAGAGATGCCCAGGCATTGGATTGTTTTTTTTTTATTTACCTGGGGAAAAAATAGCAATGTGCCATAGATTTGTAGGGGGAGCAGAAATGACTTACTTATTTTGAGTTTGTCACTTATTTATGTGTCCACATGTGTTCATGCTTTGCAAATTTAATAAGCAAATTTATTGTTCTTTTAATATGCATGTCACGTCCTCATGTCCAAAAATAGCATTCACTTCTTCATGTCCAAAGATAGTGGGACAGAGCTAGTATTATATATGTGTAGGATAACTTAAGAAACCCACTGATCTATTCTTAACATTCAATTTCACAAATGCAATCGTGAACTTCCAAATTTTGAGTGACTCTATTTCTTCCTTATTTTCATTTTTCCGTCTTCTACGTCATAAATTATCTTCACTCTCATCATACGGAAAAGATTATGTAGTTGACGTTATTTCTCATTGCTTCAACATTTTTTGACAGCAGATATTTCAATCTTAATAAACGTGCCAAGTCAATACGGGAGATTAGACAGTTGAAAATGGAGTGGGGGAGTAACATTTATAGTTTCAGATCAGTTTAGTTCTCTCGGACTGCGATGGCTGGATTGTGTTTTGCATGCTAGTGCAAGCATAATGACAGAACAACCTACCAAGTTAATCATACATGCAAGCATATTTTGGTCAGATAAGGTATTAGCAGTACCAAAATATTCTAATATGGACGCTCTACAAGGTATGGTGATGTGTATTGACATGTTAATTGTGGAATTGTGGAAAACACAAACCAGCGTTTAACACAGGCTGAGTGGACAGGAAAACACATTGTTTACAATTATCGAAGGGCATAGCTGAATTAATTTGAAGGAACTGAAATTTCAAACTACATTTTGGGGTGTTTGGAACTGAATCTTGCTTCTGCTTCTTTTTTAAAGTTGAAGCAGAATCAGAATCAG
This sequence comes from Cuscuta epithymum, assembly GCA_945859915.1. Lineage (NCBI taxonomy): Eukaryota > Viridiplantae > Streptophyta > Magnoliopsida > Solanales > Convolvulaceae > Cuscuta > Cuscuta epithymum. The sequence continues at coordinate 1,541,684 of CAMAPF010000004.1, forward strand.
TTTTCAGAAGCTGATCATCCCCGCTTAAAAAAAAACTTATTCTACTAGTAAATTGAAGTATGAGAATCACTTCTGCACTTTCAGCCATACACTCCAGCCTCTGCTTCTACTCCCTGAAGGGGAAAAGCCAGGGAGCAGGAGCAGTTTTAAAATCAGATCCAAACACCTCCTAGTTATGTTTTTAAAAATGAACCTAAAAACACAGAGTATTATAAAAAATCACCAGCACATACATGATCAAATAGAATGCATCATTCAACAAGGAATTGAGCTAAAACACAACAATCAAGGTTTAAACCTATTACAGAAAGAGAGGCGGTGTACCTGCCGATCCAGAAAGAGAGAGAGGCGCCAAGGAGCTTGGCAGAGAAGACGCATAAGACGGCAGGGAAGAATCCGAAGAGGATAGATGCGCCGGCCTCGAAGAAGATGGCATACGGAAGGCAGAGCGCGAGTGTGATCGTGTGAAGGCCGATGTAGACCGGGATCGCCCAGTAACCGAGCCGATCAGACAATTGCTTGAACCAATCAATAGCAGCGTCTTTGCTGACCTCCCATCCCAACTGTTTGCTCAGAACCTTTAGCATCACCGCTATCCCAACCACGGCCGCTATCGTCCCCCATTTTCCGGCCAATCCCATGTCGGAGGTGAATGAAGGCTGTACTATTTCTTTCTTTGCCGGCCGTAGTCCGCAGTAACCCAGATCATTGTATTGTGCAAGTACACGGTAAAAGATGCTTCAGAAGGCAGAACCACAACAGTAACTTTTATTTTTCCTATTTTTTTATGAAAACTATTTTCCTGTTTAATTAAAACAAGAAATTAGTACTTTCAATGAGAAAGATGCAGAACTTTTATTAGGAGGCTTTCAATTTTTTTTTTTATAATTTCAATTTCTACTAATTTTATTTTACGCCCTCATTGATTTTATAAAAGCGCCCATTCCAATGTACTTCCTCACTACTTTTTTCATTTGCAATATTTTTGACAAGAATCTAAGTGAAAAATAACAGGAATAATGTAGGACCAACACAGTGATAAGGTTCACAAAGAGGTTTTATAGAAGGGAAAATCGTATATATGATTCAGTTATCCACGAAATTAAAATCTCAGATCTGTATTTCTCAGATTATAAATGTCACCCCTCAATTGACCAAATTGTTGTAAATGTGGTCCTTTAAGTAGTGAAATGTACTATCGCGCACATTGTATGTTTCACCCCTGAAAAGGACCACATTTACAACATTCTGGACAGACAATTGAGGGGAGACATTTACAATTTCAAAAATACAGGTTTGAGATTTTAATTTCGTGGATAACTGAAGGATCATATATGTGATTTTCTCTTTATAGAAAAATAACTCTAAATAATACAAACTATTTTGCATGAACTAAGAATAACGCATACTTTGGAAATTCCATGTAATAATATCAACTATCTAAATATTGACCAAAAGTGATATAGATCATTTTTTTTAATGAAAATTCAATTATTTAATTCATCAAAAACTAGCATCAAAATATCAAATAAGTGATTGTATTTCCAAATATCATGTATTTTTGATAGCTTCAAAGCTTGCTATTAGTTTTTAGTATCTTAAATGACTAGATTTCTTGATAAAAAGTGACCCATATTATTTTTGTTTTATATTCAAATAGTTAGTATTATTAAAAATCATTTTCAAAGTATGTATTATTATTGATTTATGGGTGATACTTGGTAATATTTAAAGTTAATTTTCCTTTTTTTATTCTCAAAATAGGACTTATTAACTCTTATTTTGGAAGTATGAATCAACGTAACTTATTTTTTAATAGAATTAAATAAGTCCTATTTCAAGAATAAAACATATTTAGTCTTATTTTTGCACCATGTATATGCTTTGGTCTTATATTGAGCAATTTCTATAACATAAAATGATATATTATGTGAAAAAATGCATGTAATCTGTAATTTAAAGGGAAAATAATTTTAAATAATAGCAATTATCTTTAATGAACCAATAATAATACGTAATTTAAAAACAACTTTTAATAATAAAACCTATTTGAATATAGATCAAAAGTAATATAAATAAAATTTTCACTAAATGATAAAAAAACTAGTATCAAAATATCAAATAACTGATCACATTTCCAAATATCATTTATTTGACGGTTAAATATTAGCTTTGATGTAATAAATGATCGGATTTCTAGTAGAAAACTGACTCCATATTACGTCATACCTCTATGTCTCATTTGGTTTTGACACAATTTTTAATAAAGTGGTTGAAAAAGTAAAAGTTGTGGTTGTGATTTGAGTATAATAAAGTGAAATGTTGTAAATCATATATTTTTCCAATAAGGACAATGTGACACTTATTTTGGGATAACCCAAAAAGGAAAGTAAGACAGGTAAAACGGGACGGAGGGAATAGTATTTTTATCTACGTCAAATAGTTGATATTAATAAAATTTATTTTTAAAGTATGTATTATTCCTAATTCATGCAAAATAGTTGATATTATTTAAAGTTAAATATATGGAAACACCATACATAGGGAAATAATTAGTTATATACTTCATCTGTTCTTAAATAAGTGTAATAAGTTGGATTTAACATTGTTGATGTCTTACTTTAACGACACTTTTTTTTTACTCCTGAGGGCGTCTGGGGGAGGGGGGTTGGGGGGCCTGGAGTAATTGGTTTCAGCCCATTGAGTTCTGAACCCGAGACCTCTCGTAAGGGAGAGTGAGTCGGCGACCAGATGAGCTGAACCGCTTCCTCACTTTAACAACACTTTATTTGTGAATGTAGTAATACATCACTCCGTAAAGTTTGTCTCATTGTAAATTTCCAATATTTGATTTTCAAAATTTTTCTACTAATAGAATATTATACGGAGTATATATTAATGATAAAAATTATACATTAACAAACGTGAAAAGTGAGTTGGTGCATTCTCTTTATAATCTCTAAGACTAGAGGATGAAGTTTTATAATACACGTATTATGAGTATTACGAGTAAAATCTAATGAGTATTTCAAGTCAGAAAAAACTATGGAAGCAACGTTTTGCACTAGGGAGATAAATTCATAGACTTAATTTTATTGGGACCAAACCTCAATAGGTCTAAGTTACGAGACCAAAAATTATTTTTCCTTTATAGAAGTATCACATATCGTTAATCCATGGCATACCATATGCCCGAGCCAGATTCATTTGTAACCCTTGGAGGCTTGGACTTAAAAATATACTTCAACGAAACGACATTTGTTTAGTTAAACATTGTTACTAGTACTTGCTAAACAAAAAACAGGTTAATTAAATTATAAATTTAAAGCGTATGCGAAATACATATACCTCATCCAAATAAATATTTTTAACATGTACGACGTATAATTTTTATTAGGGGCCTCCAAATTAACATACGGAGTATATAGTTATTATAATCAACTCAATATGAACTCATAACAGTTAGATGGGTCAACACATACTTGGGCATTTAAGATCTTGAAATTAAAACAACCCTGTTGGGTTAAGGGCCCAAGCCGAGGTTCGGCCCACTAACCCCTTCTTGCCGGACGCACGTCCAGTTAGGACACAAGGGGATCCCACAGGCCCATGTTCCTTGAGGATGGACGAACGTCTGGGGTTGGGAGTTCAGGCCCAACGGCTCATCCCGACGAACGTCTATTCAGGGACAAGGAGCAGGGCCACGGGCCACCAGGGATGACGACGAACGTCCCCATGGCAAGCCTATAGTCATCGGGGGAAACCCAGTCCACATGGTGAATATCCATCAAGGCCAGGAGACGAACAGCCGGTATCTCTTGAGGGTCACTTGGGGCGATCCAACTCACTTCCCGGGCGGACGAACGTCCCCACTGATTAGGCGGGAAACCTAGATCCTGGCGGGAAGTGCATTTAATGCTGAAGATTTGGTGGTTGGGGCACCAGCGGTCCACAGGCTGCCACGTCAGTATAGCCACCTGCCCATTGGTGGGTATAAATAGAAGCATTTATTTCATTGTAAAGGGTTGGCAACTTTCTATTCTTAGCATACTAGCTTCAGCATTCTTACTTGTAGCATTTCTAACTGCCTTGTAAGACGAACGGCCGACGTGCCTTTTTAGGAAGTAGATTGTATTTAGGGGAGTTATTACGAAGTTAATAATACCTACTTACATTGCCTACTATTTCTTTTGTTTCCTGATCCATCTGATAGCTGTTGGGCTAGGTATCCATACACTCACTCCACTCGAAATCTTTGGGCTTACGTGTTGGGTCCAAGGGTTGAAGGAATAAACCTCAACATTGGCGCCGTCTGTGGGAAACTGAACAAAAAGTTTCCAGAAACTCTCCCAAACAGCTACTAAATCTACTTACAGCAAACACGATGTCAGGAAGCAACAACCAGCGTGATCTCTCCGAGCGTCTGGAGTCAAGCCGCCGGAATCGCGGCCAGAACTCGGAACTGTCCGCAACAATATGGACCTCCGGGGGAAACGGGGGTATCACTGACCTCATTCCCCTTGAGGCCAGGCAGGATCTCCGCCTCATGCGGGAACTCGCTGACACCATGCGTCGTTTGGCAGACGAACGGGAGGCCCGAGATCAGGTGTACTCTGCAAGCACCCAGCGAACGCCCCTCTCTCCCATTCGCCGCATGCAGTCGTATGATGATACGACGGGATCCAGCGACCACCGGACCTCAGTCCATGAGCGGCTAGGTGGGGGTTCAGGCTCCCGTGAAACGGGAGGGCGAACCAGGGTCAGCATCGCTGCATCCAGGGCTCACACGCCATCGGTTCCCCGCCAAATCCCGCGGGGAGACGAAACCCCAAGGATCAACACCGTTGGACGACGTTTCCAACGGCGAGGTGCGCAAATCTTTAGGCAGTCGCACGATGCTGTGGCCGCTCAGCAGAATGCCGTCCCCGAAGCCGCGCCCCCTGTGTCCCCCGGAAGGGCCGCACAGGATGCAAGGCTGGAAGCAATGGAACGACAGATAGCCGAGATGAATAGACGGACGGACGTCGGTTCGGCCACACCCTCTTTCTCCCTCACATCACCCTTTACTCCACGGGTGATGAGCGTCGAGATTCCCCGGGACTGCAGGCCCCCGGGCAACCTGGTGTATAATGGGGCTGGCGATCCTAAGGCCCATCTGATAAGCTACCAAGGGAACCTGTCCATGCTGGGAGCATCGGACGAGGCCATCTGCAGATTGTTCTTCAGCACCCTCAGAGGGCCGGCGCAAGAATGGTTCGGCCAGTTGAGGCCGGGCACCATCGACTCATATGAACAGCTCTCCCGGCAGTTCATGGCGCAGTTTGCTGCCAGTACCACCCCCAGGAAGGACGTCACGGCTCTCGCCCACATCAAACAAGGGCGGGACGAACCGCTGGCTAGGTTCCTAGTAAGGTGGAGGGACGAGGTCCTGCAGGTCGACGATCTGGACGAACGTCTGGCCACCAACATGTTCACCAGTGCGCTGGCCACAGGGGATCTATACCGGGACCTAAGGAGGAATCCCGGCACCAGCTACACCGAGGTTCTGGCTCGGGCCCAGAAGTATGCCTCCATTGAGGAGGAGATCAAGCAGCGGGACGGAGTTTCCGCGGCCCAGCCACGGAAGATGGCGGACAGGCTCGGACCCAGACCGGGACCCGGGCCCTCCCCCCCAAACAAAAAGAAGAAGGTGGACGGAGCGATGGTCCCTTGGAAGGCACCGTCCGGAGATAGTCAGACGCGGCCGGACGACCGCTATATCCCATTGGCCTATCCAGTGAGCCAAATCTTCGAGGCCATCAAGGACAAGGGCCTCCTGATGGAACCCCAAGATATGAAGAAGCATATGGGGCTTGACCAATCGGCCTACTGTGAATACCATCAGAGGGCCGGCCACCTGACGGACAATTGCAGCCAATTAAAGAAAGCAATCGACGAGCTGATCCGCCAGGGGTACTTGGGCGAATTCACCCAGCTGCTGAACAAAAACAGCCAGCAGAAGCCGAACCCAAGGCCCCGGACATGGCGCCGCGACGACCGGCGTGAGGCAGAACCTCAGGACGTGGATTATCGAAGTGCAGATAAACGTCCGGAGGGATCCCTTGGCCCAAAGGGCAAAAAGAAGAAGTTGGAGATCAAGGTGATCTTCGGGGGCGCTGAGACAGGGGATACGCCCGCCGAGCGGAAAAAAATTTGAGAGATCACTCTACGTGGGTTCCGTATCAGCACCCCCCACCAAGCGCAACAAAATCGAGGCAATCACCTTCGGTCCCGCCGATCTGCCGACGTCACCAGCGCCGCACAGAGACGAGCTGGTGATCAGCATGGACGTAAACGATGCCATCGTCCGCCGCGTCCTTGTTGATACCGGGAGCAGTGTGAACGTCCTCTATTGGGAGGCTTTCGAAGGAATGAAGCTCAAGAAGGACATGTTGCACCCTCTGCGTACCCCGCTGTCCGGCTTCACTGGGGATTGCATTGACGCGGAGGGCACCATCATCTTGCCGGTAGAGATCGGCGACGGCCCTCACACCGCCCGGATCGGGATGACGTTCGTCGTGGTCCGCCTAAAATGCGCCCACAACGCCATTTTGGGCCGACCCGGCTTGGAAGACTTGGGGGCCATATGCTCCGTACGGCACTCATGCATCAAATTCCCCGCCGACACTGGAGTGGGGGTAGCACGTACGAACCCGCATATGGCCAGGGCCTGCTACACGAAGGCCATGGAGAAGCTCAAAGAGCGGGAGGCTCGGGTCAACAGCATCTCCGAGAAGGCCAAACAGGCCGACTTGGACGCTCATCTGGAACCAGCAACTCTGCTGGAAGAAATCAAGCTCGACGACCCGACGGACAGGAGGGTGTCCATCGGTGCAGATCTAGAGCCAGAAATCAGAGCGGGGGTCATAGCCGTCCTCCGAAGGTTCAGGATCTTGTTCGCCAGAGGGCCGGAGGACATGCCGGGCATCGACCCCAACCTCATATGCCATAGACTCGCCGTGCGGTCGGACGCCAAGCCCGTACAACAAAAGAAAAGGTATATGGCGGCCGACCGACGCGATTTCATCAGGAAGGAGACAGCAACTCTCCTCAGCATTAAACACATCCGGCCGGTCATCCACGTGGAGTGGTTGGCCAACGTGGTACTAGCCCCGAAGGGCGACACTTGGCGGATGTGCGTCGATTACTCGGACCTCAACAAAGCTTGTCCGATGGATCATTACCCTGTTCCGAGGATCGACTTGCTAGTGGATGAGACGGCAGGCTGCGAGCTGCTCAGCTTCATGGACGCATTCAGGGGCTACCATCAGGTGTTCATGCACCCCGATGATGCCGAAAAAACGGCGTTCGTTACGGCGGACGGCGTGTATTTCTACATCGTCATGCCGTTCGGCCTGAGGAACGCCATGGCTACTTTTCAAAGGATGATTGGGATGTTGTTCAAAGACGTACTTGGGAAGACAATGGAAGCTTACGTGGATGACATCCTGATCAAGAGCAAGAGAAAGGAGGACCATGTCCAGGACATGGAGAAGGTCTTCAGCATCATGGAGAGGGCCAGCATGAGGCTCAATCCGAAGAAGTGTGCCTTCGCCGTCAGGGGCGGCAAGTTCCTCGGCTACATGATGAGCGAACGGGGGATCGAGCCTAACCCAGAGAAGGTGAAGGCAATTATGGACATGGAAGCCCCAAAGAACCTAAAAGACGTGCAGCGGCTCACCGGGCGTCTGGCAGCCCTGAGCAGATTCTTATCCAAGCTGGCTGATAAGGCGATTCCCTTTTTCCAGATCATGAAGAAGGCCAATCCCTTTGAATGGACCCCGGAGTGTCAGGCTGCTTTCGAGGACTTCAAGGTATATCTCTCCTCTCCGCTCGTCCTCACCAAAGCGGATCCCGGGGAGAGATTGTACATGTATTTGGCAGTAGCCGATCTGGCCATAAGTGCCGTGCTGCTGAAGGAGTCTGAAGGCGTTCAGCGCCCAATATACTTTGTGAGTAAGGCGCTGAACGGCCCCGAGACGAGATACACACTGATGGAGAAGACGATCCTCGCCCTGATTGCATCCATCAAGCGCCTGGCGCCGTATTTCCAAGCACACCCGGTGACCGTCTACACAACGCAACCCCTCGCCACAGTCCTCAGGAATCCAATGGCAAGCGGAAGGATAACCAAGTGGTCCTTGATGATCGGTCAGTACGACGTGGACTTCAAACCAAGGCCGACGATCAAAGGACAGGCACTGGCGGACTTCATTGCGGAGTGTACCGCGCGCACCGAGGACGAATCCCATGACAGCAACGACTTTGACAATTGGTGGGAGGTGTACACCGATGGGGCCTCGAGTGCGCGGGGCTGTGGCGGGGAAGCGGTGATCAGTTCCCCCGAGGGTTTCAAAGCCTACTACTCTATGAAATTTGAGTTCAAGGTCACCAACAACGAGGCTGAGTACGAGGCACTTATCGCGGGGCTGAAATGCGCGAAAGCCCTCGGAGCAGCTCGTCTGAAGGTGAGGTTGGACAGCCAGCTGGTGGTAACCCAGATGAACGGCACTGCAGAAACCAGGGAAGAGAGAATGAAGGTCTACAAGGAGCTGGCGGAGGAACAGACCGCACAATTTGAGCAGGTGGTCTTTGAGCAGGTATCGCGGGTGGAGAATGCAGAGGCGGATATACTGTCAAAGCTGAGCAACCCCCCAACCGATGATCCGGCGTCAAGCATCCCCCGACACATCAGAGGCTTCGTTAGGCAGGAGGTATTCCCAGCACCGGCGACGGACGTCATCCAGGTGGAGGTTATCTCCATTGCCGAACCCAACTGGGCGAAGAAGATAGCAGATTATCTCAGAGATGGAACACTCCCCGAGCCCGACGAGGATGGCAGCACAGGAAGAGCTGCATGGATAAAGAGGCGTGCCCCTAACTTTGAACTTATTGACGGGCAGCTCTACAAGAAGACGTTCGGCGGACCTTACCTCAGGTGCCTCCCGCCGAGCCTGGCAGCAGCGGTGATCGAGGAAGTACATGAAGGGATCTGCTCCAGCCACCAGGGCCCCCGAACCTTGGCCAGAAAAATCATCCTGCAGGGCTATTACTGGCCGACCATACAGCAAGATTGCTTCAACCACACTCGGAAGTGCGCAGTATGCCAACAGTATGCACCTGTCCCTGGTCGTCCAGCGAGCTTCTACACCCCGATGACCATCGCACTACCTTTTGCTAGGTGGGGCATAGATTGCTGGGTCCTCTGCCCACGGCTGCTGGTGGGAGGAAATTCGTCATTGTGGCGATTGACTATTTCACCAAGTGGGTGGAGGCCGAACCACTGGCCTCCATCACTGAATTCCAGTGCCAGAAGTTCGTCTGGCAAAATGTCATATGCCGTTTCGGGATCCCGGAGCAGATCGTCACCGACAACGGCCGGCAGTTCGTCGGCAGAGGGTTTGAGGCATACTTAGCAAAGTGGGGCATCAGGCACTCTAAGGCCTCGGTGGCCTACCCGCAAGCCAACAGCCAAGTGGAGAACATGAACCGGACCATCATGGATGGGATCAAGAAGAAGTTGGAAGACTACACCTCCACTTGGCCGGAGCAGCTGAATTATGTCTTGTGGACATATAGGACAACGCCCAGAACGGCGACTGGGGAAACCCCTTTCGCCTTGGCTTATGGGTTCCAAGCTAAGGTGCCAACGGAGGTGTTGGTACCTACACATCGCACCAAGCACTTCCAGCCGGAGGACAACGAGACCAACCTACGAGCGGAGCTCCATTTCATAGAGGAACGGAGGGACCTAGCGGCTCGTCGCATGGAAGAGTATCACAGGGCCACCCAGAGATACTTCAACAAGGCCGTGAAATTCCGCGAAATAGAGGCCGGGGACCTCGTACTCAGGAAAAGAGAGAAGAGCAAGCCGCTCGAAGGTGGCAAAATGGCGAAGAACTGGGAAGGACCTTACCGGGTCATCAGAAGATACAACCAGGGGACGTTCCTCCTCCATACCTTGGAGGGGAACCATGCCGGGATGTGGAACGTAGAACACCTGAAGAAGTTCTATCAATAGTTAGAGGCTGTTGTCCTTGTTTTATTCTCACTCCCATGTAAAATGACCGGACGTCGTCAATAATAAAGGCCCCCTGTTTTTCATCACTCTGTTCTTGCCAACGACCGTTAAAGAAGGGAATCTCGACGTAGATAAACCTGTTCCTCCTTGCGATGTTTACGGACACCGAACGTCTCCTCGAAGTAGGGACGCCGGTAGGACCAAGGACCAAGGACGAACGAAGCACCAGGGAATCTCGATGTAGATAAACCTGTTCCTCCTTGCGATGTCCGTGGATACCGAACGTCTCCTCGAAGTAGGGACGCCGGTAGGACCAAGGACCAAGGACGAACGAAGACTAAAAGACTCCGAAAAAAAAAAAGATGCCAGAAGAGCATGGAGCAAAGAATGATTTTATTCTTCGGCACTATTGGCCGGAAAACTACAATGTGCGAGGATACAATGCAAATAATGGAAAAAATTGTATAAGTGCAAGGTAATGAACGGAGAATCACTACCGGTCGACGTCCGGAGTTGGGACCTTGGAAGGAGTCTGCTTGGCTTTCTCCCTAGCTTCGGCTTCCTCCTGCTCCTTCAGCAGCTCAAGGGCCCCCGCATGGGCATCTGTCATCAGGACATCAAAGCCAACTGCCTCCGGATCAAAAGGAGCCCTGAAGTGACGCTCGAACGTCGGGAGATTCTCCGCTACTAGCCCAACCATACCCTTGCGGTAGGTATCGTCGGCGAGATCATCAAGAAAACGCCGCCCGGTGGGGGTGGCCTGAAGCAACTTAACCCCATCCAGATAGGCGTCCGGGCAGGTGGCTAGAAACTCTCCGACGAGCCTCGGGAGGAACTTCATGGCCATGGTGTGAATGGCGCCAGTATAAGCCTTGGATCTTTGGAACGCTATGGACCCAGACTCCTTGATTTTGGCAACATCGGCCTCATAAATAGGGACATGGTTGTCCACGCCCGTCTGGCGAAGCTCCACCTTGGCCTGCTCTACGGCCCACATCCGGCTGCGGAGATCCACGAGCTCGGCCTCCTGCTTCTTGAGGAGCTCCTTCTGAGAGGCATTCTCCTGGACGAGCTTATCATAGGCATCGGCTTTCTCTTGAAGAGTGCCAGCCCTGCCTTTTGCATTCCTCAGAAGGGCATCACATTCAGCCCGTACTCTGGCCATCTCCCTACCCTGGCGCTCGAAGGCCATCCGAGCCCTGTGAAAGTAGAGCCCGGCCTTATCCAGGGTGCTTTGGCCGCACTCCAAGAGATCTTCAGGGGCCTCCTGAGCAGCGAAATCCTGCGGGACCTTGAGATTCAGCCCACACCAGATGGAGGACGCTGTCTGACCGAAGAGCATCATAGACTCTTTGCGGGGGCCAACCCCAGAGAACTCGATCAGGCCAAGAGAAGACTCACTGGCTCCTGGGGGAGAGTTTGGACGGGCGTCGTCAGAACCTTTGGCGGTTGGGGTATCATCATCCCGGAGACGGCGGACGTCGGAATTCCTCGGAGGAGAGGCACGGAGATTGGTCCGGGAAGTGGGCTTCCGCTTGAGGGGACTTCCGGGCTCCCCATCGGAGTCATCGGCCACGATGATGGCCTTGGAGGAGGTGCCCTCAACACGTGGCCTCTTGGAGGCGCCGGCCCCCGAAGTGTCACCAGCTCGTGCCCTGGTCACCCGAGGTTCGACCTTGGGGACGAGCGGCTTCCCGGGCTTGTCATGCCCCTTGTGCTCACGGCCGGCGGCAGTCGAAGCAGCGTTGACTCGGCTCATGGTAGACGTGGATGGAAAAATGCCTGCACAAAGGGAACCAAGACGTTCAGAGCCATAACAGCGAAGAGAGGTTAAAACAATACAAGTACAAACGGACGCACCTAATCCAGCCTGAGCTTTGAAGGGCTCGGTCACCAGCAACCGGAGGTTCTGGATGCCAAGTCCGGCTATGCGCTTGGCATATCCGAGCTCCTCGTCCGTCATGGGCGGCGGGATCGTCTTCACCGGGTAAGCATTCCACCGGTCAGAGAATGGCATCGGTGAGCCTACTCCGGCCAGGAAGAAGCGCTCTTCCCAACCGTCTGGATTCCCAGCATTGTTCGAGAATAGGACCATGGACGGACGGGCGATCAGGGTCAAATACCCTGTACGTCCGAAGGGGGACAGCCGAAAGAAATGGTGCAGCAGGTCGACGGTGGGGGTCACACCGACGCTGTGGCATCTAATAATGAAGCCAGCGATTATCCGATAGGCGGCAGGGACGAACTGCGCAGGCACTATCTCAAGGGCCCTGAAAAGTTCCAAATGGAAGCTATGCAAGGGAAAGTTCAGCCCGGCTATCACCGAATCCAAGTGGACCACCACATAGCCGGGCAGATGGCGCATGGGGTTCCGCAGACGCCGATCGTCGTAGATCCTTGGAGGATAGAACCATTGGCTGATCAGTCGCTTATCAGCATTCGTCAGGCGTTGAACTTGACGCCGAACGCACGAGAAGCTGAGGCTATAACGGGGAGGCCGGGGCGGCATTCCCCGCTCATAACACTCCAAGTCCTCACCAGAGGAACAGCCATCGTCGAAGCGATTTTCAGAAGTCATGGCAACGAACGGTACCTTGGGAGTTCGGGACTTCCGATACGGTTTGAGAGAAGTCTAGAGAGAGAAGACAATTATGCAGCGTAAGGAGAAGTATGAATGAACTACATGGGTTCTGGGTACTTATAGGCAGCACCGCGGGAACACACCAACCGAAGTGGGACACGTGGCGCCTGGGTACCGGTACCTACCACGGTATTTAAGGTGCCTCGATTCCGTCGCCGCATAATCTTGGCAAGGGTGGCTGCATCGGAGCCACGAACGTCCAGCGGGGAACTCGGGACACCCGGAGATCACGACCATCGGATGTCCCTAATATCGGCGGCTAGTGGGAGACATACGCATCAACGGGCTACGTTCGTCTTTCCATACTTCATGCCATTGGAACATGTAGAATAGACGAACGTCCCCATACGTAGCTTGAATATTCATGTCACGCGACGACAGACGAACGTCGTTACCAAACGCTGATTCTGGGAAGCACGTTCATACGTCCACACTTTGAGTATACGTCATAAGCCACCGACGAACGTCGTTTTCATTGTCAGAATACTTTGAGGACGGTAAGCCGGCATCAGAGCCTAGCATCGACGCCCGAAGACGGGCTTGAGCAGTACCTCCGCACACTTGAGTACGTACGGAGGTTTGGCAGGGGGACGCCGTGGCATTAAGCAAGTAAGGAACAGATACGAACGTCCTCGCAGGCTTTAGCCTTGCGATAAAGCGTATCGAGGCTCCGAAGGAGTTTCCATACAAACAGACGATGGAGGAAAGAAAAATAAAGAAGTGAGAAATCACGAACGTGGAGTCAATTATGGACAAAAAGCATGTATATTCTTCAGCTCTAACGGCTGGACGTTACATAGTCAAATAAGGAAATTACAGTGCGTATTATACAAGAAAAGGGGACCCTGGTCGACTGCCGCCTCGGTTCAGCTCTTCCTCCTCGACTTCAGGCTCAGGGGTTGGTGGCTCCGGAATCTCTCCCCTGGCCTTGGCCTCCTCCCGACGCCGGTCCCTCCTTAGCTTCCCCAGAGCTTGGATTAGCATATCGTCATCGGTGTTTGCGTCCAAATCAAAGTCAGCCCCCTGCAGCTTGGCAAATATCGGGAGAGTGGCCTTAACCCCCTCATTATAGCCAGCGGCGAAGGGGCTATCGCCGACCTCATAGAGGAACTTGTGGGATAGAGGAGAACTCTCGAGGATCCGGACGCCGCAGGCCAGACGCTGGCGAGGCGGTATCTTTTCCAAAGCCGCAGAAAACACGTCACCGAAGGCCCCGGCGCAGTAGTCTCTGGCAGAGTCCATGAACTCCCCGGTGTTCTTGAAGCCGGAGGTGTCAACCAGCCACTCTGGGTCGGCGCCCTTCTCAACGGGGAGCACCGGAACAAGCTTGAAGCCGGCTCTCTCCAGGCTGGCCAGCTGGCTGCGGGATTCAGCCCGCAGAGCTGCGAGCTCTCTCTCCTTGGCCACAGCCTCCGCCTCAGCACGACGGACGACTTCCCGGGCTTGAGACAAGGCGGCATCAGCTTTCGCTTTGGCCTCCTTCAGATCGGCCTCCCTGGCAGCTTCAGCCTGAAGGACTAGAAGCCCAGACTGGATGACAGAAGGGAAATTAAAGGCAATGGTCAGAAGACGAACGTCAAGGAAAAAATGTACTCGGATCTAGTGATGAGGAATTACCTGAAGAGCGGCTGCCAGGGCAGCGCTCGTCGCTTCAGAGGACGAACGGCGGGGCAGCTCGAGGCCAGCTTTGAGGGCCATTTCCCTCCAGAGTTCCTCCGCCGGGCGGCTCAAGGGCAGGGCGCCGGCGTCTTCGAGCAGAAGGCCAGTGGAGACTGCCTCGCGACCCCTCTTTTGTTTTTTCTCAGGGGCTTTTTCTGCCCCCTTCTGAGAGGCCGCCTTCGTGGAGACGACCGGCGGTGGGAGAGCAGTCTCGAGAGCAGGGGCCCCAGACCCCTGGGCCAACATCGTGGCAATTAGATGCTGCTCACCCTCGGCCGTCCGCCGGGCAGCATCGGAAGCCGAAGAGTTGGAGTCTGAGGAGGGGGCATTCTTAGCTTTCGCCAGCGCGGCTTTTGCAGCGGCCGCCTTGGCCTTCCTTGTCTTCAGGCATTCGGCGTGATTCATTTGGGCTCTGTCTGGCGGAGAACCTGCAGGAAAACCATAAGGGGTTAAAAGACGAACAGAGAATGCAAAAGGACACTCACCTCGAAGGACAAGACCGCCCGGTGCCCCGAGACGAGCGTCGAAGGGTGGAAAAAATCCAAGGACACGGGCGGTACCTATGCCTGCCCCCGAGAGTGCCTCGAAGGTTAGGTAGCCAGCTATGGGGCGAATGCCGCCCTGCAGGATGCCTTCCACGGCCTCGCTCAGATCATCGGTCAACTCCGGCGACTCTATCTTCGGGGGGTAGCCATTCCAACGAACTGGGAGGAGAGGACCATCATAGTGAAGGAAGAAGAACCGGTTTTTCCAGTCATGGATGGAGGAGGGGTAGCTCTTAAACAGCCTCCTCCCCGGACGAGCGGCCACGCTCAGATACCCGTCGGAGTTCTGGGGGGTGATCCGGAAGAAGTAGTGGAACAGATCCAGGGTGGCATCGACTCCCGCAAGTTTGCAGCGCACCAAGAAGGCCGATATGAACCTATAAGAATTTGGCATAAATTGCGCCGGGGCCACTTGGAAGCAGTGGAAGAACTCCACATAAAATGCGTGAAGTGGAAACCGCAGCCCGGTTTCAACGGAGTCCAAATGAAGCATGATCATCCCCGGACGTCTCCTCATCACGTTCTCGGCGCCTCTCACGCTCCAGACGAACGGCGGGGGGAAAAAGGTGCGGATTTTGTTAAGGGCCACGCGGGAGAGGACTTGATCATGGTCGAGGGCGCTTCTGATCGGACAGATGTGGCGCTCCATGTCCGTAGGGATGCCCAGATCATGCACCTCCATGTCGGAGCCTGATTCGGCCTCCTCCCCAGAATCATAATCGGCGGGGCGCTCATTCAAGGGGACTGCGTCGATAACATCTACTGCCCCGTCGGCATTTCCACCCCCGGCATCGCTCCTACTGCCTTGGGAAGCGTCATCCGGCTCACCATCAGCCCGGATGGTCCCTACCGTCGTTGCCGAACCAGAAGTCCCAGAAACGCTGGCCTTTCCCGGGGAGCGCGCATTCACATTATCAGAAGAGGAGTCCGAAGAGGAACCCGACGAACCGGAATCAGAACTTGACGAAATCTCCATCGAAGTCATTTCGGCTAGGAGTCAGAACAAAGAAAAGAAGCAGAGGAGGAAAATTACCTTACAAAGAGACTAGCTGAACTCAGAAGCCAAGCAGAGAACTCGAAGAACAGCGGAGATTTTAAGACAAGGGAGCAGAAATTGGGAACCCTAATTCAGGGGGAAAACCCGACATTTATAGGGGGAGCACCGGTTAAGGGGCCAACGAGGGGTTGACACGTAGCAAGGAGCGTGGTCCGGCTCACGCGCCGTGCGTGGAATGGAAGCGTAATGATGACACTTCCTCGGGAAAATGCACCGCCGCTACAGCAGCCGTCACCTCGTTTCCTGAACCGTCGACAGCTGTCAAGCACCACGACCACGAGCGTATGCTTCCACCGGATGCAGAAAACACAAGTATCAAGACACGAACGTCTACTTCAAGGGGGCTCATACTTCCTTATGTCCTGCGCATGCTCAGAACATCAGAAGTGGGGGACTTGTGTTGGGTTAAGGGCCCAAGCCGAGGTTCGGCCCACTAACCCCTTCTTGCCGGACGCACGTCCAGTTAGGACACAAGGGGTTCCCACAGGCCCATGTTCCTTGAGGATGGACGAACGTCTGGGGTTGGGAGTTCAGGCCCAACGGCTCATCCCGACGAACGTCTATTCAGGGACAAGGAGCAGGGCCACGGGCCACCAGGGATGACGACGAACGTCCCCATGGCAAGTCTATAGTCATCGGGGGAAACCCAGTCCACATGGTGAATATCCATCAAGGCCAGGAGACGAACAGCCGGTATCTCTTGAGGGTCACTTGGGGCGATCCAACTCACTTCCCGGGCGGACGAACGTCCCCACTGATTAGGCGGGAAACCTAGATCCTGGCGGGAAGTGCATTTAATGCTGAAGATTTGGTGGTTGGGGCACCAGCGGTCCACAAGCTGCCACGTCAGTATAGCCACCTGCCCATTGGTGGGTATAAATAGAAGCATTTATTTCATTGTAAAGGGTTGGCAACTTTCTATTCTTAGCATACTAGCTTCAGCATTCTTACTTGTAGCATTTCTAACTGCCTTGTAAGACGAACGGCCGACGTGCCTTTTTATCAAGTAGATTATTGTATTTAGGGGAGTTATTACGAAGTTAATAATACCTACTTACATTGCCTACTATTTCTTTTGTTTCCTGATCCATCTGATAGCTGTTGGGCTAGGTATCCATACACTCACTCCACTCGAAATCTTTGGGCTTACGTGTTGGGTCCAAGGGTTGAAGGAATAAACCTCAACAAACCCATTACAGCATTTAGTTAGCCAATTCAATTCGTCACTTTCGATTTGATCGGTAGGGACCTAAAAGAAATGCATATAACCATTTGAAATTGATAGATTTTTGTAGCTTTGTATTGGTTTATTTTAAAAAAAAAATGTGTCGAATTTGGCATGTTTTAAGCTCAACTATAAATCACAAAAAGTTGCATTCTGTTGGGTTATTTCAAAAAGTTGCGTCAACGTTTAAATTAGTTTATTTCGTCTTTGGTCAGTTGCATTTTGTTGGGTTAGGTTTCAAAGTTTCAATCGATCAATTTCAGTATAGCTGTTTTTCCAAGCTTAGGAGTAGTAGATCACCCTCGATCAAAACTAACCAGCAACAGCAAAGAGTATCATGGATTCATTGTCAAACATCGGAAACATAGTAGTAGTGTGCTTTGCCCAACTCTGGTGGAGGTAATAGTAACGCCATTTTATATAAACTTATAAAGATACAAATGTTTTTAATAGCAATGTAGATAGAATATGTGTGGAGATAATGTATACACTAAGTTAATCGGCCCCTGAAGCACATGCATTGTAAGGCCATTTAATGGGAGCATTCTGTGCAACGAATACACATCTTTCCTATTACACGTTATCAGCATTGTATAGCTCTCCTATATCTTTTCTCTATAACAGTAGTCAGTTAATATGGACTATTAGCTATCAGCTCTGTGTTATATTTTTTGGCCTTGTCCCTGTGCATCACATCTGCCAATACTTTCATCCCTGCACATTTCAACTGACACCTCAATCTAGAGTCCAAACTTACCAAAGATTTGCTTGTAGCCACCGAATAGGTCAGTGATTTCAATAAGGATATGTTGCACCACAAGGCACGTCTCAACTTTTGCGAAAAATAATCACATAGGTGAAGTGATTGAAAAGACTTGTTCCACATTTCCTAGCTCAACACTTATACTGGTGAACCAGTATAGGTTGGAGTATGATAACAAGAGAATAACAACATAGAATCAATTAATGAATCTACTCCAAATGGGGAAAAGGCATAATGAAGTTCTTTTGAACAATAATGTTAGACCAATTGGAACAAAGAAAATTGTCGAAATAAGTAGTGAAAAGAACCTCAATGTAAGGAGTGAATGACATGCCGATTCTTACTTTCATGGACAAAACTCACAAAATGGGAGAGGTCGTGGAAATCGTGTAGGTCGTAGTGGTTGTGGTGGTCATGAAATGAGCCGAGGGTCTTTCAAAGTGTGGGGAAGAGATGTGGGTGCTGCTGTAGTGGTCAAGGAAACAAAGTTAGCAATGCACCCACAAAACCTCCAATCAAATGGGAAAGAGTTGGTGAAGAACCCTCTTACAAATTTGAAATTTCTGGACTTTGGCACAAGAATTGCCAAGCTAGCCAAAGTCGCAGCTATGGCTGGACTCGGTTCGGGCCGGGCCCGGTTCGAGCCTTGAACCGGCCGGGCCTCGGTTCACCAATAGGAGGGCCCGGGCCTGAACCGGCGGTGACCGGTTCCGGGCCGGTTCCGGGCCCGACCGGGCCGGTTCCGGGCCGGTTCACCCGCCCCTTTTTTTTTTTAAATTTTTGGCTTCTCTTATTTAACCCTCTACCCCTCCCCCTCAACCCCAAACCACCCCAAACCACCTCAAATGGCCCAAAATAACTAATCCAACCCAAAAATTAAAAAAATTTCAAAAAAAAAATAAAAAAAAATTGTTTCGGCCCGGACCGGGCCCGAAACGGCCGGGCCGGTTCACCGAATGGAGGGCCCGGGCCCGGAACCGGTATCCACCGGGCCGGTTCGACCCGAACCGCCGGTGGACCGGGCCACCGGGCCGGGCCGGTTCACACAGTAACCGGGCCGGGCCGGTTCCGGTTCGGGCCGCCCGGCCCGAGTCCAGCCCTAGTCGCAGCCACGCAAGAAATACCGAGAATCCAAGGAACATGAATCTGAAGTACTGTGTGACTAAACAAGAAAATGATGTGGATGAGAACCTCACTAAGTCACTATTGCTGATTTTGGTGGCAAGAAAAACACCACTTAATCAATTGAATGATTGATGCACGGAACTTTGATTATTTATCTTTACTTTAATTTCTTTGTTTATTGATGGACATTTAAGCATTTCCAAACTCTTGTTTTCAGATTTCCTTTTTTTTTGTGTTGGACATTGCATTCTTGCTGTTTTATTTAAATAATTGGATTGATTTTTAAAACCAAAATAATGTCCAAAATTTCCAATTCACATCTATATTACACTTCTTCATTATACAAGGATGACTCGAGGAGAACTTGAGTGTTTAGTAGATAGTGAGATATGGAGATGGCATTAAAACCCAACTCCTAGCCTATAGCCCTATAGTTCATCTGTGAGTACGCGATGATCGGACGAGGCATCGCTAGATTTATGTTACCAAATAGTACAAATTTTTATATCATAGACGCTCTTTATGCACATTAAAACAAGAAACTCAAAATTTTCAGTATCAAGTTGGAATGCAATTATTTCAAAAACTTGAAACAAGATTGCTACAATCAAACACTTCTTGTTTTTGTTTTCAAGAGAAGAAAAACAAAAACAGGGGAAAATAGAATAAGAACATTACCAGTCAACACATAATTGACAAGGAAACAAGGTTTGAAATCCACAAAGGCACAAAGTCATCGGGAATTTACAATTATATTGATCTTCAAAGTGCATAGTAGGCTTAGTATCAACACCAATTTCTGTTTACACTTATCTGGATTCTGGAATAGGATCTGGTTCCCAAGGAATGAACAACCTTGATGGTATTTACAAGCGAAAGTTCAAATAATATATTGTACGCTTACACAGTTACACATACCACGTCACTAACTCAAAGAGCTTTCATAACCACTTTGCTCGTTGTGTGAACGCCCAAAGCAGCAAGTTTCAGAACACTTCGACTGCTGTACAACCTACAAAAACACTCCAGTAATTATGACATTGTATAACACAAGTATCCAACAATAAAATTTATCAAAAGGAAACAAGGCAGAAATTTAGGTTCAAAAACTTACCCTGCAAGAGCAAGTCCCCATGTAGAGAAAGCATAAAACAACTTTCCCGCACTCCAAATGTTGAGCATCGCCTCCAACTTGTTCATGCCACCCAATGCTTTTTTCAGCGCTGCAATTTGAAGTTCATGCCATGTGATTGCAAGATCTCAGGAATAAAAAATACACCAGCATAACCTATAGCAGTATGTATTAAGAAATACCATATGAAGGAGAGCTTTACAGAATACTACATGCAACCCGCTAGGATTGCTAATTTGCTATATAATGAATCAACTAATAAAAACATAGTATAAATAATAAGTGGACAATCTGGCTTTTATATGAGTAATCTAAATCGTAGAAATCAAGTTCAATTGGAACCTAAATCGCCTCAATGCGCCTTACTAGGGGTGTAAATGAGCCAAGCACTTCGCGAGCCGCTTGTGGACCACTCGGAAAGAGCTCGACTCGAATTCGGTCATATTCAAGCTCGACTGGAGTTCGGTTTGACTTGAATACTTAACACGCTCGATTCAAGCCTGTTTATTTTAGGCTCGTGGCTCACGAGCCGTGGTGTGTGTCTATACATATATTATACGTAATATATAATAATTATATATGTATATATATATATAATATTTTTGGAAATATTTATTCTAATTTAGGATTATTCCATTTTCAATATTTATTATATTACAATAGTAATAATTAAATATAATAATATTGATTATTATTATAGCCATAATCTGTAATAATTATAAAACGAAGTATGTTATAATTATTAGTTTTTTTATTTAACTCGTCCAGAAAAAGGTAAAAGTACAATTTGAGATCAATACTAACACAATCGTCTCAGTAGAAGAGTTGAAATTCCCCTTGTAGATGAAACTGGCCACCTAGTTCTAATCACTGCTTTGGCAGATTTTTGTGAATGTAAGATCTAAACTTAAACTTCTCATGTTTAGCTCATCTCCGATATATCATTAAGGCACCAGGCAAACAGCACAATTGCTGAGTTCGGGATAAATGCCTGAGCTGAGTCGTTCTCGATCGGCTCGCGAACTTTAGTCAAAGCATTCGAGTCGAACTCGAGTATAAATATTTAAGCTCAATTGAGCTCGAGCTGAACTCAAGCATGCACGATATTTTCAAGCTATAGTTCGAGCTTATGCGAGTTCAGGCTTGGATCGGCTTGTTTGCACCCCTACGCCTTACACCTTTTAAAACTAAGGTTAAAAAATTCCCCTAAGTAGGAGTAAAGACTATGAAATTCCAAAATAGGATCATTATAATTTTATTCCCTAAATAGGAGTAATTACTGTTGTGCTTCAATTGTGGCATCAATATTGCCATATTAATTAATGCCAAAATATGGCAATAGAATTTTGAGATTGAAGTAAGTTACTCTTGTTTAGGGGGGAAACATACTACTCTTGTTTTGGAATTTTACACGGTTTTTACTCCTATATCAGGAAAATTATTAGGTCAAGGTTCTATAAAGCACACACCTATATATGTGTGTATTCTCTCTCATGTTTTGTTAATTCTTGCTAGTCATCTGTTTCAATAGAGAGACGAACATAGACATGTATTGCCTCTGCCTGTTCCGTTTTCACTTCCATTCATTTCTTCTTGTAGAGCACTGTTTGTTTTGCTGTCAAATCAGCTACTTTGGTAGGGATATGGAGATG
Organism: Cuscuta epithymum; assembly: GCA_945859915.1. Taxonomy (NCBI): domain Eukaryota; kingdom Viridiplantae; phylum Streptophyta; class Magnoliopsida; order Solanales; family Convolvulaceae; genus Cuscuta; species Cuscuta epithymum. Next base: position 1,563,543 of record CAMAPF010000004.1, read on the forward strand.
GCAAGGCGGACACTTGAATATGTTATTTATGGCCAACTAAGTTGAGTTTTAAAAAGCGCTAATCAGTAGTGGAAATGTGGAATATCTCCATAGATTCTCATCCCTCCCCATTTCAAGCTTTTCCTTTAAGAAATGATTCCTGTTTAAAGAGTGGGACAGTTTCCAAATGCATATATAAAGGTTAAAGATTTATGGAGTTTATGATGAAAGGTTAACGCTTTATGGTGCTAGGCATAGATACTCCAGCTTTAAAGTATTTAAGTTATTGCAATCTTTAATAGACTAATGAAATTGCATGGAGTGGTAAAAAAACAGCAAAGCGTGAACTTACTCTTTTGAAGCTGCTGGGGAGTCATGCTCTGCAATAAGGAAAAACTTAAGAAGTAACACATACAGAGTATTTCACAAAGAACCAACTATTACAGGTTAAGATCAGGGAGGTCTCTTGAATGCCAGTTACCTGAGCTTTCCTGTTGGACATAATGCATCTAGCCATGAAGTTTGCAACTGCATCTACAATCAAATCCTCGTTAACAATTACATAACTTTCATTATCAATTCCACTCCTTTCCTCAACATTATTGGGAGCCATGTCATCTGTTACCCAAACCCATCGACTTGGTTCTTCTAGACCAATCTTTATCAGAACCTCAGCCGTTTCCATGTCTGAATCTATGCAAATAAACCAACACAGAAAGTCTTGAATAGTCACAAAAGCAAAAGAACTTATTAGTATTTTTTTCTTCTGGAATTACCAAACATGTGAATGATGATATTCCAGAATGCTTTTACAACAACATGAACAGAAGAAGAAAAACAGGAGAGGAGAGGATAAACGTGAACCTGATGCCTCGTTGAAAGGAAATTTACAAACATCCACATGTGCTGAATTCGGATTCAGATATTCCAGTTGCTTCAAAAAGTCCCCAGACTCGACGGAAGCAATGAGCCGACCATGGAGCTGAAAAGGATGAACTTAAGAAAATTTAACTCATTTTAAGGAGAAACAACAAATATTTTTCGAAAACTTGTTAACATTTTGTTTAGTTTGCTTGTAAACGTTCGTACATCGGAAGGGCAATCTTGCAATAACTTAGGAGATTGTAAAATAGGCTGTAGAAGCTTTAGATTTTGTTCAAGCAGTTGCCTTAATCGTTGATTTTCTGATCGCAAGGCCTCCAAATCCCCTTCTACTCTGTTTGATTTCAGAGATGGTGAAGACGGCGCCTCCTTGCGGCCGTCGCGGTGATAGTGGTGACAGCATTCAACGGCGGTCCATGCCACGTCGGCGACCTCCAACACCGTCTTCGCTACTTCAATTGGATGATTAACTTTCATGTTTCTCTCTACAAAAAAAGCATCTCTAATGGTAGAGAGAACAAACCCTGGGTCTGGATAACATCACCAGTATGGTCGTTGGGGGATCCTGAAGCCTCTACCTTACTTTAGAATAAGGAAAGGTAGAGTGTCTTGCTTCATCCCGGTCGTCCTATCGACAATTTTACGCTCGAAAATCTTGGACTCCACTTTTTCAATGATCTCGAAGCCGTGTTGGTAGCTCCCCTCCCGTCCGATGCGCAAGGCACCCTCTTAGTCGGGTAGAGGATCCCAATCGTCGTTGGGTATGTTTGGTTTTGCCTTTTGGATTTTTTAAAGACAAGTAATTATAATTTCACTTCTTAAAGTGACCGTTTGGTAGTCATGATTTTTTTGTTTTTCAAGTTTATAAGTTAATTTTTTTTTATCGAACACATGGTTTTACGGCTATATTGTGTAGTAAGAAAAAGTAAACTTAAAGTTACTTTTCTGTTGTATTGATTAGAGCTACTATAGATGACTTTTTTTTTACTCAAGGGGATCTGTGGGGCTGGGGGAGCCTGGAGTAATCAAGGTTGAAACTCATTCCATTGAGTATCCAACCCTTGTGTGCCTAGTGGGATTCGAACTCGAGACCTCCCACTAGACACGGTAACCTCACAACCAGCTGGGCTGGAATGCTTGGTTTATGACTATTTTAGCTATTTTTCAGATAATTTTTCCTTTATTTTATTGATATAATGTATTTTAAATTACTATTTTTACAAACCAGCAGAATCAGTCAATATAGCCACATCAACCAGAATTTCATAAAATTCAGTAGAATCAGCCAATATCTATTAATAAAAGGGCTCTAAATATATTAGTACTCGGTATATGTTTTATTTTGACAATTTTGTAAGATGGAGTACATGTTTTTAGTCTCTGCCTAATGCACTGATAATCTTGTTTTAAAAAATTGTAATAATGCTGTTTAATAAGCATTTCAAACTAGTCATTCACATTTTTAACATAAATTGTTGGGAAAAGTACCAAATCAACACTCAAACTAACACTAATAGTGCAAATCACTCCCTAAACTAAAAAAAACATCCAACTAAACCCTACAAGTTGGCGATAAAATGCAAATCACTCCTTTCAATTAAAAAATTGTAAACAAATTCTCCAGATCGACGATATAGCGCAAATGACTTTCCTATGTTGTAATTTACTATTTAAAGCTGATGTATGCATGTCATTTATTAAAGCAAAAATAACTCTAAATAATACTCCGTATAAACTATCTTTCATAAATTAAGAATAATACATACTTTGGAAATGACTTGTAGGAATACCTATAAAAATTCAGAAAATGATTTTTAATAATACCAACCATTTGAATGTAAAACAATAATAATATGAAATCACTTTTTAACAAGAATCCACTCATTTAAGACATCGAAAACTAATAGCAAACCATCAAATAAATTATATTCGGAAATACAATAACTTGTTTATTAGATATTTTAATATTAGTTTTTGGTGAATTAAATGAATTAATTTTTGGTGAAAAAAGGCCTTTTGGCCTAGATAATACTAAAAATAGGATAAAAGATAAAAAACAAAAGTGTTCTCTTTTTAAAAATTCCAAAAATGTGGCCAACATTACAATTAAATCCTACACTGCAAAGTGACTCCGGCTAAAGTGACTTCGCAGCCGTAGTGACCGCCCACCGGTCAGAGTGACTGCCCCACCGGGCATAGTGACTCGGCCGCCACAGTGACTCCGGCCAAAAGTGACAATGATTACACACCACCCCCAAATCTGTCCACTAACTGCCGCCTTATCCCTTCGCGTGACCACCTTTGTAGCACAGTCCAGTGGCTGGCCGCTCCTTCCTCCTCTCTAGACCTCTCTCCACACCCGGCAACCGCCACAATGACGACCACACCAGCCCCCCAACCCAACCAATCCCCTCCCCAGCCCACCAACCCATCTATCCATCCCACCAGCCCCCTCCCCAGTCTACCACCCCCCTCTCCGATCCCCCAGCCCCCCAAAACCATTGACCACCAGCCCAATGCTTGCCGCCACCGCTCATCGCTTGCACCCTCCCAAGCCTTAGCCCCTTCCCTCCCCTTCCTACTGTTGCCTCAATCCCTCAGCCCAACCCCTCCACTGCAACCCGATTTTGCTCCAGCATCTCCACACTAGTTGTTCGATCTGGATCCGGATCACCCGCCAGAGCGCCACACATCGGCCAAATCCAGTCACCTCGCCCTCAGTCAGATGACATCATCGATCCCCAATCTCCTACATCCGCCGCCACAGATAAAATTCACCTCTGATTTCCATCCCAATCACCGGTTAGAAAAATGAGAAGAGGGAGAAGAACAACAGAAATTGCGGACGATGACGAGTAGCGAACAAGGAGAGAGATCGACTGATTGACTATGGAGATGGTGGGAGGTGGACGGCCGACATGAATCGTGTGGCGGCACGGCGCATGTCATAGGCGGCAACGTGAAGAGCATTAATAGAAGTTTAAGCCCCTGTTTGGTTCAAAGGATGGGAGGGAAGGGGAGGGTAAAGGAGGGAAGGGGAAGGAAGGAGAATGAAGGATTTTAACTAGCATTTGTGTTTGGTTGGAGGAAAGGGGAGGAAAGTTGAATAAAATAAATTTCCTAATATACCCTTGTTTGATAAGTAGCTATCAATCCTTTGATTAATTACGGAGTACTTTTTCAGCATTATAGAAAACCTACTATTGCTTTGATTTATACAATTATACGTATATACGTTAGATCTTTTGCAATTGTTGAATAATTTCAAACTTTCGTAAAATGTGAAGCAATATTATTTACATTATGAAATAATTTCAATTTCAATCTTATAAATTTATAATTAGTGGTTATATAAGAGATCGATTACTTTAAAAATATAATTTTCACAAGTATTGTATTTTCATACTAAATGGCCTTTACATAAATATTAAAAATAACTAAATAGGTTTAAACATGAGTAATAAAAATTGAAAAACTATAAAAAAAATGGTCCATTAAAAAATACAAGCGAAGTCTCTAAAACTTAATTTTTTTCAAATATGACTTATTTTTAGATTCAACTAATATTTCAAAATCAAAAGAAAAAAAATGTACTTAGCCCTAAAAAAGCTCTTACCTATGAAATTAAGATTTCAAAAATAAAACTATTCACCATAAATAAACTACATAGTGCAACCCAAATATAACCATAATGTCGTTCAAATAAACATACTACTCAAAATATACATAATGTCGTTCATATCAAACATCATATCTCTAGTTCAATAGCATAAATCATAAACATTCTTCACATCACAAATGTGAATTAGAGAGCATTAGATAGTAGGCAATGAAGTAGACAACTTCAGTGAAGTAAGACTACTCCATAGAACCAAACGTCCCTAGAATGAAATCCTTGCGAGACTCCATTGGACAACCAAGCACCGCATTAAGCAAATCCACATTCATCACAAGTTTGGTGTAATACATGTGGATTAGTGGCAGTTGAAATCCCAATTTCATCAACATTTCATAAGTCTGGCTTGGAGATATTGGAGCTTTCTTGCTAAGAAGCTCACCAGAAGTTATGATCGCATCAGCCACGTTCTCAATTGCTTCCTTAATTCCTTCATCAAGAATGTCTCTCTCTTTTGCAATTGATTTCTTGGATTTTTTGGTGGATTTACTATTTGAATTAGATGTTATCTCAGCATCATCATCAACACGCACATGCGAATCAGTGGTAGAGTCATTGTACTCATCTGTACCAATTGAACTAGGGCACTTTCAAAGCTCTGAAGCAGTTGTTGATTGATCTCCAGTAGCTCTATCTTGTCCATAGAGAATTCACCATTTTATCATAGTAAGGTACAGGAGCTTGCATGAACATCTTGGCTTGAGGTTTCACCTATGCCAACCCAAATTAAATAAACCAAATTTACCCATAGGAATTTTCAACAAGGCAAAGAACGTGAGCTACCATGTTTTGCACCATGTTACACCATCCTACGAGAGTTTTGTGATCCATCTATATCATAAATTTACATAATATGCAAAACAATCAGTTAATACCCAATTAGCTTTATTCACAAACAGTTTCAATTTAGAAAATAAATAAATTGTGTGAACATAGAATCAGTCTCAATAACTAAGAGCCCATTTGGAGATTACATCAATAAGCTGAATTATTAGTGTTTTGGTAGTCATTTCATTGTAAAAATAGAATGTTAATTGAATGTTCAAGGACATAACATGTATTGAAAAGGCAGAGGATGAAAAGGCAGTAATTGAATTTTAGGTACTTTCAAACTGCACATATAAAAAACATACTAATGTTCAAGGACTAAAAAGTCTAAAACCACATTCAGAGATGTGGGGAGTAGCAAGCAAGAACAGTTTTTTCCCCAGAAGTTAACCAAAAGCACAGAAAAGCATGAAATTAGAGGAGCATGGCACTAGAGAGGATAATACATCTCAGTATTACCATAAAGTCTTCCAATATCAAGTGCAAAAATGGGACTGATTTAGTGTCTAGTGTCATAGGCGAAAGGCCATAGACTTGGGGCCTCTTTCCATCAGTTCAAGAAAATAAAACTTGAACTAAATTGAAATATAAAACTAATTTTATTTATGCTGAAAATGGGACTGGTTTAGTCCTAATAAGATATTGAAACAAAAAAAAAATCCCCCAGAATGAATGAGTATGATCAAGTGTTGTGTATTAGGATGTTCTTAAAAATTTTCCAATGTAAAAAGAATGAGAACCACTTCCAATGACAAAAGTTCTAAGCATCATGCACCAGTAGTGACAATGCATTGAAGTGAAATACTATATATACGTAGAAATTCACTAGTGATCTAACTCATAAGTGTTTAGTTTTTTTAAGTCGTTCTTGTACTGGAGCAGGACAACAAGTATGAAAAGCAGAGTATCTATCCTCTTTGATTCCTTCTGGATTCCTGCCTCTCACTCTCTTACTAGTTCCATACTTCCATTTTATCCATTCATTATACCAAGCTTCCCCAACACCCCACAACCTTCATACATGTGTATCTCAAAACAATGGGTTGGACTATGCTTACCACATTCAAACTAGAAACATAACCTACTTTTCATATTTTCAACCAAATTAAATTTAAAAAAAAATCTCTAGCAATGGTGCCTAGTACCTACCAAGCCAAGAGTGAAATCTTACACATTAATAAAGAAACTAGCATCACAAAAGCATTTTAGTTGAACCCCCTATGGAAAAAAAATCTGAATTTCTCACAATGTAAAATTGATGCCAATCCTCCAGCTGAGCATACAGGCAGAATTGCCTACGTACCAGGGCATGCAATTTCTTAATTAAAATCAAAAGAATCACAATAATCTTGCACCAAACACAAAGCATATGAGAATATGAGCGTATATCCACATACTTCTTCATCCTGCTTTGTTTATTCGAGGAGCGAATGGAGAATAACTAACTACTTTCACAAATAAAATCGAAAATAAAAGTGGAGATTTAAAAAAATGTTGAGAAGTGATCGAGGGGCCAAATTTCCAACGATTCATTGGTGAAGGGATAGACAAAAGGAGATTATGGAGAAAATAGTGAACTCACAAGAGAGATCAGTGCAGCGAACTCGACAGTCGTCGATTCTCAGGCGGCGAGTGTTGAGCTATTTTTGAGAGAGCATCGGCTATTCCTGAATCACGATAGCGGCGCAGAATGAAGCAGAGAGGGAAGAGGGAAGGGTGCGCAGAAGGAATTAGGGCATGCTAAAATAGAAGGTCAATTTCAATTAAAAAGTAAGCGCGTATCGTCGATGTCCTCTGAAATACCCCGAATCGGGGGACTCAAAACCGAGGATACCGGAGGATTTTAAATGTCACCCGAGTTTCTTCCCTTCCTTCGTATTTCTTCCAACCAAACATGCATCAATCCTCTACTTTCCTCCCCTTCCCTCCAAAACCTTCCAACCAAACAGGCCCTAAAGGTCTTGGGATGGGAGGGACAAAAGCTGAGATTGGGTGAGTCGTGAGTGACCTTTGTACGTAAGTTAAGTCATATTTTTGCAAAAGTAAAATAAGGTCATATTTTTGTCATTGAAAAGCCCAACAGTTATATCCATGCCATTCTTTCGTGAAAAAAATGCTCTATATCACTTTTGATCTATATTTAAATAGTTGATATTACTACAAGTTATTTCTAAAGTACATATTATTCTTAGTTTGGTTGATGAGTGATAGTTGATATTATTTAAAGGAATTTTATCAATTCAGGACCCGAAAGATAGACGAATTATCAATCCGAGACCTGAAAGATGAAATACATCGATATAAGACCCGAATGATGAAAAACTGTCACTTTAGGACCTGAATGATTGAAAACTATCAATCTAGGACCTAAGTTGTCATAACTTTTATTATTATTTTTATTTTAAAAATTTTAAATATTATTTATTTTTATTAAACTAATAAACTTTTGTGAAGAAAAGTTTATAAAAATTAGTAATGAAATTTATAAAAAATTAAATAAATCAAAACCTATGAAATGTCAGGTCGTCCTAAATGGATAGTTTTCCGTCATTCGGGTCCTGTACCGATAAGTTTCATCTTTTGGGTCCTAAATGGATAATTAATCTATCTTTCGGGTCCTGAATTGATAAAATTCCTTATTTAAAGTTATTTTCCCTTTATTAAAAATGTTAATGCCATATAAGATTCAATTATCCACTTCAATTTTAAATTGCCTAAAAAAATTATATTAATACAATCAACAAACTATACACATTAAAAATGAAATGTAAATTTATTTGAAAATTAAATTGACTTGTACAAATACAGAAATATTTAAACAACAATAGAGAAGTGTTACACAAATCTCCTAGTCTTTGAAACTCTCGCTTTCTTGATTGGCAGTCTTTTCCTCCATGAACTGGCGGTGTGATGCTATGTTTAGTTCTTGAGTTCGTCAGTGGGTCTTCAGCCAATAGTGGAAACACTTGAGCGTCTCAAAAGATTGCATATTCAACCTCATTTTATAAGCAGTTAATACAAGATTTAAGTGAGATATATTGATGTGCATAAATGAATCTTATGTGGCATAACTTTTTAATAAATGACATACATTATCTTTAATCGGTAAATTATAACTCAGGAAAGCCATTTGCACTATATCACCGAGTTGGAGAATTTGGTTGTAGTTTTTTTTTAATCTAGGGGGTGATTTACACACTTTATTGCCGACTTGGTGGGGTGGGTTGGAGTTTTTTTTTAATATAGGTGGTGATTTGCACTGTCGGAGTTTAATTTAGGGCTGGGTTGATTTTTTTTTTTTAATTTTGGTGGTGATTTACACTATCAGTGTTACTTTGATGGTTGAATTGACATTTTCCCCTAAATTGTTTGTGAATATTTAAATACGGAGTATCTTATAAGATCCAAAAGGAGTGAAAATGAAAAATATGTAGTTACCTAACTTACCATTCAAACCAAGCATTCCAGCCCAGCTGGTTGCGAGGTTACTGTGCCTAGTGAGGGGTCTCGAGTTCGAATCCCGCTAGGCACATAAAGGTTTGAAACCCAATGGAGTGGGTTTCAGCCCTGATTACCCCAGGCTTCCCCCAGCCCCCCTCCCCCAGACCCCCTGGAGTTAAAAAAAAAACTAACTTACCACTCAATATTCCTCTTTTCAACACTTTCTTTTTTATTAGTATATCTTAATATTTGAAACATTATCCTTTTATAAAAAGTTTTATCTATCGAAATACTTAAAATATCACCGATTCTACTACATAATCAAATAGTTGGTATTACTAGAAGATATTTTAAAATATGTATTATTCTTGATTCATGAAAAATAATAGATATTATTTGAAGTTATTTTCTCTTATATTTTATATTTAATGATTTGGTATGGTAAACCAACATGATCGATACATGTATTATAAAACTCCATCCTCTAGTCTTAGAGATAATAAAGAGAATGTTTAAGAAAAAAGTTACCAACATGACTAGAATCTGAAAAGGTTATCATGACTAGTATTATATTAAAGAGAAATTTGTTATAGGAGTACAAAAAATTGAAATTACAAAAAAACTTCCATGTTTTTATTCACTGAGTAAGAGTATGTATTAGTGATAGCACAGTCCAAAGGACCCTTAAAGAATGATCAAGATTAGTCGGATCTTTCTTTAGCCACATCCTAATAACCTTTCAAAATTTATAGTAAAACAAAATTTATAGTAAAATTATATGTGTCAGTTTAAAGAGTAATCTCATTTAACTCCTTCCTCATTGAAGAAGTGAGTATTACACACATTAATTTATAGAGATTTTTCTTTATATTACTTCTTGATGTCAATATATAATCGTTTTTATCTTGATTTATCCTTTCATTTATTACATTCTATTTTGAGATCATGATATTTTACGATTTGAAACATAAAACCAATACGGAGTATAACTCAATCGAAATGCCACAAAAACAATCTTTTAGCTTGAATTGAACATTTTATTTTTTACATTATTTGTTATTCATTTAACATGCAACTATATTGCAAATGATAAGTTGAATATCATTTTGGGACTGTTTAATTAAACGAAGTATACTATATTTCAAATGCTTATCTGGAAAAGCCGAACCTCAATTCTCTATATGTGTGTGATGTATTTTGCTATTTAAATAAAAAAAAGTGTCTAAGTTCTCCACAATTATTGTTCCATAATGTGAGTAATTTTTATATATTTTTTTTTATTAACGATTGTGCTTTTAACGAAAATCAAAATGAACCCATAGCTTTTTGTATTGAATCTATTATTTTAATGTGCTTTTTGTATTGAATCTATTATTTGAGTATTTATCACGATATATTAACCCATAGTGATTTGATTTATTGTATTTATTTCAGGGCTATTTTTGCTCGAATCAAAGATGAAGTTGGTAAGGTCAACGAGGCATGTTGGGCCAGATATATTCCGAGTTAAAGACTTATTTGTGTTCAGATTCAGCTTCTTTATTTAACTCAGACAGTGACCTTTTATACGATATACATTTATCATATTTTTAATAACATTAAGGGGGGTGTATCATTTGGGACTTATTTAGACTTTTTAAGATTTGTGACAATATGAGATTTTAATAGACTTGTATGGATTTCTCAAGATTGTGTGGATTTTTAAGTAAGACATTTATGGACTATTTACATATTTGGGAAAAATGGTGAAGCTTCCTGCAAGGTATCCGATGGCTTCAAAAAAGCGTGAAGCTTCCTGCAAGATTCAGGCCATGCCCGCAACTTACCAATTTTCATCAAAGTGGAAGCTTTAGTTCTCAGAAGCTTTATTTCAGGGTGCTCAGAAGCTTTATTTCAGGGATTCATCGAGTTTTACAGACCAAACACATAAGTTCCTGGCGACCTTTTTCCGGCGGAGTTAGGGATTCGTTCGGCTGGGGAAGAAATCAATGCAAGGGCGAATTTATCTGGTGACCTTTTTTCAGCTACCTTCTAAGTGCTGCAACACAGAAGTTCCGACTCAGGACATACATAGGGGCGACCTTTCTCCTTCTTCGCGTCAATGGGTTTCAAATCTCACCTAAGGGGATGAGATTTGAAAATGGGTTTTGTGCTTGTATTCAGGATCGTCTAATGAATTTGGAGGTCTCGGTTCAAAATGTAAAATCGGGGCCCCACATTAATATAAAAAATTGAAAAAAAAAACCTCAATCAAAATATTTATACTCAAATCAATTGAATACTCATTAAAAGAGAACTAGAAGAGTAAAAGGACCAACGCGAAAAATGAGGTATCTATATTTTCCTTCTTTACTAGCTAATTGTTTTTACTCATTAGTATTAGTATACAATATTACTATATAATACTAATTAGTTTTAAAAAATATGGGACCCCTTAAATTCGGGGGCCCTGTTCTGGATAACCTATTGAACCCCCTAAAAAACGGCACTGCTTGTATTTGGGTGTGTAAAGTCGGATAAACTCCAAGTTGTGAAGTATAATCCATGTCTTAGTCCAACATGAATACACCTCGACATTTTGGGATTTATACAATGTCTTAAAATGTCTTAATTAAATACACTGAGATTTTGACAAATTCTAAAATGTTTTAAAATGTCTTGAACGAATACCCCTAAATGTTGAAGTTTGTGTGCAATGGCACATGACTTTTGGTGAATAAACTTTGAGAAAGAAATTAACGAGGCTTTGATGATACATGATGAAAATGCCGGTGAAAAATTTCTTATTTCTTCATTAACACCACCCGGCGTTAGACTCATATTCACTTTTTAACGTAAGTAGTTTCCATTAATGATTAGTTATGCAATGACCAATAATAAGATATATGAACGGTCATTGAAAAAGGTCGACATATTCTTCCGTTGGCATGTTTTTACGAATGAATCGTTGGACGTGGTTGTTTTGTGAGTAACAAGCCGTCAAGTCCATCATACGATAAAATCTTCTCGGTGTATATAAAGAAGTTTACAATAATTTGTGGTCTCCCTTTACAGTTTCATGAACATACACACAAAACTATTTGATCATATGATGATTTATATTTAACTTCAAGCATTAATTTTTAATTTATTATGAAATACAACTTATTTATTTATTTATTTATTTATTAATTTATTAATTTATTTATTAATTTATTTATTTATTAATTTATTTATTTATTTATTTATTTATTTATTTATTTATTTATTTATTTATTTATTTATTTATTTATTTATTTATTTATTTATTTATTTATTTATTTATTTATTTATTTATTTATTTATTTATTTATTTATTTATTTATTTATTTATTTATTTATTTATTTATTTATTTATTTATTTATTTATTTATTTATTTATTTATTTATTTATTTATTTAGTTATTTATTTATTTATTTATTTATTTATTTATTCAGTTAATTGATTCACTATCAGGTTTGTTTTCCATCTAATCTAAACTTTTATGTATGCACTTCACTCTGGTACACTGCATGAATAGAATAAGATATCAATATAGGCAATTTAAAAAAAAATGAAGTTACCCAAGAATAAAAAATGATTTTATATGAAAAAGATCCCCCAAAATTGTGATCTCATATTGCGTTGTACACATAAGAAAAGGAAATCGTGATGTGCTTGTACTGAGTTGTACTTTTAAAGAAGGCTCCAAAAATGAAATACTGAGATCACCCACCTCGGCCGTTGAATTGAGTGCACATTTTTATAATCATATCTCATCCCAAATCTGATTTTTATCACAATAAATAAACTAAGCTGCTGTTTCCATTCGATAAACAAGTGGTTCCTTCAAACTGGAAATCTCAAAATTAATACTGCCACCGAACTGGAATCTGTTGCCCAAATTTTTGATTCAGTTCATCCCGCATTCTCGCCCAAAAAGGCAATAAGTTGCTTCCAGAACCTCCAAGGTAAGTTGTAAGCACCGATTGGAGTAGATTTTCATAATTTATTTCTGCTGTTGGAAAAGTTCGGAAATTCAGACCCTTACTTGCGGTTTATCTTTTTGATTTTTTGGTTGGGTTTTTGAAGACTGCAAATACGCAGTTGGAATAGTAGCTGTATAAGAATCAGAGAGAAAGATTCAGATATATAAGAACAGAACCAATAAGGAACCGAAGACCAATGGGAGATGGAAACAACAGCAGTAGAGGGGGAGGAAGCGGCGCTAACAGGCCGGAGTGGCTGCAACAATACGATCTCTTAGGTAAAATCGGTGAAGGAACGTATGGACTGGTGTTTTTAGCGAAGCTCAAATCTAGCGGAAACAAACCCATCGCTATTAAGAAGTTCAAGCAGTCCAAGGACGGGGATGGTGTATCCCCCACTGCCATTCGCGAAATCATGGTTCCCTTGCCCCTCCCTTGTTATTTCTTCTAGTTATTTCGCCAATCTTTGCGTTTTTTGCATCACCATGTTCTAAAATTTCAAATTTTGCTGAAACTGCGCAAAGTTCTCATTATTTTTTAAATACAAAGGCTTGAAAGTTGTAAGTGGACACACAAGAAAGCTATCTAACTTGTATACCTTGCTTCTGAATACCATGAAAAAGGATTGATGTTTCACCTATGTCTTGGATGATCAGTTGCTGTTCTTGTGAAGTTCCTGGAGAAAGAATTCACTCTGTTCCTGCATACACCTATACAGAGTTTATTTTTGAAATCCTGTCACTTAACTTTTAGAAGTCCTTATTTCTGAGAAGAAGTTATGCTTGTGTTTTAATAATTCATTTTCTCTCTACTGACAAAAGAAAATTTATGCAGTTGCTCCGGGAGATATCCCATGAAAATGTTATAAAACTGGTGAATGTGCACATCAACTTTGTAGATATGTCATTATACCTAGCTTTTGACTATGCTGAGCATGATCTTTATGTAAGTTCTTGCTTTTTCCTTTTTGATTTGGTACTTGTATTTTTCTACTATTTGTAAGCTGCAGAATTGATGTTCGCGATATTTCATTTTCTGTTGCAAGTTACCCAATTAAGCACTATTCTGTATCACCTTGGCTACTGATGAATTTAAAAGTATCGCGGTTTGGCCATTCCTTTTGAAATAACAATCTTACTGCCGCTCTATAATGTACCAGAAGGGTAGATCAAATTTAGGTGGAATACTTCATTCCATTCCTTGTAGGCATTCAGTTTCCATTAAAGGTGTACTCCAATTAAAGTACTGTTTGGTTGAAAGTTTTCTTTTTCCCCATCATTTTTACTATTGAAGTAGAAAATACGATTCAGGAGGGACCGAGCGAGTAGTGGAAGTTGGAGTTGGGTGTGAATAATGGAGAGAACTCAAAGAACATAATCACAGTTTACTTTTATAGTACTCCCTCCGACCCAAATTAATACTCATACTCTTTTGGCACAAAATTTTAAAAAGTGGGAAAAACTTTCTCAATTACCTTTGTTTGAGATACCACTTTAAAAATTGAGTCACCCTAAAATTAAGGTTAAAATGGACATTTTATATCAAAAGTTTGCCAAGAATGGAAATCACACTATCAATTTGGAACACTACAAAATGGAAATATGAGACAATCAATTGGGACAGAGGGAGTAGCGTTTATGTATCCCGATTGGGGTGTTGACAGTCTCGAGGAACACGAACTATTATTTTTAAATAATGGCTAATTCACCTCACTTGAAAATAATTGGAGGTAATTCTGGCTATTGAGATTCGATATGAAGCTACAAAAATCTGGTTTTCATTAAGGTGTATTCCGCTTGAATTAAGTGGCTGTTTAGTTGAAAGTTTCCTTTTTTCCCATCATTTTTATTATCCAAATACAATAATACAATTTAGGAGGGACCGAGCAAATAGAGGAAGTTGGAGTTAGGTGTGAATAATGGAGTGTACCCAAAGAAAAGAATCACAATATTCTGTCTAAGTGGTTAGCAAAAATGGTACTCCCTCTGCCCCCTATTATTGTCTTAGTTCCTATTCACTCGGTTAACACAAATCACTCTTAATCTATTACTTAATGTATCAAATTTTTATCAAATTTGATTCTGGTTTATGCGACATTCTAAAGCTTTAAATGTAGTTTCTTAATATGTAATTTTTTTTCTAAAAATAATTTGAGTGTGGATAGGGGTCCGTTTGCTTTATCATCGGTCAAACATCGTAAACCGCAATGGGACAATAATAGGGGGACCGAGGTAGTAGTTTTTATGTAGCCCAATTGGTGTGCTCACAGTGTCAAGAAACATGAACCATTTTTATTTAATAATAATGGCTAAATCACCTCGCTTGAAAATAATTAGAGGTAACCGCGGGTAATTGGCTATTGAGATTTGAAGTGGAGCTACAAATGTCCGGCGTTCATTTAGGATGCACCCCGCTTGAATTAAATGGCTGCTTGTTTGAAAGTTTCCTTTTTTCATCATTTTTGTTTTTGAAGTATAAACATACAATTTAGGAGGGACTGAGCGAGTAGATGCGGTTGGAGTTGGGTGTGAGTAATGGAGAGAACTCAAAGAAAAGAATCACAATTTCCTGTTTTTTTTATTTTATTAATATAATGGCACAATCACCTAACTTGAAAATAATTAGAGGTAACTCTGGCTATTGAGATTTGAGGTGGAGCTACAAAAGTGAAATTAATGCTTGGTGAAATTGCTCTTGGCCTGAGTACTTCCTAGAGATTCTAGGAAATATTGGAGATTTTTCTTTCTTCCATTTCCAAGTTTGATGTTGCTGAAGGATTTCTACAACTATGTGATTTAATATATCCTTTGCATGAGCTTAGTATAATGCACAATGTTATTATTGAAAATGGAATCGAAAGTTATACCCTGTTTACTAAATTAATGGGTTATCTCTTTTCTAAATATTTTGTAAAATCACTACTTCAGGAAATAATCAGACATCATCGAGACAAGGTCAACCAGCCAATAAATACTTACACCGTTAAGTCCTTGTTGTGGCAGCTGCTTAACGGTTTGAACTATCTTCACAGGTAGTAAAATTTATCATGCTCCTATGTTAAGTTTATTCGTAATATCATACCTGTTATAGATATGACACTTTGATGCAGTAACTGGATCGTTCACAGAGATCTGAAGCCATCTAACATCCTGGTATGTTTGGGACTTTTGCATCTATTTGTTGTATCTATGTAACATTTTTTATTATATTCTCTCTATCTTTTATCGCTACCAATAAGTTCCTCTTAATGAACTTCAAACCCAGGTCATGGGAGAGGGGGAAGAGCAAGGAGTTTTAAAAATTGCTGATTTTGGTCTAGCAAGAATTTTCCAGGCTCCACTAAAGCCACTTTCCGAAAATGGGGTAGGACGAATTGGGTGATTTGTTAATTTTTTGGTGAATATGAGAATTGCTTATGCATTTAAAGAGAAATGCTTCTTGCTCTTTTACTGCAAGGATCCTAAGCGGAATGATTGATCGCAGGTTGTAGTGACAATTTGGTATCGCGCACCTGAGTTACTCCTGGGGGCAAAGCACTATACCAGTGCAGTTGGTATGATTAGTGATCCTTAAAATTAAATAAATAGAAGGAGATTTTGCCATTTTTTCCTCACAGGGAAAATTATTTACTGTTATGGATCATTAGACATGTGGGCTGTTGGCTGCATATTTGCTGAGCTTCTTACACTAAAGCCACTTTTTCAAGGGCAAGAAGTGAAGGTCCCACCTAATCCATTTCAGGTATGATTTTTTGTATTCCTTTTGTTTTTGTTAGTACGTAGTAGTATTTTGAGATACGAAACAATATACCCTTGAGCTATATGGCCTGCCATCTTTTTTTGGAACATTTAAACACAAACCTAGCAAAATTAGAAATATATACCATTGAACTATATATTAGAGAGCATATATATACACCTCAACTATTGTACATAAAGTTGTATAAGTTCTCTAATATATAGTTTAAGGGTATATCTGTTCCAATTGCACAATTTTTTGTTTAATTATTTAAGACTAAAGTTGGGGGGTATAGTTGTTCTATGACATGTTTGTTCCTTCTCTCCTACTTTTTTAACAAATTGTTTCTGTTGAATATGTTCTGTTTAACAAAAACTAATATGTTCTGTTTGGTTATTCTACTATTCTATATTGGCGTATCTTGAATAACTCTGACCTGGAATGTTGGTCGTGCAGCTTGACCAACTTGACAAGATATTTAGGGTTCTAGGTAAAAATGTTTTGAAATTCTTTCTCTATTGTTTTTCAGAAAAGTAGCTAATGCAACCTTGTACTACTTATGATATCAGGTCATCCCACACAGGAAAAGTGGCCAATACTTGTGAATCTTCCACACTGGCAATCTGACCAGCAACACATTCAAGCGCACAAATAGTAGGTGCCTTCATACTGAGTAGCCATATGGCCTTGATATACTTATATTAGTAACATTAACGCTTGGACTTCACCTGCTCTCATTGTTAATGTTTTTTTCTCTCTCTCTCTCTATTCAGTGACAACCCTGCACTTTACAGTGTTGTACACCTCTCTCCGAAAAATCCAGCATGTGATCTCCTCTCAAAAATGCTCGAGTATGTGTGTCCATCTTAATGCGATTTTAGTTTTATATCCCATGAAACTGTAATATTCTCCATCATATGTTGACATCTACGCACTTAAAAAAGAGCTTTGATGCCCTCATTGCATTTCATATTCGTTTCAGCCAGGGGGTTTTCTGTTGAAATATTATCAGTTCCGTGACAAACTAACGTGTGACTTCCATTACCTATCCCCTCCTAATGTTTCTTTGGAAGCTAACTTCCCTTTCAGTCTTTCATTGATCGATTTAGCACCTTGCACTGCTAGTCTGCTATTTAAAATATGCTTCCTGCTCCACTATGATTGTATCGTCTCAATCTTCTGAGTGGAACACTCAATACAATGTGAATTTCATATTGGCAGTCCATGTTATGCAATCCTCATCCTAACTTTTAAAAATACAAAGAAATCTTATATTTGATTTCCAATTTTTTTACTCCTGGAATTCTGGAAAAAATCACCATGACATTTATAAATATATATGAGTATCTTAAGGTCCATACTTGGTTCTTGCTTCAATTTGTTTTGTCTGTATTTTCTTTTTTGTATGTTCAAATGTTTTATGCTCAAGATGGATGTATTTTTTTATTATTATCTTTTTTCTAGTCTATTACTGCTGAATGAATATATGAGCTGGACCCTGATTGGTACCTATTACCTATAGTTTTTTTTACATCATCAAAAGTTACATCTACAATTGCTTTATACTGAGTATGCTGTAAACTTTGTTATTTTCACACAATCTCTATGCTTTATCAAGTTGGTGATGGAGTAGATATATTAAGATGTTCTTTATATAGGTGTAGAGTATATTGCTGTTGCAGTTAATATTAAACATGGACATGCATTTTTTTTTGTCATTGGCCATTGTAGATATGATCCACACAAGCGGATTACAGCGGCACAGGCTCTTGAACACGAGTATGGATGGACTCTTTCTCCCTCTGTTCTTTATAGTAGAAAAAGGGCTTATTTTATAGCTTCACCAGTTTTACATAATTTCATTTAGAATGCCCCCCCCCCCCCCCGTTCTTTTACTTCAGTAAACCCAAATGAAAACGACTTTTGAGTGCTATGAGAAAATGTAAGTGAGCTAAGAAAACTAGAACACTCTTGGTTTATTCTTCAGGCTCAAATATTGTATGTTATAATTTTATGGTGATGAATAAGCTGAAAACAATAACACAAAAAGTATAGTTATCTAACATAAAAGTGCGTTAGCTTTTTGTTCTGTTTTGTCTGTGCAAATCATTTGAAGGCATCTCTTTCTGTTAACGTATTTCTTGGTGAAATTTATGGAGAGTGCTGATAAATGAATCTGTTTGTTTGTATGAAGTGATTTTCTTCCAAACTCAACATGTTGAGAACATAATATAATGTTTAAATATAGAACCAACGCTCCAACAAGAGTGAAGTTTGTTCCCCTTGTGTTGTGTATTAATAAATGTTCTCTCGCTGGATTGCTTTGGCTGTCTAATATTTCACATTTATGTAATGAAATTTCAAAGTGCATGCTTTAGGTATTTGATTTCTCTTTTAATATTATGGCCCCTGTAGTCTTTTTAAGTATTCACTTTCATATCTTCTGGACTGTAGTTACTTTCGAGTGGAACCTCTACCAGGCCGCAAGTAAGTACTTCATTTTGTTGTCTTTTATATCTTATGGTTCTTTTTAAAATTCTTATAATTTTCCTGTACGATTTACCTTCTCCATATTTGTTTGTCCCATTTACCTAACTGATTGACATTCACAAAAGTGTGAAAGATTTTTACGTTATTACCAAAACTGAACCTGCCCCGCTTGCCTCAATTAATATTTAGAAAATAATAGCTCTAAGGTAATATGAGTGAGTAAAAAATTACTCGCACTATCCCAAAATAAAGTTTCTGATTTGAATCGGCACACTTATTAAGGAAATCTGAAACTTATTTTGGGAAGGACAACAAAGGAAAACAACAGCCTGATTTCGGGACAGAGGGAGTACAAGTATAGGGTAGTCGAACCTTCTTCAAATTGGCTTATGCGAACTACTTTTTCATGTATTAGCTGTTTATCTCTAGTAATAATCTATTATCTTTCTACCCCTCCTAGAAAGATATATGTTGTTATAAATGCTTATTTTACGGTGCCACTTAACTGTGATAGTGCACTTGTGCCCATGCAACCTGGAGAAAAAGTTGTCAACTATCCAATTCGTCCTGTGGACACAAATACGGAGTTTGAAGGAACAAGTAACATGCAACATCAGCAAGTGAGCACTTAAAGACTTTTTATTCACTCAATGATTTAAAATCAGCCAGATCATTGACTTCCATCATTTATTCAGATCTTTGGTTGTTTTTATTTCTGAAGTTCTCTAGCTTAGTCAAGTTGACAATCTTCTAAGGGACAAGGAGATCAAATTTCAAAACCATCATGGATATTGATTTTTTACCCCTCAAACTAAAAAGATCATGAGACAGTTACTAGTTGATTACCACTTGCTTTGAAAATATCATGAGACAGTAATCAGTTGAGAATTTGATTACATGAGATAGTTGCTTTAGTCACGTGCTATTGCAATCTTTATACTTTATATGGAAAATCAACATGTACATCATGAAACGTGATCGTAATGTTATCCTCCTAAATTCCTAATACACGGATTGATCATGTAAATAACTAAATATTGCTAACCACATCCACCTTGGAGCCAGGGATCCGCTGTTCCGGGTGGTGGTATACAAGGCCCTCATGTAAATACCACTAGATCTGTACCCCGTCCAATGCATGTGGTCAACATGCAACGAATGCAACAACAGCAGGGAATGCCCCCTTATAATCTTGCTTCTCAGGCCGGGATGGGTGGTACGATGAACCCCGGCAACATGCGAGGTGTTGCCGCACAGGCTCATCCACAACAGGTTTTTGTATTCAGCCAAGTATTTCTTCCAATTCCCTAATTTAAGTTGCACATCTTTTATGGATTTCTTCATTATACGATTTCAGATGAGAAGAAAGGACCAAGGAATGGGAATGACTGGATTCCCTCCCCAACAGAAAAGACGCTTCTGAGGTCATTTTTGTTTTTTATTTTTAATTCAAGAGCTTGCATTTTAGTATGTCATATTATCTTGTAATCAACTTTTCCCTTAATCTTTAGCTTAATCAAGTCTTCAAGATTATCCTTGATCAAATGTAGTGTACCATGTCATAAAAGCATACTTATTATACTCTTTCAATATCTGCACTATAGAACTTCGCAACATGATATTTTTTTCAGGCAGATACTCCATGCGATTCACTTTTTAACTGATGCCTGATGCATGTATATAACTGTCTGAGTTGTTACACTGCTCTTTTAAATGGTTTGACTAAAATGATGTGTTCTCTCTCTATGTGCATAGATACTATGGAGTATTCAAGTTTATGTTTTAGTTCAAACTGATGAAAGTTTGGGAAATGTAATAGATGATGGCTGATTATCCTAGTGTTGAAGGATTTGTCTCAAAATGGCCAAATATGAAAAAGCAGATTGATATAGAAGGTTTTAGTTTTGGATCACTCTCTAACTATGTATATACAGTTATGCACATGCAGGTAAATTATTGGGGTGTGATTACCTATGCAGTATGGTTGTGTTTCTTACTTTTATTACAACAGCAGGTGGAAGAAGAATATTACATTCTATTTGCCTGAATTTTGAACGAGAGCACTCATTTATATGCCCAAACTTCCAATGAAACGGGCGACTTAGAGCTTCAATTGCGTCACTGGAAATTCACATTCCGGTGTCGACGCTCTCGCACAATCTGGTCCCATGCAACCTATGCACTGCAGCAGAGTTGGTCGACTTCAACTGCAATTTTGGGATTCTGTCGATTGATTAGTTGACCAATTAGTTCCATCCATTATTAGGTGACATGTACTTTTTGTATATAAATACATCCCCCAGCAACACACCTCGTATTTGGATATGTATTGCACCTTGCATGGCTCAAGAAATGGATCCCAGTCTCGTAATGGAAGGCAACATCTTAGTCTCGTCGGTTTATGGTGTTTTTTATTTATTAATTAATAATAGTATTATTGTTTAATTTTTATAACTTGTTGGAACCATTCTTCCGTCTTTTTTATTGGGTATTGCTTCGCGCTATTACTGGACTCGGTTCGGGCCGGGCCCGGTTCGGGCCTTGAACCGGCCGGGCCTCGGTTCACCAATAGGAGGGCCCGGGCCCGAACCGGCGGTGACCGGTTCCGGGCCGGTTCCGGGCCGGTTCACCAGCCCCTATTTTTTTTTTTAAATTTTTGGCTTCTTTTATTTAACCCTCTACCCCTCCTCCTCAACCCCAAACCACCCCAAACCACCTCAAATGGCCCAAAATAACTAATCCAACCCAAAAATTAAAAAAATTTCAAAAAAAAAAATAAAAAAACAATTATTCCGGCCCGGACCGGGCCCGAACCGGCCGGGCCGGTTCACCAAATGGAGGGCCCGGGCCCGGAACCGGTATCCACCGGGCCGGTTCGACCCGAACCGCCGGTGGACCGGGCCACCGGGCCGGGCCGGTTCGCACAGTAACCGGGCCGGGCCGGTTCCGGTTCGGGCCGCCCGGCCCGAGTCCAGCCCTACTTCGCGCACCGATGTAATTGCTGTGCGCACCTCTCTTTGGCAGAAATGTCCTTGTTTACGTTTTTTTCTAGTAAAATGAATCCACTTACATATTTGATTATCGTAGCTTTCATCATTTTTTTGACTATAAGTTAAACATCATTAGTAAGTTAAACACTTGGAAAAATAGTGCGGGCCGAACAATGACACATTTCACATAATAAACTTATACAGGTCCATAGTGTTGGACCCGGGCCGGGTCGGCCGTCGGGCCCGGGCCGGGTCAAGGCCCGGTCGGGCCTCGGGTCCTATAACTGTAGGCCCGGGACCGGCCCGGTCAGTGACCGGTTCCGGTTCGGGCCGGGTCACCCGCCCGGGTCACGGGTCGGGCCACCCGCCGGGGCCGGGCCGGGCCGGGCCGGTAAATATTTTTTTTAATTAAATATATATTATAAAAATTGCTATGAAAAACAAAGTTCAAGTGCATTTATTTGAAATAATAACTACATTTGAGAATTGAGAAAAAAATAACAATACGAAATACATTTTGTAATGCACTAATGAATATCAATTGGGATTTCCGCCACCGTTGGTTGTTGTTTTCCCTTTGTCACAGGACTTCATATGTTTTATTGGCATCCCGTATCCGTATGAACGCCCCAAGCAACAGTCTTTTTTGCACCACCTGCAAGTTGCCCACCACAGTCCGGTCTTCGGGTCCTTCCACTTGTCAAAATTGTTTTGCATAAGGGAAGATGTACTTTCCATATTTAAAATGGTATATGTATAAGTAGGAATGTAGGATAATAAGAGAAGATGAAGATGGATAAGAGTTTGAGAAGAATTGGAGAAGAGGTGTAGAAAAATGTTAGAAAATAGATGTATTTATAGATGTTTTTGAACCCCACTCCCCACACCACCACCCCCGGGACCCCCCTGCCCCCCACCCATAGCCCCAACGGCTATATAGCCGTTTGGGAGCTTTGAATTTTTTTTTTTAATTATACACATTTTGTAAAATAAATTAATTCATTTAATGAATTAAGTAAAACTAAAACTATTTGTACTTAGAAAAGTGGTTTGATTTATAATTTACAAATGTTACAAAATAGGTGTATATGTATTTAAGCAAATTACATATTGTAAATGTATTTTTAATTTAAAAATCGGCTTTATATTTTAGAAAAATAATTATAAGTCGTTAGATTGTAACCAATTAATTAATTTGAGAAGTGCTACATATGAAAAAGTGAACACATATTTATTTGAAATATGAAGTACAAGTTTACAGATTAATTTGAAGTACAACTACAAATTTACAATTTTGAAATATGAAGTACAAGTTTACAATTTTGAAATATGAAGTACAAGTATAAATAAATTTGACAAGTGCTATAAAATACATTTTGTAATAAATTCTAAAATACTAATCAATCGGAATCTCCGGCATAGGTAGAGCCACCATCGGTTGTTGAGTCATCCATAAAATCTTTGGAGGGGGTGATGCTCAATTCTTGAGTTCTACGTGCGGCCTTCAACCAATCGTGGTAGCATATAAGCGTCTCAAGAGACTCCGCGCTCAATCTCGATCTAGATGCCGTTAGGACGTTGCCGGCCGAACTAAATTCTTGTTCCACAGCAACTGTTGAAACCGGCATTGATAGTACTTGCTTAGCCATCCGTGCTAAAATCGGGAACGTTCTTTCTTTTGACTTCCACCAGTCTAGAACGTCGAAGTCATCATTTTCTTCAAAATCAACTTCATATGTTAAATACAAAGTAATCTCATTCAATGCGCTTTGTTCAGTGACGTGAGTTGTTTTAGTTTTTTTCATAAGATTGCCAAATGCAGATTTAAAAATTGATTTTCCTTTAGATGAAGATGTTCGTGACGGGGGAGGGGGAGCGTTGCCATATTGTGCACGAAACTCATTAAATAAGGCATAAAATAAAGTACTAACCTCGTTGTATTCCGTTTTCGGATCTATGGGGTTATCCTCATACATTGGAAATTCACCGAAAAACGCAAGATAATAGAAGTTGAAACAATCTTCCAAATTAGCAAGTCTATAACGAGGATCGAGAATAAATGCAATACCATAAATATGGGGAATATGCGCATAATATTTTAAAAACTTTTCCTTCATATGATCACAAAAATAATGAACGAAAACGGCATTTTGAAATTCTTTAAAAGCATCGGCGAGATTAACAGCTTGTGGAATAAATTGGTTTGCAGTAGGTTTATAAACATGACTAAAAGTTTCAGTAGCATTAAAAAAAAATATCAAAACATTACAAATTTTTTCGCAAGTGTCGATCTCAGCCGCGTTTATTATATAGTTATCATGTTCTTTTAAAAAAGAAGGAAAATGTTCTTTATATCTAAGAACAACTTTAAGTAATTTATAAGTACTATTCCAACGAATACTCAAATCTTTAGGAAAAGCAACATATCGCACACCTCTTTCAGTCAAATAACTTTGCCATTTTAATCTAAGTTGACCATTACCCCAAATACGTCTAATCCCCCCCTTTATAACCTCCATGGAATCTCCTAACGCTTTTAAACCGTCTTGCACACATAAATTTATAACATGACATGCACAGCGTTGATGAAAAAATCTACCCATCAAAGAATTGGCACCACACAACTCACGCAATCTAGGTATAGCAGCAGTATTATTAGTAGCATTATCGAAACCAATAGCAAACACCTTATCAATCAAATTATACTCAATTAAAATACGCTCAATCAAAATATAAATATGTTCAGCGGTGTGACGATCATTAAATTCACGAAAAGCAAGAACACGTTTATGCATATTCCAATCCTCATCAATATAATGTGCAGTCAGACCCAAATAATATAAATGATGAAAATCATCCTCCCATATGTCAGAACAAATAGTAACACGCCCATCAAAGTTTGCAAAAAAATTTTGTAACCTTACCTTTTCCGCATTATAAAGCCTTATTATTTCTTTCTTAACAGTTTTGCGACTATAATTTCTAAATTGAGGATTTAAACTACCTTGTGCATAATCTCTTAAAGCAAGACTTTCAGAAAACAAATAAGGCAAATTTTCTTCACAAATTAAGTTAGCCATACCAGTCAAATTTTGTGCATCATTGTAGGAGAAATTACCAAAAGGTTGAGAATTCGCAAACCTCGATATTTGAGTTTGCTTCCCCGTTCCGCCGCCTAATTTTGCATACTCCACGGGGTGCTTTGCCTTAAGATGCCTTGCGGCGGATCCGTATCCGCCGGAGGTTCCCAAACTATAATTGTTGTTGCACCACTTGCAAGTTGCGTGCCAATAGCCGGTTTGTGGGTCCTTCCATTTATCAAAATTATTTTTCATTAGTTCAGACTTACTTTTTTTATTACCGGTGGCGGTTTGGGATGAGGCAGGCTCGTCGGCGTCGTGGCTGCCGGCACCCTCCTCCTCGGCCGTCTCCGGTTCCAATTCCTCCGCATCTTCATCCTCAAGCTCCTCTTCGTCAATGGTCGTCGGTATTTGTTGTTGTTGTAGAAAGCGGTTATTATGTCGGGCCAATTCTTGTTGGAGTTGTTCTTCGGACATCGCATCTCCATCTCGCCTTTGGTAACCCGTTTCAAAATCATCTCGGCTTTGAGATGAAGACCCGGCAAGTTCTTTACCTTTGCGGGATTTCTTCCTCCCAATCTCGTTTCTTCGATTGCGTTGGAGGTTACCCAAATCAACCGAATATCTACCACCTTCCATCTAAAAAATGTAACAAATATTAATTCACAACAAATATAATAATGGATACAAAACTAATGCAACCAATTAAAACTATTTTAATTAATACTTCAAACTAATTTTTTGCTAAGTAGAATTAATGTGTGTCTCTACAATTACAATTATAGCAACTTTTGAAGTAAATAACTAGTACAAGTAAAAATGTAACAACAATGCTAATTAAGTAGTTAACTAGTATAGTGACAAATGTAACAAACTAACAACTAGTTAAATAAAATGTGAAGTATTTTAACTAGTATAATGAAAAATGTAACAAGAATGGTAATGAACTAATTAACTAGTATAATGAAAAATGTAACAAGAATGGTAATGAACTAATTAACTAGTATAATGAAAAATGTAACAAGAATGGTAATGAACTAATTAACTAGTATAATGAAAAATGTAACAAGAATGTTAATTAACTAATTAACTAGTATAATAGTAGTTATAGTAAGTAATATATAATATAATGTTTATATTATATAATATATAAGTATACTACTATAAGATGAGTAATACACTTATATTTTATACTTTAATATATAAAATATATATTAAGTAGATGTAGAATGTATGTATTAAGTGGATATAATAATTGTATAAGAATTAAATATTAGAGTATAATGGAGAATTGGAGATTGGAAAATAAGTATATATAAAAAATATAAGTAGAGAAGTAGATATTATTATGTATTAAGTATATAGTAATAGACAATAGTTTATAAAGTATATTTAATACTTTATTATATAAGGTATATATTAAGTAGATATAGTATGTATGTATGTATTAAGAGATATAAGTAGAGATTAAGTAGATAAGAAATATAAGTAATATAGTATATGTAGATAATAATATATAAGTAGATAATTAATATATAAGTAGATATAATAATTGTATAAGTATTAAACTATTAAATAGTAAAATAAAATATAAAAGAGAATAAGAGAATTTGAGAAGATGAATATGGAGAATTGGAGATGAGTAGAGAGTAGGAATGTAGGATTTAGATAGAGTAATAGAGTTGGAGAAGAGGTGTGAAAAAATGTTTAAAATTAGGAGTATTTATAGGTTTTTTTTTAACCCCCACCCCCACCCCCACCCCCACCCGAAGCCCCCTGACCCCCCTGGTACCACCCAACGGCTATATAGCCGTTTGGGGTGGCCGTTTGAGCCAAAAGAACCAATTTTTTTTTTTTTTAATATTGTGACCGTTAGGCCCGGGCCCGACCCGGCCGGGCCGGGCCTCCAAAACCAGGACCCGAGCCCGGTCCCGCTTACCTGACCGGGTCTGTGCCCGAACCGGACCCGGACCCGAGAACCGGGCCGGTTCCGGGCCCGCACAGTGGCGGGCCGGGCCGGTCCCGGGCCGGGCGGCCCGAAACGGCTCCACCCCTAATACAGGAGTATATAATAATATAGGAAAATCAGAACATTTTTTTATCTTGTTTCATACTCCATATTTATTTTGTGCAAGAATAAATATAAAACAAGAATTACATAATGAATCAAAGAACGACATAGAGTATTTTCTAGTTGAATATAATTATATAAAAATAATTCTGAGAGACATGCGCCAAGTATCTTGTGGTCTGATGGTATCATTGTGACTAGGGGTGGACTCGGGCCGGTCGGCCCGAACCGGGACCGGCCTGGCCCGGTCACTGTTTGGCCCGGCCCGGCCCGTGGCCCGGTGGGTTTACCAGTTCGGTTTGGCCCGGCCCGGGTGCTGGGCGGTCCAGGCTCGGGCCCAGCTTTTGGTGAACCGGCCCGGCCGGTTCGGGCCCGGTCCGGGCCGGATTTTATTTTTTTTTTTTTGAATTTTTTTTAAGTTTTAGGTTGGATTAGGTATTTTGGGCCATTTGAGGTGATTTGGGATGGTTTGGGGTTGAGGGGGAGGGGTAGGGGGTTAAATAGGAGAACCAAAAACCAAAAAAAATATGTGGGCCGGTTGGCCCGGCCCGGTTTAGCCCGGAACCGGAACCGGCCACCGGCGATTCGGGCTCGGGCCAAGAATTTCTAAACCGCGAACCGGTCAGGCCCAGGCCTGAACCGGCCCGAGTCCACCCCTAATTGTGACACTTCCAAAGAGGAGGTCACAGTTTGAATCCCATCCGAGTTCAAGGATGTTGGCTTTAACAGAACAAATAATATAATATAGGTTAGAAAGATTTGCCCAAAGAAAAATCCGAGAGACATGCAACAATTCGTATACTTACGTGACTAACTTGACAGGGTTATTAAAATACGGAGTAATAGTTTACTTTTGTGAACTTG
Source organism: Cuscuta epithymum (assembly GCA_945859915.1). Lineage (NCBI taxonomy): Eukaryota > Viridiplantae > Streptophyta > Magnoliopsida > Solanales > Convolvulaceae > Cuscuta > Cuscuta epithymum. Next base: position 1,591,569 of record CAMAPF010000004.1, read on the forward strand.
TAATCAATTCTGATGATTATATATTTATACGAAGTATATTGGATAAACACAGGGGCGTCTTTAGTATATTTGAGGCCCTAGGCAGAAAAATAAGTAGTATTTACTGTGCACAAATTATATTGAAAAATGATATACCATAATACAAGAGTCACAAACAAATCAGTTTAGAGAAAAGCTAAAATTTCTAAATATAATGACAAATCAAAAAAAATAACTACTCCCTATTTTACAAGTACAGATACCATAAAATTAATTATTTTGTGACTTAATCATCCAATTCATACAATGCCAATATAGCAATATTAACCCACAATTTTAAAATCGCACTTCCTTAGTTAATAACAATCAAATTTGACTAAAGATGTTTTTTACTACGAAAATATATTTTGAATATGAAAATTTTATCAAAATATTTGTTATTCAAAATATTTCATAAAAGTATAAAATTTATAAATTATACTTCGTATATAGATATCATAGTCAAAATGATTATCTAAAATTTGTTGTTATTGATCAATAAAGTCAATATGGCAAACTTTTTGAAATGTAAGTAGTAGCTATTATTCATAAGTTTTAATATTTAACTTTAGACATTCACTTGGATCAATCACTTTTATTCCGTATTTAAAAATTTGGAATTTACACCAAACCCTAAGAAAAAAATCCAAGGTGTTCTCGAATCTAGTACTTCTTGTTTTGTATTCCTCATTGTGTATTTTAGGCCTAAAATGAGCTAAGGTATGATATAAGTGTGGGCTAAGGTGGTGTGCTTTTGAAGGAGGATTGCGGGTTGGGGTTTTCACTTCGGGAATTGCGGCAGCCAATTTGCAGCCTTGCCCCAATTGACCATTTGACCAATTGACTATTCTCCTTTTCCAATTATTTTGAATTATTACTCTTACATAAAACGGAGTAACACTAATACTGCATTTTTGGGAGGCCCCTTGGTGGGTGAGGCCCTAGGCAACGGCCTGGGCACACTCCCCCCAAATCCGCCACTGGATAAACATCAAACTGATAGCGTTAAATCAAATTCACTTAGGTAAAACTAATATTATTCAAACACCATCAAAGTTTTGGGCCTGTTTATTAATAAAAATATTTTCCAGTTTTCTTTTTTGTTTGTCGGAACTTGGATGAACCTAAATTCAAACTGATCTAGAAAAACACATACATACTCAATAAACACTACTCCGTCTTAGGATTGACAATATCACCCACACCCGTAGATATCCAATCAACCTGAACTGAAGATATGGATGAAAACCCGAAAAAGTATGGATGAAAAATGGATGACGGGTGAATTGAAAGACGAGTTGGATCGGGTGTGGATGAACATTCATCCAATTCATCACCCGACCCGTCGCTCCATCCACTCACCCGCTGATCAGCCTGATCTGCACACACACACACACATACATAACACAGTTATCTTCCAAAAACTATTTGTCTGCCTTCCCGATTGAATTTTTAACTGATTTTGTGTGTGGATAAACTAGACTTCATGAAGAATATGCTCAAAATATTTCATCAAAAAATTCCACCAGGAAGGTCCTCTTATAAGCAAGTTTGGGCGGGGCTTCCCGTCAGAACTACCTGAGGTAATCTTTTTCACACAGAGAGAGAAGATCCCATGAAAAGTGTGGGTTAAGATGAAAAGTGAGAAGTATTCTACACCGTTAGATTAGTTCAAAGCACGCACTCTCGTTAAGATCAGAGAACTAACACCATCGTCCGATTAGATTAGAGTCTGCTACTATCATTAATGGCAATTGCCGTAAATTATTTAAACTTTGTACCTTTTTCATTTATATGGGAACTTTGAATATAAAAAAATATGCCAGCCTCCGATCTATTCTCTTCTTCTCTCTCTTCTTTCATATTCTCCCGATCTCTTATCTCATCAAATTAGTCTGTCGATGCTCTGTTCGTCCTTAGCATGTTCGGATGGAATACGAGTTGTTCTCGAGTTCGCTTACTATTCTTGAATAGTCACTGATAAAGGACATTTCAGTGGACAGTCAGTGCCGGAAAATCTCCATGGGAGATGAAGATCACCGGAATTACACACTTACTGACACCCGTCACCGCCGGTCTCTTGCCCTTCCTTGTCCACTCGGATCTATTTGTAAGCATAAAATCATGTTTGGTAAGGAGAAATGCTACTGCAAATTCATCTTCACCAATCAAATATTACCACTCTTCATTCATCTCTATTTGCTCTCATAAGAAATATGGATTTTAAGTTATGTTTGCTAACTGTTTGTTAAAGTGTGTCAATGAAAATGATATCAATAATTTACACTTTAAAAAATGAAATGTTTGTTGAAAGCATTCAGTAGTTCAATTTTGACTTAAGATGCGTAGATGTGTTGGTAGTTTACAATCCAGTGACAATAGATACTTCTTCCAGTCCCTCTGACATTGTCCAATGTATGGTCATCTTTTGGTTTTTGATATTAAAATGACCATTTGTGTATGTTAGTTTAGTTTAAGTTTTTGCAATTTTCTGCAAATATCATGTAATAATGCCCTTATTTAAAGTCGTTAGCTAAATGTTTATGCTTTGTATAGTTGATGTAAATTTTCTGCAATTTAGGCACTCTCTGCTATGTTTCCCCCCTACAATTCTACAAGGTTTCTTGCTATCTTTTAAGGTTTTTCTTGCTGTTTTTTGCCGTTTCAAGCATTTTTGAAGAAGTTTTGCATATGTAAGTTTTAGTGTAGGTATTATTGTTGGTTAATGCATATTTTTCTTGCTGATTAATGTAGTTTCGGTTGTTTTTAGCATTTTTCTAACACATGTATAGTTGCCTATATTTCCTTGCAGTTTTACACATTTTCTTGCTATTTTTGAAGGAGGGTTTTGTTGCTTTTTGTAGTGTCTATTGTTGGTTGTATTGTTGTAACATCTACTTGCAATTCTGCAGATTTTCAAGCATCTTTTGGCTGCACTTTTGCTGTTTTTAAGTAGCACTTTATGTCGTAACATTGTCGTACCTCTACAAATGGAGATTTGCACACGAGCAATATCCAATCTTCCTAAGCCTGGCCGTCTGATCACTCCGTATTACAGTCGCCTTTCTTGGACAAAGAACTCTTCGAAATTCGGCTTTAATCCAGGAGTGCTCCAACACAACATTTTATCTATCAGATTTGTTCGATCGGAAGAATCATCTGGCTTTACTCAATATCAGTTTGTGAAGGCTGAACGGGATGACTTGATAGGAAAGGGGCTTATTAGCATTAGTATAATAATAATACTAATAATAGCATTCTAGTAAATAGTGGGGATAGTATAAAAAATAAGGCTACTGGGCCAGGTAAGTCATGAGTTGGGCTGGCCCTTTTGTTTTAGTATAAGAAGGAGAGGGAGGAAAGGGGAAAGGTAGGCAGATTTTAGAATTGGGAACTTGGGTTTTGGAGAGTTGAGTGCCTCTCGAAGTGCCTCATTTGTATCTTCTTCGTTTCTTAGCTTTACATCAATAATATTCATCGATTTACTGTTACTATACTGGAGTTTCTATCAATGGTATCAGAGCAGTAGCTCCTGGTGGTTGGATCTACTGTGCGACGTTCAAAATTTTCCTCGTTCGGAAGTGGATGGTACGAACAAGAGCAAAAATGGATTTGCGAATGGATTCGATGGAGAGGAAAATAAACGAGGATACTCCTGAACCGATTGAATCTCCACCAAATATTCAGAATGATCCAAACAATGGAGTCAGTGGTTACACTGGGCGGAATTCTGGTATAATACTAATTATCACTCTTCTTTGAAACTTACACCTTATAGGGCCTTATTTGGACAAGACCCTCCTGCAATCATCAGGGGGGATGTGACTTTAACTGCCGCTGATGAGGTGTCCAAATTAACTGCTCAAAGAAACATTATGTTGGATGAACTGAAAGAAAATCTAGCTAAAGCCCAGAATCTGATGCAACAACAAGCCAACAAGCTTAGGAGAGAGTTAGAGTTGAATATTGGAGATCTGGTATACTTGAAAATACAGCCTTACAAACTCAAGAGTCTAGCCAAAAGAATAAATCAGAAATTGAGCCCTAGGTTTTATGGTCCATTTGAGATTGTAGAAAGGATTGGATCTGTTGCTTATAAACTCAAACTTCCAGATGATTGCAAGATACATCCTGTATTTCACATTTCTTTGCTTAAGAAAGTGCTAGGCCCCAACACGTCCTTCCAGCCTCTTCCAAAATGTCTCAATGAAGAACTTGAGCTGCAGGTGGTACCTGAGGAGATTGTGGATAATAGGATGAATACTGAAGGAAAAGAGGAAGTTCTCATACACTGGAAAGGTCTACCAACATTTGAAGACTCATGGGAAGCAGTGGAGGTGATGAAGGAACTCTTCCCAGATTTTCACCTTGGGGACAAGGTGAATTTCCAGGGGGGGAGTATTGATAGACATCCAGCTCAGCAATCTATTAAATACTTTGATAAGGTGTATAAAAGGAAAAAAGGGTGGGGTAGTTAGTAATTAGCTAGCTAGTGGGCTTGGTCTTTTATCCCTGCGTGGATAGGTTACTATAAATAGTAAGCTAATAAGCTGTTGGGAGGTAGGCTGTAATTCGGGAAGTAAAAGACTTAGGAGACTGGGCCTCTCGAATTAGCCCCTGATCATTGTATCCCCTGTGATCTGTTCAGTTGGAAAATAAATTTCTATTTCTCTCTTTTGTTTCTGGATCTGTGCTATTGAGATTGTTGAGTGCAGGTTATCATTAATCTATCATGACTTAGGATCAGATTAATGCTCTTGATTCTCTATCAGTTGATCAGATTAATGCTCTTGATTCTGTGCAGAACAAAGCACTTCAACAAGAGGTTAACTATGAAAATATAACCAAGGATAAGAATGCAGAACACAACCCTCTTTCTGAAATCCAAGCACAACTGTCCAACCTTCTTAAAGAGTTTGATTTAGAGTATGATCCTGAAAATTTGTCCACTATTGTTGCACTTGGTGGCAGTGCCGATCCTACCTAAGTTTGGGCCTGAGTCGAACTTCTTAAAAAGTCCCCTGTAAAATATTTTTTTGAAAAAAACTATAAATTACAATTTCATGTAAATATATAGTACGGAGTATAATTTGTTTTGAAGCTAAAGATAAAACATCAAAATGTAATTAATAAAATAAATATTTACATAATACTACGTATGTACAATATAACAATACCAACTGTATTTAAAATAACTAATTAAGTATAACCCCTCAAACAATATTAGTCGCAAAAATATAAATTAATCAAGGTGATTAATAAATTACCTGTCAATTGATAACATAACTAATTCACAAAATGTCAAACAAACGTTGAAACTAATATTCGTTAAACAATTGTGCTAAGTAATACATACTGAAATGTTAGTAAATACGAGTGCATAACGTACTTACAATTTAAATTTTAAATGTAAAAAAAATGAAATTGTTTAATTGTGCATCTCAATTCGTTTAAATATGCCAAATTAAACACAAGCTGGATTTTCTAAGCATGGATCAATCAATTTTCAAAAATAAAAAAGAGGATCAATCAATGGCATCAGAAATCACCCTGGAAGCAATTTCAGCACGCCGATTAAGACAAAAATCTTTTTCATTATGCAAAACAAATTCGAATTAGGGCCATAATCTTTCTATCTTTACAATTTCAAATATCAAAACTTATGTTCAGTCGTTCCATTTCACTTTATTGGTGCTTGATGGGCTATTTTAGTTTTGAAGCACAATAGCACATAGAATTTAAAGCAAGACACATCTTTTATAATCTAAATACATATGAATAAAAGGAAGATATTTTGAATTTGGGGCCCTGAGGCCTTTGCCTCACCAGCCTCTAACAAGGCACGGCCCTGCTTGGCGGAGGAGCAGCAGTTGCTCTTTGGTTGATGAGTGCTATTGTTGGTGCTATATATTCAATTCCTCTGTTCCCAAAATTGATGGAAGTTGTTGGTCTCGGCTATACACTCTGGTTCATTACCCGCTACCTGCTTCTTAAGGATAACAGAGACGATTTGGCTTTGAAGGTTGAAGAGATCAAGAAACAAGTGATAGGCTCGGGCAGAGATTGAACACTTGGTTGAGGTTGTCATACTAAAAAGGAGGGCAATGTGCTGGTGTTACACAAGCCAAGAAAGGAATATCACTATATTTAATTGATTGTTTCTTAATATGTCGTCTGATGCTGATCAACAAGTTGAAAAGGGGTGTATATTTCACAATGTTATAGTGATGATTAAAAGGGTGCATCAGAACTCCCTTCCACACAAGATCAAAATTTAGAATGGTTCCATTGTCATCACCATTGCAATCAATGTTGTCTTAGATATGATGTTCTCCAATGAGGATAACAAGTAAAATATTAATTTTATTACTAAAAAAGCTAGAATCATAACTTCTATAGCTAAGTACATAACTTTTAACTCACATGAGCTTAAAAATGTTTGTTCAAATACAAAAGAGAGTTTTCAATAATTATATCTACTACAAGTACTATCATTATTATAATTAATTAGTTTGCTTATTAGTTATTGAAATAAATTAGTGAACTCATTATAGTTTATAACTTCTAATCTAAAATGTGAAACAAATAAGTGAAAATTCATACCTTCTTGCAGAAAAACATGTTACCAACAAAACTTTTACGACAAAAGGAGCAAGACTTCCATATAAATCGATTCTATGTTATAAAAATGCATACTTAAAAAACTGTGACATTATAGAATTTCAATACAACCAAGGAGCGGGAAACTCAAAACAACCAGAAGGGTCGAGGGTGGGCACTGGCTATTCTGTTAATCTGTTTCAGGACCGCAATTGAGTAGCCGACTGCCAAACTATTCTGTTTCAGGTGTTTTTATTCTCACTTCTTATTCCTTTAATTATCTAATTTATTATATTATTATTTTAATTGTTAATTTGGATTCACCTGCATCTTATAGATTTTAATTTAGAAATTGATATTTGAAAATGCCTTCTAGAATTAGAAAATACTGAGCATAAATCTTGATATGAAAAAGTATGAAGAAGAAAAAATAGATGAGTTTATTTTATCTCAAAAAGGAGCTTTAGAAAAATTTGTTGAATATGATTTTGATGCTCTTGGTGTATTAGTTGAATAAGAATAATTGCATTTTAGTATGAAGTATAATTTAAATTATGATATTACTTTTTATATTATTATTAGTATTTTTTGAAATAAGTATTAGGGCCTCCGATTTTTGTTTTGAACTGGGCCTCTAATTTCTCAGGACCGGGCCAGGTATTAAATGTACACATTAACAATTTGCATTACTCTAACTATGAATGTGCAGTTTCTTGAATGATAAAGTGCATCGTTTTGGAGCGTTCTCATTTCTCACGTTAAGAAGTGCTCTCACCGGAACCGCACCCTATATGTGTGTGTGTGTGTGTGTGTGTGTGTGTGTGTGTATATATATATATAGAGTAGTCTTCCGGTCAAGTATACCTGACCGGAGCCCCGTCCGGCCTCCTCCATTTGGGGGCCTTCCCGGTGGTATTTTTTGCTCAAATTTTTTGTGTAGGTTCCTCATCAAGTCTAGTTCATCCATACCAAATTTCAGCCAAAAATTCAATCGGGAAGGTCGTCAAATGATTTTTTCAAGTTAACTTGTCCGGAAAATACATATTCCGGACCAGTTAACTTGAAAAAATCATTTGACAACCTTCCCGATTGAATTTTTTCCTGAAATTTGGTATGGATGAACTAGACTTGATGAGGAACCTACACAAAAAATTTGAGCAAACAATATCATCGGGAAGGCCCCCAAATGGAGGAGGCCGGACGGAGGGAGTGGTCCGGCCTGGTCGGACCTGAACTTTAGTGTATATATATATATATATATATATATGTATGTATGTATGTATGGAGGACTTTTCATGTCCAGCCGGCCTGACGGGAACCGCCGTCCGGCCGAGGGCATTTCGGGCACTTCCCGGTAGAATTTTTTGATGAAATTTTTTGAGCATGTTCTTCATGAAGTCTAGTTTATCCATACCAAATTTCAGCTAAAAATTCAATCGGGAAGGCACTCAAATAATTTCTTGAAGTTAACTGGGCAGTTCATACATATAAACTGCCCAGTTAACTTCAAAAAATTATTTGAATGCCTTCCCGATCGAATTTTGAGCTGAAATTTGGTATGGATAAACTAGACTTCATGGAAAACATGCTCAAAAAATTTCATCAAAAAATTCCATCGGGAAGTGCCCGAAATGCCCTCGGCCGGACGGCGGTTCCCGTCAGGCCGGCTGGACAAGAAGACTACTCTGTATGTATGTATGTATGTATGTATGTATGTATGTATGTATGTATGTATGTATGTATGTATGTATGTATGTATGTATGTATGTATGTATGTATGTATGTATGTATAGGATTCAAATACTGGAGCCTAAGCCCCTAATCCACTCTCCAGCTTGAATAGGATTCAAATACTGGAGCACTTAATATTGTTATACTAGCAGTATATTTTGTTTGACAATCGGTACTTTCTCTATTGACACTGAGATGTTTTTACTTGGACTGTAATTTGCTGGTCTGATCTGGTCTAGTCTGAATTGGTCTGGTCTGGGACAAATTACAGTCCAAATAAAAACATCCTGATTACTGACCTAGTATCCCAATCAATTAATGATTGTAATATGCTTAACTGCTCCGTTATTCAATGACTTCTGAATTTTTGGTTACTAATTGTCATGATCCCTCTTTATAATTTAGTATTTATTTTTTCATTCAAATATGACCATTTATATTCACCCGTTACTCACCCGATCCACCTGATAATCCGTTCATGATGGATGGGTTGGATGTGGATGTAACTTTTAATCGATGATGGACGGGTGGGTGAAATATGAAAAATTAACGGGAATTTCGAAATTGCCCTAAATAGGAGTAAATGAATTTTGGAATCCCGAAATAGGACTACTATGTTTTGCTTCCCAAAATATGAGTCGTTACTGTCATGATTGAAAAATACTGTCATGATTGAGAAGTATTGTCATTAATTATAATAAATATTGTCATATTAAATGTATAGTACTGCAACTATTTGACAGTCATGACTAAAAGACGACAGTAAATATTGTTATGTTACTCTTATTTCGAGAAGAAAAACACAACAGTTCTATTTTGGAATTCCAAATTCTATTTAGTCCTATTTTGGGAAATCTCCCAAAATTAACGGGTGGACGTGGATGAGCCATCACCCGGTATAAATCCGATCCGCTGCCACCCCTACTCTGTCTGCTCCTGCTAATTACAGTAGGGTAAGCTGAACTACTTATTCGTTTTACTCGTATATTAATTTAATTTCCCCTTTTCATTTCAGATGTTATTAACTTGTTATGAAATCAGCTTTAATGTGGAAAGTATAATCCAGCTCATTATAGACCGAAGAAATGGCCCATTTATTACCTACAGCTATGGGTCGGAGAAACCGAAAACCGAAAACCGAATCGAAAAAACCCGAACCGCAACCAAAACAACCGAACCACAAGAAAACCGAACTCAAATAATCAAACCGAACCATAGTTTTCACATCTCAAAACCGAACCGAACCTAATAAATTGAACTTTTTAAAACTAGTTATTTTATTTATTTATCATTAAGTATAATATTTTGTTAGTTCTTAATTCTAGAAAATTAGTGTTTGATACTAGATTTATTATGATTTGCAAGATATTGACATTTAATTTATGATTTAATTAAGTGAAACATTTGTACATACACTTAAGTCTATGTTGATATCTTAAATCGTAATTTACATTTTGCTTGTTGTTGCATGACAATAATATGTTCTTGATATATTATATGTTATGTATATATGTTTGTTATCACATACTCCGTAGTTTTTTATATTGAACAAATATGTATTCATATAAACTATACTACTTTAAACAACATAGCAGAAAACGTGAATCTTTAGAGCATAAATATCTTCTTTTTTTTGTCTAAAATGAAAGTAGAATAGGTTATTTACTAATAAAATATACATGTGAATACACCGTATATAATTTACAAATAAACTCACGCATTTAATTAATTTAGAAAATGTTTAAAGTAGTATATACATACTCTCTATTTCATTGCTTGGAAGTGCCTTTGTTTTTTTTTTAATTATGTGTATTTTTGTATTGTATAACTATTAATACTAGTTTGATATAGTTTATTTTTTATGTTTTTTGTTTTCCAATTACTATTTTTCTTATCAACAAATTTTTTTTGATAAAAACCGAAAAAATCGAAACCGAACTGAAATAAACCGAACCGAACAAGCTGAGGTACCAAAATTTTGAACTTAAAACCGGACCGAATCGAACTTTTTACTTTGATTCAACATTTGGTTTTAATTGAAACCGAACCGTTTGAACTGAACTCACCCCAATCTACAACTTTTCATATTTCAAAAATATGACAAAATTACTTTTTTCCGAAAAAACTTACCCAGCCGTCTCAAAACCTCGTCTTCGCACCAGGACACCGAACAGATCTACGCTATCTTCTCTGCCATGGACTTCGACACACGCAGCATGGAGCTGCTCCTCCACCGCCAACCATCTCCGTCATATGACTCTATCTCTCTTCAACATCGGTACCACTCCACCTCGCCGTGTCGTCCTTCGCCCTGCATAGCCTTTTAGGCTGCTGCTTCGCCTCGCCGTCCCAGACCGTCATTCTACCGCCAAACGCCATCTCTATTGCAGCCAAGGTCGAAATCCATCGCTGGAAGTCGTCTTCTTCCCGTTCGGGCATGGAGAGCGATCACCAGATCCGACGCGCGCACTAGCTTGCTCCTCCACCGCCATGGACTTCGACGCACGGTGGTGATAGATGCGTTGGAGGTTGGAGGCTAGGGTTGGGGTTGGGGCTGAATGTTGGAGGCTGGTGTTGAACGGCGTTGATGGGCTCGCAGGGTAGTTTGGCTGACCGCCTGATGGCTTAGGATAGGGCAGAGGGCAGGGCAGGGGGTTGGGCTTGGGGTGCTGGTGGGGCATGGGGATGGGGATGGGGAGGGGCATGGGTAATGGGCGGACTATTGGAAGACGGCGGTAGTGGCGGCGCCAGCAGGTGGCGGCATCAGCAGTGTTGTGCGTCACTGTCGCTGAGTAACTGTGGGTGGGCAGTTTGCCTGGGGTCACCGTGGCGGGTAGGCGTGCAGTCATGGTAGCTGGAGTCACGGTGGCTTCGGAGTCATTTTGACCAGTGGGACATTCACTGTGGCCGGTGGGATAGTCATTGTGGCGGTGGGGTAGTCACTGTGGTGACGGAGTCACTTTGCATTGCAAGGGTTAATTTGTGATGTTGGTCACATTTTTGGAATTTTTAAAAATATGTAACTTTTTTGTCTTTTATTTTTATTTTTAGTAATATCATATCCCGGACTTAGGAAGTTGCTTCCCGCATCCCCAAAAGTGCTTAATGTAACTCTCTTAAGACATATTTGCCCTTTTTATTTCTTTATCCCATAGCACTACGTAAGTACGTAGTAAACATGAGAATCGGATGAGTATCCTGTCTACAAAAAGGCCATGTTCTATATGTTCTCAAACATTCTTTTAAATGCGTAATGTTTTAAGAGAATTACTAAATGAACTTTAAAGGGGTTTTTACTTGGATATTACTAATTTTGAACCAATTACCTAAAAAGTGATCACTTTTAAAAAGGGCAGAAAAGTGATCAAGAATGTCATATATGTGCAATTAGAAATCATGATGTAACTACAAAATTTTTTTGTCACTGCGTGTTCATTTTTTTGTTACTACAGCCATCACCCATGTCACTACAACCACCACACGTGTCACTGCGGCCACCACCCGTGTCACTGCGGCCACCGCCCGTGTCACTATAACCACCGCTCGTGTCACTGTGGCCACCACCCGTGTCACTGTAGCCATCGCCCGTATCACTATAACCACCGTCCTATCACTATAGATTTTCATATATTTGGAAAACATTATGTCACTGTCAGATTTTCATGCCACTTTCAAATTTTTATGTCGCTTTTGAATGTCACTAATGGTCTTCGTGTCACTTTCGGTTATCACCGGCCCTTGAAACATGTCATAGTGACTGCCCGCCGGCCAAAGTGACTATCCGCCGGCCACAGTGACTGCCCATCGGACACGTCCTCTCCGGTGTCCCCTGCCCATCCCTCCCCTGCTCCCTCAGCCTCGTCCCTAGCCTACCCCGCCCTAGCCCTACCGCCTACCATCACCGCAGACCACTGCCCCTCCCCCAGTAACCTCCCCAGCCCCCTCTCTAGCAACCCCTTTAGTGCCAATACCGCCACCTAGCCCCCTGTTCCAGCCCCCTGCACCACCTTCACCCACTGCACCTCCAACCCTAACCGTCGCCCAAAACTTGAGGCGCAACCATCAAATAAAACGCAAACATCGCCGCCATAGCTGAAATTGAAACCCTAGCCACCGTATTGAAGCCATCTCCGCCATCTTGAACCCTAGCAATCTCAGCATGGACTAGAATCCATCGTCATCGCCAATTTTGAAGAAACCAGAGAGATGTGCAGGCCATCGGGTAGAAGGAGGAAGAGAAAGAGAGACTCGCCTTTAATCTGCAGCGATGGAGACGGCGGTGAAAGGTGGCTGGGGTGGCTACCATGGCTGAGCTTGAGGAGATGTTTGCAGTTGAGTGTGCGGAGAGGAGATGTACGCAAGTGAGATTGGCGTGAAAAGTGGGCGCACGGGTCACTTTTGGGGGAAAAATAGAGTTGGTCATATTTTTTAAATGTAAAAGCCTAGGGGTCATAACCGGGCCTTTTTTTCAACTTTAAATTGTGTGTTATTATTAGATAAGTTATTAAAAAAAGTTATTATTTACTCCTATTTGCCTCATTCCTGCTTTTGATGTTCTATGAAAAAATGACATGTATATTACTAACAAAATATTACATGACAAAAATATGATCAATTATGTTTTTGGACAAAAATATGACTAATCATTGATAGATGATGAGTCACTGGAAACTAGTCACTAAATATGTCACATTTTTGGAAAATTTTAAAATATGTAATAGTTATGATTTTTCAATTTAACGAGTCATTGTCGTATATGTTTTAGTATTATCTAAGTAGGAACCTAGTCAAAAAAAGAAAGAAAAGTAGGAACCTAGTCTGATTTGGTATGCAATTGAAATTAGTCTAAAAAGTATTTCATTCACAATACAAGATTAAGAGCCCGTATGGTAGCACAAAAATCGGTTGATTTGGCTGATTCTGCTAGAATTTATGAAGTTCTGGCTGAAGTGGTTGAAATGTGGGATTATCCTTGTCAATTTTTCCTATAATTTTTATAGGAAAAGAATTATAAAGTGGAACAACTGAAAAGAGAAATAAACATGACATCTGCTTAGAAGTAGCGGATCAAAAAATTAAAGCAGGGACAAAATTGTAAGACAACGATGCAAATTGGGTGCGCCAAGTAGAAACAGGGGTGCGCGCAGAATACGGATTTCCTTAAAAAGGAGCTTTTTCCCGGAATAATGCTACATAAATAAATAATTCCTAAAATACTGTTGGGTTAAAAACAATTCCCAAAATATTGCTGGGTTATCCGTGTTTAAGGAAAGCAGCCACTTGAAATGACGGCTTTCTCTACACAGTACAAGAGCCGCCACTTGAAGTCGCGGCTTTTCTCAAAGAATAACGCAACTCACTTGCGTAACATATATGCTCAAGTCTAACAATAAATGCAGTGGGACCCATCCAAAATTAAAAATCCCCTGTTTTCTTTGAACTGCTGTAACTTTTTTATTTGTACTATGATTGTTACAAAAAATATACCAATATTCATAATTTTTTTATTATCTTTCATATGACACCAATATTGAATATATAAAATTAAAAAAAATTAACACTTTAAAAAGTACTACTACCTCCGGTTCCAAATAAACTTCTAATACGGTTTGCGATGCTTGACTGACGATAGAGCAACCCGATCCATGTTCACACCCGGTTTATTTTTAGTAAATAAAATTTACATATTCAGAAACTAAATTAAAACCGCTATAAAGACTAATCAAGAAAATTTAAAATTGATAAAAAAATTGACATATAAACTAAAAGATTAAGAGTGATTTAAGTTGACTAATGAATAGTGAGTGTGAAGTTTATTTAGAACCGGAGGGAGTATGTATTTTTTTTTAAGTGCTATATATATTTTATTTTATTCCGACATACAAAGAATATATCAAACTTTTTATTTTTTTATTATCTTTTATTGTAAAGAAATGTTTCATATAGAAAATAAAAAGAAAATCTGTTAATTTGTGTAGTTTAGGATCATTTTTTACCATGCACATAATTAAAAAACTACATAAATTAATAGATTTTGTTTTTTATTTTTCTATATGAAACTTTGTAGAGGTTTTAATGTAATTTGTAAATATGTAAATTTTATTTACTAAAAATAAACCGAGTGTGAACAAGGATTGAGTTGCTTTATCGTCAATCAAGCATCGCAAAGCGTATTAGAAGTTTATTTGGAACCGGAGGTAGTAGTAATTTTTACAGTGTTAATTTTTTTTTGTTTTTATATATCCAATATTGGTGTCATATGAAAGATAATAAAAAATTATGAATATTGGTATATTTTTTGTAACAATCAGAGTACAAATAAAAACGTTACAACAGTTCAAAGAAAACAGAGGATTTTTAATTTTGGATGGGTCTCACTGCATTTATTGTTAGACTTGAGCATATACTACGTATGTTACGTAAGTGAGTTGCGTTATTCTTTGAGAAAAGCCGCCACTTCAAGTACTGTGTAGAGAAAAGTCATCATTTCAAGTGGCGGCTTTCCTTAACTACAGTTAACCCAGCATTATTTTGGGAATTATTTTTAACCCAGCAGTAATTTGAGAATTATTTATTTACGTAGCATTATTCTGGGAAAAAACTCCCTTAAAAGATGTAAAATTTTGATTTTCTGATTTTCTGATTGGTAAACCGGAAAAGCAACTATGAAACTGAATATATTAACACGCTGAATTATTACATAGAGAACGATCAAATTGAAATGATTAAATTGTATATTGAGAAATTAATATATATATGAAACTATTAAATTAACCCATTACAGATTAACATTAAAAGAAGAATACATACATGAATTGTTACATAGAGAACAATTAAACAGGGACAGCTGCAAATTTGGCAAGAACATATGAAGGTTTGAAATTAGACCAAATTAAAAAAATCAAATGGAATCGTATAAAAACCTAAAGCATGTTAGTCCTCCTTACCAATGAGTGAAGTACCGATGTTCTTCTTTATATATGAGTGATTCTCGAAATCAAGAGTTGTTGGTAACAAACCGATGAAATTTACATCTTCGGCGATGTGGTGATAGTTGTCAAATTGGGGAGGTTTTTGGAATTCCCTCCTACTTCCCGAAGAGCTGCACCATTTTTCTAGCTTATCTGGAAATCGATTTTCTTCATAAAATACCGATCAAATTATTTGTACACAGATAATTTTATTGGCGTGGAACTTGACAATTTCACTCTTATTTCCAAGACATGTTAAATTACATTCATGTCTCCCTCAATTTCTTTCGTAACCACCGTATAAAACATATAACGACAAATATAAAAACAATTGCAATAGCTACACCTACTAATACCGCTGTGAAATCACCCGGCGATGAAGGCGGCGGAGTCGGAGAAGGCACTTGAGCATGTCCTACTACTAGTTCAGCAGCACTCAATCCCCTTGAGACATTACTGATGATAATGCATAGAAACGTGGTAACTCTAAATAATGTGGTAAATTCTGTTTTCATTTTTGACATCGTTTTGGCCGTGAATGTGTACAACTGAAGATGCAAGATTATTCATAAATCTACCATCATATACGAATACGATAGTATATACGTACTAGACACTAGTGCATGCCATCTCATCTGATCTAAAGTAGGTGATAAAGTTGAAATATTTAGTACGCGGTAATATTTAAATAAATATTACTACCTCCCTTCCCTGCAATTTGGAAAATAAGGAATGAAGCGATTATTAAAAAACTTGAGTATGTACGTTGTGTAGTTCATATTAAACTAGTATGGGGTGCTTGGTACTGTTTCTGCTTCTGTTTCTTTTTAAAGCAAAATCAGAATCAGAATCAGTTTTCAGAAGCTGGTCACCACAGCTTCTAAAAAAACTGATTCTGAGAGTAAATTAGAGTACCAGAAGTGCTTCTGGAATTTCACTCAAACACTCCAGCTTCTGCTTCTGCTCCTTGAAGGAGCAGAATCAGTTTTGAGAATCAGATCCAAACACTCCTATAATGTGAATAAAGTAAGAATGTATTGAAATCACCTAAATATGGTATTTTTCACCTTAACGGGCTGATAAAAAGGTAAAATAAGGAAAAGAAATAGAGACGAAAGGGATAATAATTAAAATTTACATATTTAAAGCTACGAAAAAATCTATTGAGCAATAAAAACCAAAAATAGATTTAATAAAACAACATTATATAAATATTCCATAAAAACAACTTCATGTAAAATTAGAATAATTATAAAAATGTTTTTTATGAAATATTACCCAAATTAATAAAGTCGTGAATGAAAATGTATCAGCGTTACTACACCTAAAGTATCACGGTCACTATGCTGTAAAGTAGAAAACAATCATAACCACTCGAAGTTATATACGGAGTATTAATATAATCATTTTTATACATTTTCCCAATATCTTTAATTTCTTTTAATAATATATAATTATATATTCCCATCCCATAAAATTTTGTCAAATTTCATTATTTAGCCGTATATAAAACTTTGTTATTACTTATTTTCGTTTAAGATAATAAATATGTGATTAAAGTTATTTTAGGTATATATGATCGGAGAAAAACCATATTAAAGGAAAGAGAACCCTAAAGCGGAACACAGACCGATGAATAATCTAGTGCATTCCATCAAATATATACCTAATGCATGTATACATCAAATATAAAGAATTCTAAATTTCTTGAATTTTGAAATACTAGTGATGGAGTATATGGCCCTGGAACTCCCGGCCCATAGACTCCTACTTCTCCTACACAAGTCCATTGGGCTCAGGAATCGACCCAGGCCCAAATACAACGGCCCAAGCCTCAAAGTAGCCCAGAATACACACTGGGGTGCCTTCGGCCTCCTTGGCCGAAGGATCCAAAAACTCACAAAATAGCCTTCTCTGGCGTACGAAGCTACTGGGAGAAAACGGCGAAAGACATGAGCCTTCGGCATTTCCAAGCCCTCGGCATCAGGGAAGCCCTCGGCTGACATAACCCTCGATCACACGGGGCCTTCGGCTACACAGGGATCCTTGGCTACATGGAGCCCTCGGCCACACAAGGAGCCCTCGGCCAAACACGCTCAATCATCGAAGATTCCTTTTAGAGACAGCCAACCACCGCATTTAATGCCACGTCACATCCGCCAACCGCATTCAATGCGGTGGACGTACCACTGCCGGTGGATTACTGACACGTGTACTCTCATCGCATTTATTGCTGCTATAAATAGCAGTCCATTTCTCCTTGTAATCTACATCTCAACTCCACACGCTGAGTTCATTTAATAAAATCGATTCTCTCTCCTCCTATTTGCTCTGACTTCTCTCTAAGTTATTCCCGCAATTATTCCTCGGATAAGACACCCCCGGGTAGATTGTCCATCAACTACAATCTTTAATAATCATAAATTGGTTTATAAAGATATTTTGAGGCATGCAGTGACGCACCAGTTGCATTACTTTTAAAAAGTTTGGTACTTTATTTGTAGATCAATCAATGACTTTTGGGGCAAACTTACACTCCGTATACGGTATTCTTTCATTGCCCATGTTTTGATTGTCTGATTATATTAACTTGTTGTCACTAACTGTTTAGTAAAATTAGTTGTTTAAGATTAGATGTTAAAGTATTAAAAGATGAATAGAGACATTAATACTATACGTACGATAGTATTTATTATTATAAACTAGTAAATTGGTCGCGCATTGCGTGAATGTCATATGTCCAACTCTCAATTTTAATGAATTGTGTAAAATGATTTCAGCATAAGTATCAATTAAATGTTTAGTTTGGGAGTTATATAATATAACATATTAATTTTCACAAAAAATGAGATGTAATTGTTAGATACTGGTTATCGTAAAACATTATGAACATTGATAAAGTAATTGATGTGTGAATATAAAAAATTGAAGCAAGAAACATGATTAAATATAGGGAAATTATCATTGACCTCCCTTAAGGTTTGATGTATTATCAATCACACCCTTATACTATCAAAAATATACTCTTACCCCCTCCCTATCCTTTAATGATGGTTAAATAACTTCTAATCTATATTTAGAGAAAACTATAGGTATAATTTCATAATTTTTTGTTATGTCCGCTTTTAATACTATAATTTTATTCAATCACAAATCTGATCGGGTAATTAATAAATTTATCCATATTAAAAACCTTTTTATCGGAAGTTGAACAAAATAAAAAAAATGACTAAAACTGACCTCACTCTAGGTAGTTCATTTATGCCTTTGAATTTGTAAAGTGACTAACTTTACTCAATTGAAAATGATCAAAATATGCTAAATTTGTCAAAAGTTGAAAGATATCAACTTAAATGAACCAAATTGACTCAAAAGTGATATTTACTACTCAATTAAAAATTGAATGCAAGAAATTCCCAATATGCACTCCAGACACTTTGTTATCTCTGAAAGTGGGATCATTATAGGTATAGTAATAACTTGTAAATTAATATTTGACAAAATATGATCGGGTTTACATGTAAATTATTGGTAAAGAAATTATAGTTTATGATGGATTCCACACCCAAACTGATTAGTGCTAAATAATTAGGGCGGCCCATGATCTTATCTTCGGTTCCAATCTCCTAATTGATTTAGGTTCGCTTCTAATTAATAATTTAAATATTTTTAACTACCTATTTTTTAACATTTAAATGGACTATAACTCATTTTAAAATGTTCTCAATGATTTTAATGAAAAAATGAACGGAGTTAAAACATGGGCGCCAATCCCGATCCCAAAAAGTGAGGCCTGAGGCCTCTTTTTCACCGGTCTGGTCTCGGTCCCAACCTAAAATCTTAATTCAAAAACCGGTCATTATATTCCCGTGTATTTTCCTCGTTAGAAAAGTTTCATCAAGATTTCTACAATCTCAGATATATTTTCGAACGTTTAAAAGTAACAGAGATTTATTGTTTTAAGTCGTACCTTTCGATTGTGTCTGCTACTATTCCTATAATTTTCCTCACATGTCGATGTAGTTATGTACCTAATAAATTTGTCTATAATAAGGATTATTTCATTAGAAAGTACGTGTGCTTGCCAAAAAAGTATGGGGGAAAGGTTCTTAATACATATAAATTTATTAATTATCATATTAAATTTGCAAGTGAGAAAATTTTATAAAACTAAATTTATACTTTTGCTAAACGTAAGTAAGAGTTATTAAACTTTCATTAAAGGATAAAGAGGGGGGTAAGTGTATATTTTTAATAGTGTAGGGGTCTAGGTGATAATACGCGAAACCTCGAGGGAGGTCAATGATAATTTCCCTTAAATATAAGTTTATATTTAACTTTCAATGCTCAAAATGTCATTGGAAGGATTGTTGTACGAAGTATATAATAGTTCAAAATAGCATTCAATAATGGTCATATACATTTTGTTTTAATGAATTCGAAAATTTTGAAAAGTAATAATTCAAAGTTATCAGGATTAATGAAATTGGGACCCACCCCTACAAAACATGCAAGAATTAAAATATGCAGGGAAAAACGTTTATGAAAATATATTACTAAAAATTAAAATCATAAACTCATAAAAGGATTTCAAGGGAATCATGCTAAAATCTTTTAAGAGAGTAATATAAAATAACTTACTTAATACTCCGAATATAATAACATTGATGATCAATATATGATGACAAGAAGGAGATCAAGGGGTGTGAAATTCAAATAATTATACGTACTTGATAAATGTTAAAATACTAAATACATAGTAATACTTTCGCCCCTTAAAACTTTGCCAAGTTTGACCGGCACGAGGATTAATTAATAAAGTGAAAATTGTGTGGTACAAGTTTATGCAGAGGAGAAACAATTAATTGGAACCACAAATTCTTTATTTAAAAGGGAAATTGACAAAGTTAGTGGGACATCTAAAAAGGGAAAGTTGACAAAGTTTTAAGAGACGGAGGGAGTAATTGATATGAGATGCTTCATCTTCTTGAATGAGCATAGAAATTTTGATCTTAATTTATAATCGATTTATTTCATTAAATTGAGGAATAAATGTTGAAAAATTTAAACCAATTACATTCAAAGAATTGAAGCAACATTTACAATTTTTTAACAAATATTACAAAAAAAGAAGAGTCTTTAACACCGCTTGACGGTGCATTTGATAATATGAAAGATTGAAAGGCCAAATAAACGGAACACTCTGCTAATAGCCTATGGTACTATGGTTTAAAGCTTAATACTCCATATGAAGGAAAGAAGTAAGCAAGCATTAAATGAGAAAACCGGTCTTTATTAAGATAGGTTAAGATAACATGATTAACATCATCAACATCATCATCATTACCGTAGTCAGGGCGGATCCAGCATCCCCATTCAGGTGGGGCTAAAATTTAATTAAATAACGTTGATGGAGTATATGGCCCGGAAACCCCCGGCCCACAGACCCCTACTTCTCTTACACAAGCCCATCAAGCCGAGTGAACGCACAAAGCCCAAATACAACGACCCAAGTGTCAAGAGGCCCACAGTGCGCGTATAGGTGCCTTCGGCCCTATGGCCGAGGGCTCCAGACTTCACAGGACAGCCAAACTTGAGCGTACGAAGCTACAGGGGAAAAATGACAGATTACGGAAGCCTTCGGCATTTACATGCCCTCGGCATAAATATAGCCTTCGGTTTTACCAAGCCTTCGGCTACACATGGCCTTCGGCTCACAGGTGCTCTCGGCTACACAGAGCCTTCGGTTACGGGCTCAATCATCGGAGATTCCCTTTGGAGACAAGCAACCACCGCATTTAATTCGGCGTCACGTCCAACCACCGCATTTAATGCAGTGCACATGCAAGTGCCGGTGCCACCTCGATTGAGGTGACCCCTCGGCCGTTAGATTACTGACACGTTTACTTCCATCGCATTTATTGCTGCTATAAATAGCAGCCCATATTCCTCTTGTAAAGGACCAGAACATCTCGAGTTCATTAATACAATCGACTCTCTCTCTCTCTTTAGTTTGTTTGCTCTGACTTCTCTCTAGGTTATTATCATAATAACCCCTCGGATAAGCTACCCCCGGGTACACTATCCATCAAACGTATATTGCAAAAAATGTCAAAATGTAGTAATTCTTTGGGGTATGTTATTTGACAAGATTTATTTTCAAATATAAAATAAAATCTGTTGCAACATAAATATCAAAGACAAAAATAAATATAACAGGAATAAAAATTTCTGTCGAACACAAAAAACATCTCAAACTCATACATATTGAACTAATTTTCACCTACCAAATCCAATGTATTGAACAACATAATTTTTCAGGCACATATTCAAAAAGGCCAATATCGTTCACAATATTAGTATCTAGTTCATTTAACATTTGAGATCAATTGGTGTTAGCCTTATCTTAGAAGACTAATTTTAAATAGATACTCCGTATGAAGGACAAAGAAATTTTAGGAAAGAAACTCAAATTTGTACACTATGTTCTCCATTGAAAATTAAAAAAAAAGAGCTCTAGATGAGCTTCGAACTCTAAAGGTTTAGGCATATGCATCAATCTACTTCCACATTGCCAATCTATCAATTGAACACTAATTGCGGAATTATATATAACTAATATAAGGGAACGATTCCGATGAGAAAGGACTCATAAGAGAGAAAAAAGAATGAATTATTAATATCATGTGTGCATTATAATAATCATGGAATATAGTATAAACGGGCAATAGTACGTGGACTGACAAGGAAACTTTACAATGTATTAATATCATATGGGCATTAAATTAAGGTGACAATTCCGGTATTTTTTTTAAAAATGAGGCACCGTACCTACCATTCATTTGATTGGACCACATCATTTTATCATTTTAAATTTAGATTTAAATAATTCAACTACAACATTCTCATTGGTCCATGTGCACAAAGGTATGCATGGTACGTTATGAGTACCATAAAATCTACCTTAAATTAAATGATAAAATCATGAATGTTTAGATCTCACCTAGACATCCGTAAATCATCAATCAAAATTTTGCACATTTAAATAATTTGATTTTAATTTATCACCCATTTGTGTAATTGTGCATAATTTTCATGCAATTGTTCACATTTCACATTAATATATATATATATATATATATATATATATATATATATATATATATATATAGGTTGAGGTTCCAGTGAGAATGGTAGCTTAGGAGAGAAATAAGAACAAATCACCCGTGCGATGCACGGGATATATATTAAGTAATAATTATAACATATTATTTGTTAACATTATTAATTAATGTTTAGATGAATGCTGAAAGAGTGTAGATGTAAGATATACAAAATTTTAATCTAGGAGAGGATGGTTACGACACATAACTGGTCCGAAATGTACTTCTAAATAAAAAGGAGTAAATTAATATTGCAATAAGCTTTATCTAGTCTACACATTTCGAAACACTTCCTAATAATAGTAATAATAATAATAGTAATAATAATAATAATAATAATCCGAAACATCATCCTATGGATAAAATAACCACCATATAAAAATAAGAATGATAATGATAATAGTAATAATAATAAAAAAATATACTACCTCCGTCCGAAATTGATTTGCAAATTTTACTTTCCTTAGTCAAACAGTTTCAACTTATTCGCTTAATTAAGATGCTGATTTGTAATTTTTTTCTAATTTGGAGTTTATAACTTTGAAAAGATCTTAATGTAGTTTAGGAATATGTAAATTTTAACTTTTTTCAAAAAAAATTGTAAATTTTAACTATTAAAAAATTGAATTAATGATCGATATGGACGATTGACTTTTCTTATTGATTGACCAAAAAATGTTGACTTTGCAAAACAATTTGAGACGAAAGGAGTAATATAGTAAAAATAATAATAATGATAAAAAAAATAACATTTCTCATTCTTCACAATCACACGCCGAATGGTTAATTCTAAATGACATAATCAGAACAGCCCAATAATGTATATTAAATCTACCCAACCCAAAAACCCAAACCTAACATGCCCTATTTAAGCTCGGATTTCCTCTGTCGCCCTCAATTGTCCGTACATCTCACAGTTCATACCATCCATTCTTCCCATGACTTTCCTTATGCTTGCTTCATTCACTTTTTCATCTCATTTACTTGTTAAACCTTTGTTTTGCTGGTGGGCATATCGTTGTTTAAACACACCATTGAAATGATTTCAATGGTTGAGGTAAAATCAATGGATCTCAAACCACGTCTACCATCCTTTCGTGATTTTGGTGTATCCCCTACTTCTTCACCATTTTATTCTGATTTCTTGAATGGTCATGTAATTGAATTTCGTAATCGGTTTTTTCATAGATGCACTTGTTATTGTGACTATTTAATTAGATGTATAGTTGCATACAATTTCACAATAAGATGCATGCTTCACAAATTTATTTTGTGGACTAAAGATGTATCTTAATTTAGAAAACCTCTTTAACAGATTAATTGAAAACCTATATATTTTTGCGTATGGAAATATAAAGTTACACCGTTTAATTGGAATAGGTTTGTGCCCTTTAATTGTAGAAGGCCACAACAACAGACTTTATTAAAGGGCAGTGCTACACCGTTTCTATCCGGAGTTTCTTCACTTGGAATAATATAAATGGAAAATGAAATTTACTTTTCTGGATTAGAGTAATACGTAGTAGCTTTTAAATTGAACTCCTTAAACTACTTGAAGGCTTGAAGCATCGTACTAAAACTTTTAATTTTTTTAACAGTGTTCACACTGTTAAAAAAATTAAAAGTTTTAGTACGATGCTTCAAGCCTTCAAGTAGTTTAAGGAGTTCAATTTAATAGTGTTCACACCTTGCATTTTCTAGAACTTTATCATAATAAAGTTCAATTTAAAAGCTACTACGTATTACTCTAATCCAGAAAAGTAAATTTCATTTTCCATTTATATTATTCCAAGTGAAGAAACTTTTAAAAGTAAACCTTGCATTAAATTATGTACCTTCTAAAATTTGCTTTGAATTGGATACACCATAAAGTTTATATATTGTTGACTAAGTTCTTTTACGTACTTGACATGATATTGGAATTTTTGGACTCGGGATATATATGTTATAAACTATGTTGTGTTTAAATATCTGAAAGAATGTTTCTTTTTTTTTGAGAGGATCTGAAAGAATGTTTCTAAAGCCTAAATTTTGAAAACTAATTGATAGCCTAAAATTTTGAAAGCCTAATTAATAATTATTGCATGGCATCCGTGGCATACTTTGCACTGCATATCAAAGTTGTTTCATGGAATAAGATTTCTTGCACAGTAATCTACTAAATAGGGAATATGATGAGCATTAGATCAACCTCAGGTTCACCAGGTTTTTAAAATTCTTTCCGAAAATGTTTGATTGATCTTAAATTTGAGTTTTTTCTCGAAATAATGCTAATTAAATAAATAATTCTCAAAATACTGTTGGGTTAAAAATAATTCCCAAAATACTGTTGGGTTAACCGTGGTTAAGAAAAGCCGCCACTTGAAGTGGCGGCTCTTCTCTTACAGTACAAAAGCCGCCACTTCCAAGTGGCGGCTCTTCTCTTACAACACATTTTGTACATATATAAAATGCAGTATGTTTCAAGAATTTTTTTAACTATCTTCCCGATTGAATTTTGAGCTCAAATTTTGTATGAATAGACCAGACTTGATGAGGAATATGCTCAAAAACATTTCATCAAAAAATTCCACTGGGAAGACCCTCTGATGGTTTTGTCTGCACGGGGGTTCCGGTCAGAACGTCGTGATAGAAATAGAACATTTTTATGAAATTTGAGGTGCTTCTGAGTTGATTTTGTTCATGACATTTAATGATCATGTTCTTCCTAAAATGTAGGTTATGTTCACCGAATTTCAAATTAAATTTAAATCAAGAAGTTAGTTAAATTATTTATCGAAAAAACATGCATTTTTAGGCCTAAATTGTGCAAATTTTCAAAAAATTTGTTCAACTAACTTCCCAATTGAAAGGAACCAACTTCAGATTCAAGCTATCACCGCCATCATTATTTCCTTAACAAACAATTCTTTCTCTTTCACTTGTTAAATAAATATGAACTCTGTTTGGGCAGTTTATGGCCATTGGAAACGGTTTCAACTCTCGTATCAACTATTGCTCTAAGTTCCAATTGCATAATCACAGTTTTGCGCAATTCACTTGAGCTCATGTTTGGAAGGCAACAGTAAATTCAAGTTCTGTAATCTAGAGAAGCATGTGCAATCCTACAACATACAAACTATTGATAGAAATGCTCAAAGTAATGTAAAAATGGAAATGCATATCATATATAACACATGCAGCTAAATCATGATGACTTATGGGCAAATTATCAACAAATATAAAACAATAAGAAATTATAAATTATTGCTTCTGTGAAATAACATACCAAACGATTTAGTTGCATAATTTCTAAAATTTTCTTGGCAAAAATTTTGTTCCATGCCTTCTGAAAATGTCCATGTAAAGTAGGTCTAAAATTTGCAATTTTGGGCCTATTTCATTTGAGCTATTTCCGGGTCGAATTTTTTGATAAAATTTGGTGAGCATGTGCCCATGTAATGTACATATGGCCACCAAATTTTAGATTGAAATTCAATCGGGAAGTCAGTTAAATAAATTTTTAAAAAATGCATAATTTTTTTGGCCTAAAATGCAGCTTTTTTCAATAAATTATTTAACTAACTTCTTGATTTAATTTTAATCTGAAATTCGGTGGGCATAACCTACACTTTACGATGAACACGATCACCAAATTTTATCATAACACTTGACTCAGAAGCCCCTCAAATTTCATAAAAATGTCTCATTCTTGTCACAACGTCCTGACCGGAACCCCCGTGCAGACAACACCATCAGAGGGTCTTCCTGGTGAAATTTTTCGAGAAATATTTGGTTCACCTATGGTGTCCTTAGATAATATCATCATACTAAAATCCGAGATTCAATTAAGTTTTATCACTAGCTCATTGACTGCTGACAACTGTTAGAACACGATTACTTCACGGGTTACTAAACGGTGTTTATTAAAACTCGCATTAATAAGCGGCACATAATTAAGCAGTGTTGTAATAAGAACATGTTTACTTCAAAAGATTTAAAACACACACCTTTAACATTAAAATGTCCAAAATAACTCTACATATATAGACACATAAACATTCATGAACACAAGTACATAATATAACATGTGGAGGTACCCTAACCCCTACCCCACCCTACCCTACCCCCACAACCTTAACCCCTACCTCTTCCTTACCCCTACTCTAACCACGACCTTATGAAAGTTCTTGTGGGTCATGAAGACCCTTACCTCATTTTTGGTAAACTAGTTCTTGTGGGTCTTCATGACCCACAAGAACTTTCATAGGGCTGATCTACTAAAGATTGTAAGAAATATATTGTATTTAGATTTTGATGATGCTAGACTATTTAGGTTTTTTTAACATAACCCCTTTTAGAAAATTGTATTAGAAATTTGCATATGTAAGCATTAGAGTAATCGACTAGACAGAAGACCTTCAGGCCCCATGTTGGATTGCTACTGGACGACTGGACAGAAGACCTCCAGGCCTTCTGTCAACCTCTACTGAACAGAAGTGCTCGAGGCTCTCTGAAATTGCCCCTCTGTGTAAAGCAACAGATGGCCTCACACTTAAAGAATTTCACTGCTACCTAAGCCAGTTAAACTAACGGGATATACCCTAACGGCTAGGGGCCTCTCAACGGGAAAGCTACAGTACACGCATTAAATTCTCATTTAATGTGCTTCACACATTGAGATATTTAAAGGTGATGATTGACCAAGGATTCAAAAAGAATATCTTTATGCGCCCAAAAATGGCAAGCCGTCTACTTTTGGAACCAACCAGTCAAATCTACAGTATGCACATTTATTGCAGCTGTCTTCTTCCTCCAGCGGGAAGACAACTCTAGTATATAAGATACATCATGAAGAACTACTCGAATAACTTTTGCTCTCTCTACGAACATTCAAAAAACTTTCTTGAGATCTGAATTTCATCTTCCTCAACAAGAAAAGCTTACGTTGGAAAAGATATTTTTTCCATATCTTCCATATCCAACTTAGAGCAAAGTTCCTCCAGTTCTTCAACACTTCAAACACCTCAACTACATATCTTTTGTGACGAAGCAAGTTATTGGAGAAACCCCTGCTTTTACAAAGCAATCTTCTAAAGAAGGGCGTCCAAGTAACTAGAGTAGTGAAGTGGGTATACTTCAAGGAAGCTCAATGAAAGGACCAGTCTTAAAGGAAGCCAGAAAGTGCATCCCAGGAGACATCTACACTTGAACAAGACGTGGAGAGCTTCTTAAGTGCTACGACTAAGGCGTTGTAATTGTGACTTTTACAAGGTTAGTGGAAAAGTGGACTAGAGGAACGAGTTGTTCCTTGAACCACTATAAAAATCCTCTGTGTCATTTACTTACTGTTTTTATACTTGTATTTATCTCAATTTGCTTGACTCCAAACATTTGTTCTCTGTGCTCAGCAGAACAAGTCTTAAGAGTTAACAGAATGCCTATTGACTTTGCACCTCCGTGAGGCTAACCGGACAGAACCCTTACCAAAAGACCATTCACTGCCAGTATGTTCTTCAACAGAACAAGCTATTCTGTTAACCTGGTACTTGGCTTGAAAATGTTAAAAACCAGAACAGTCTATTCACTCCCCCCCTCCACTCTAGACTGTTCCTTGTATAACCGGGACCGACAAAGATGCAGACCAATGATTGGAAGGAAGTCCTGGTGTTGTAACATAGAAATCCCCAACATATTCAGGTCATCACTTTAGAGCTCATATCTATATTGATGATAACGGGTGTCTATGCGACCCTGGGGGAAGGAGGGCTACATTTTTCCAAAGCTGATCGTTATGATCATGCCGTAACGACCAGAGTGACATCTAGTTTGGATGATTCACGATGATTGGTTAAAAGTCCTGTTAGAGTTGCAACACTTCCATCATTTTATACAGGCCACACATAAGTGTTTACATTGATGTTGTGATAACAGAACACCATTGTGTCTCCGATCTTTACAATTCTGTTTGTTTTTCAGTTTTTGTTACCCGGAATAAAATAATAAAGGCATGATGCCCCGATCCATCGGATCGTCATGAGGGGGAGAGTGGTCTACATGTTGTTTAATTTCAACAAATCATTAAGGCAAAAACGTGTATTGTTCTTAAAGGGAATGAGCCGTGAGTCTCTTTCAAATGATTCAGCGCATACATCATTCTAGTGAGAGAGTAGAGAAGTTTCTTACGATCATTTCATTGTACATCATTCTCTGTGAATGAAAATCATTGTATCTACATTTGTTGAGTGCTTCCATACATTTATATGTCATCTGGGGTTAACAACTAAAACATCTTTTCGTTCCAATCTTAGAGAGAAAAAGATAGTATGAACTGCTGGTAAAATACTATGTTGTAAGACCCGAACCGGACCGGCCGGTTCGACTCGGAAACCGGTCACCCGGCCTTATATCAGGTCCGGTTGAGCATCAACCCGTAAATCAGCCCAAAACCGGAATTACCCATCGACCCGCGAAAACCCGGGCCGGACCCAACTCGGCCCAAACCCAGAAAATGCCAAAATTCCGGAAAATAGGTCGCCAGGAGGAGTCGAACCCGCGCCCAATGCTTCTCACACAGACCTGCGGACCAACGAGCTACACTAGCTTGTTGATATATTTGGTGCATTAGCTATCCTTATACCTTATCAATCTGGAATATTTCAATTAGTCTTAATTAATTTATTAACTAATAATACAAATACTACTAAATACATACCAATGCTTCTATGTGCTATTATTCTTCCGGTACATTATCTCCAACTTTGTTGTATTGTATTTTATTTTGTAATTGGTATTATGTTTATATTTATTACCCATCTAAATCCCCAAGTATTTAATATTTTTTTTTAAAAAAATCAATACACATAAATACAATAATTTTTAAGTGTAGGAATAAACTATTATGTTCATAATAGTTTTTCTACATTGCTTATGTTTTATTATCATTATTAAATTATGTAGGAATATAATTTTTCTAATGATGAATTCAATCTATATATAATTAATTAATTATATGTATAATCGTTGACCGCGTTTAACGGTCGTTGACCGGGTCGACCCGCCGGGTCCGGGTTGACCCGTGACCCGATCATGTGTCCGGGTCACTCTCCGGTCCGGTTTTTACAACATAGCTAAAATATGAAGTCTTATTAAAATAATAAAGACAACTTATATTTTTTCACTATATTTATGCAATTACTTCGAAGTCTATGTGACAGTGTGACAGTTTCTATGTCATTATTATGTTTGCCAATAATGAAAGTCACCATCATTGCCGTTGTATGTTTCTTCAATAATGACAGTTGAATGCGTTTCTTTAACGTTGTTAAAAAGCCACACTATGGAGCATAAATTAATTACGTAGTACATAAATTATGTTCCCTCCCTCCCTATATAAATTTTTAACTTTCCCTTTTGGTTCGTTCTAATTATAACTTCCATTTTCTCTTTTTGGCAAAAAATTTGTGATTCACAATAATTCTTACAAATTTCTCTCTCCTCTGCGCAACTCTCCACCACATCATATCCACTATCTTAAACTGTGTGTCTAACCTATTTGGAAGTTTTATTAGGGACAGAGGTAGTAGTACAAAAAAACTTATTGTATATGAAATACAGACATACACGTTTTACATTGTCTGTGAAAGTTTATTTTTTTGTCTGTGAAAATGCTGTGCAGAGACAAACCAACATGATTGTCTGTGCACAGTGTTTTCACAGACAAAAACTAGATTTCACAGACAATGCAAAAAACGTGTATGTCTGTATCTCGTGTACAACAAAAATTTCTCATTAAAGTATGAACATACTTACATACTTACATACTGAATTGTTGGAGTAGGACATGAACGGTGAAAGAGAGTATCTTAGTCTTAGCAAAAATGAGCTTAGTCTTTAACCAATTCAACCACATGAGCTCATAATTCTAATTTTTTGAAAATAATTACTATTTGCGGCTGTTTGTTCCGTAAAGACCGACGTTTGCAGGCTAACTTGAATCCCAAACTTGTTTGTTCAAAAATCAAAATTCTTCAATTCTTTAGTTATGAGTAGCCATATACTCCCATCGTCCTCAATTATAAGATATTTTTCGATTTACGATGTTTAACCGACGATAAAGTAATCGGATCTCTGTCTGCACTCAAACTATTTTTAGGAAAAAAGTTACATATTCAGAAATGACATTAAAACCCCTACAAAATCTGCAAAAAAATATTTCAAATTTCATAAAATTTTGATATATAAAGTAAAAGATTAAATGTGATTTGTATTGACCAAGTGAATAGTAAAGATATCTTATAAAATGAAATAGACAAATGTAAAGACAAATGTAATTATGTACCTGTTCAATTTGTATAGTAGTACATGTACTAGTACCCAACTCCGAGCACGTGTCGAATTTTTGTTATGTACGTTCAACTAGGAAATGTCACTTATCTTATGTAGGGATGGCAATGGGGCGGGTTTGGGGCGGGGTACACTCCCCCATCCCCGCCCTATGTCTAAAAAGTTCCCCCTATCCTCGCCCTATCCCCCGTTACTCCTAGACCCGCCCCATCCCCGCCCACCCCCCGTTGTGACCCACGGGTGTCCATGAGTGCCCTCATATAGATTTAATTTATTGTATTTACATATACTTTTAATCTCTTATTATAAATATAGTTAGAGTGATTCCAATGAGAATGACGCTTAACGTGGGAACACTCACATTTAATTCAATGTGATACACAATAGAGCCCTTCTTGTGCACATTTGGACTTTACCCACAGTTAATCCAATGTGATACACAATAGAGCCATTCTAGTGCACATTTGGATTTTGTTCAATACAAGCTAATATAAATAATCATGGTGACACTTTTGTAAATATATGCTAGATACAAAAAAGTGCATTGTGCGAGCCCATTGTGCTTCACATTGGGGGTAAATGTGGTGTTTGGACGTTCTCACATTAAGCATTGTTTTCATTTGATCCTAAACCTATATTTATCTACGCACACACAGTGATATATGATACATGCACACACACAACACTGAAGTATTGTGTTTGTTAAAAGTTAATACCACCAATTTTAATAATTTTTCAATTTGAATAAGTTTTGTGAACTGAAGACAGTTAAAGTAAAAATATAAGTAAACATATTATCATCATGTACATTGTTCCAAATTTCTCAACAATTATAATACAATTAATTACATAATACATATAAATGTGTTTGTATTTATTTACTCACTTTCTCACTCTTAAAACTCATATAACATTTATGATAAATATTTTTAATCATTACTAGCTTATTATTATTCTAGTATAATGTGTAGTATGTATTAATTCATTAACCATGATTAAACCGTATACAATTATGTATGTCTATATGTATATGTGTTTGTTATAAACTAAATATGTGTGTACACTATTTATATATGTGTATGTATATATATATATATATATAGAGTGCTCTTCATGTCAGGCCGGCCTGACGGGCTGCCCCGTCCGGCCGAGCCCGTTTGGGCACCTTCCCGGTGACATTTTTTGATGAAATTTTTTGAGCATGTTCCTCGTCAAGTCTAGTTTGTCCATACCAAATTTCAGCTCAAAATTCGATCGGGAAGGTCGTCAAATGATTTTTGCAAGTTAACTGGTCCGGAAAATACATATTCCGGACCAGTTAACTTGCAAAAATCATTTGACGACCTTCCCGATTGAATTTTAAGCTGAAATTTGGTATGGACAAACTAGACTTGATGAGGAACATGCTCAAAAAATTTCATCAAAAAATTCCACCGGGAAGGTGCCCAAACGGGCTCGGCCGGACGGGGCAGCCCGTCAGGCCGGCCTGACATGAAGTTTTCTCATATATATATATATATATATATATATATATATATATGTTTGAGTATATATTTTTAACGGGTACGGGGCGGGGACGGGTGTAGCAATACCCATCCCCCATCCCATATTTTAACGGCGTAAAAATATCTCACCCATCCCCGCCCCCGCCCCGCCCCAAGCCCTGTCCCATCCTTCCCCTGCGGGGCGATTCCCCATGGGTCCCCGCCCCCATTGCCATCCTTAATCCTATGTGGCAAATTGATGTTTTAATTTTCTACAAATATATACAATCGCATACCAGTATTTCCATTTGATTCTCAGTTTAAATCGGAAGAATATCATTGAACAATATACTCCGTATATTTACTCATTTTCTACTAAAGATAATGCAATGTGGTGAGTCAGGGCTTACTTCATCATATTGACTAAGACTCCACCTCAGAAATTTAGCGCATTAGCGCAAATCAACTATTCACCAAGCCAACATTGTTTCACATATTAAATACTCTAAAACAGGTCAAATCATTTTTTTTATTGAAACACCATTTCCCAAACACTTCATTTGTATCGTACTATCTCCGTCCTGGTGGACTTTGTCAAGTG
Source organism: Cuscuta epithymum (assembly GCA_945859915.1). NCBI lineage: Eukaryota > Viridiplantae > Streptophyta > Magnoliopsida > Solanales > Convolvulaceae > Cuscuta > Cuscuta epithymum. Next base: position 1,624,462 of record CAMAPF010000004.1, read on the forward strand.
CAAAATAGGTGAGAAATAAGAATGGTAAAAATTGTGTGTTTGAGATTTGTGCAGATTAGAGAGAAATGTTCAGAACCACAAATTAATTGTTTTAATAGGTAAGTGACAAAGTTTTTTGGGACAACAAAAAAATGTAAAGTTGGCAAACTCCAATGGGACGAAGGGAGTATATAATAAGAGTGATATACGTAGTATGTCTCTTCTTCCTATTCTACCCCTTGCTATAATTTCCAATATATTTATTTATTAACAAGAAAATCATAGTTTAATTTATAATATAAATACATTTTTCTAAATTAATACGAGTAAAAAAACGGCAAAAATTAAAAATACAAATAATAATAAACATTAAAAAATTAATAAAAAATATTCTAAAAACTAAAAAAAAACGAAAAAATTAACATAAAATACCTAAAAAAATAAAATAAAAAAATACAGGCTACTGCCACCCGCACCCTCCACCTTCCAGCACCACCAGCACCGATCGCTAGAAAAAAAATGCCACTTTATTTCTTACTCTTTGAGATGACACATGTATACTCCTTGAAAAATATACATCTCTCATTTCAAAATTGGCATCACGATGACATTTTTTCCCAACTTGGCATTCTTTTCCGGTGACCGGAGATGACGGTACTTAAAGGTGACTGAGGTAGTGGTGGTTGAAGCTTGTATATTATTTACTTATTAACGTTTTTTTATTTTTAATTTTTATTTTATTATGTTTTATTATTATTATTATTATTTAAAAAAATCTGGTTAAGAATGACAAGGTAAAGTGTAGAATAGGAAGAGTAGGTCATACTTTGGGAATTCAAACACTGAGTTCCCATTGTTGCAATTCTGTTTTTTTTTATTAATCCTAGAGAAATGTCCTTATATATATGGTGGTAGATATATGAAATTACTTGCATCTATCAATCGTACATAGCTAGCTAGAGGTTATTTTTTGACGTGCGTCATCACGGCTTGTACGAAGTAAAACATGAAAACAGATGATTTCATTACCATATTATTTGCAATCAGCACGTTTCTATGCCTATTTACTTGTAATGCCTCAGGCGGCTTGAGTGCTGCTGATGAACTACCGCAAGTACATGCTCCACACCCTTCTTCCGAGGGAGCATCTCAGACACAGACGTCTTCATCGTCTCCTAAATCATCATCCCGCAAGGGGTCCGGTACCTCTGCTAGCAGGGCTAATTGTAATTTTACTTTTTCTGATGCTTATAAAAAAGCTTAAAGATTGTCAGTCTCGGTCTGATCCAACTCCAGTTCGGACAACAACTATGACTACTTCTTAGCAACGCACATATATCTGATTCATTCTCCACAGATGTAACAGAGATAATTTCCCTTCAAAATCATACTAGTATGTTATGTCACAGACATTTAGAGGCCGTTTGGCAACACTGTTTCTCGGCTTATCAGTCAACTTTTTCACCAAACACGTAATTTCTGCTTTCGCGCGCTGAATTGTGTTATAAGATGACTATTTTAGCTATTTTTACATATAATTTTTTCTTCATTTTAGTAATAAATTACGTAGTATATTTTAAAAAATATTTTTTTCTTAAATCAGCAGAATGAGCCAAGTACTATGTATTGTTTCCAATGCCCGTAATAACAACAAAAATAGTTGTACTCTCATTAGAGTAATTTCTGTCTTACTGTCTACTACTATTATAGATTGTTGCAAATGTATGTACGGAGTATCTATGACTGAGTGTTATAGTGGTGTTTCATTTTCGGATGTATCCAGGTTGTTTTAGTAATGAGGTGCTTACAAAGAGAAAAAATACTACAAGGAAGGACTTGGGATGCTAATCAAAGCTCAATTTACATTTTCTTACATAACTGCTCAGTGAGGACTCTCACGAATGGAGTACAATAATCCTTTATGAGCTGCTTAGAGTTTTAGCAATGTCTGTACGAGTACTGATCTGGTCAGGCACCGTGCGGACTTGCTCGTTTGAGGGGCTTCTTGGTGGAGTTTTTTAATGAATTTTTTTTGAGTAAGTTCTTCAACTAATCTAGTTTATTCATACCAAATTTCAGCTCAAAATTCAATCGGGAAGACAGTCAAATAAATTCTTGAATCATACTGCGCATTATATGTGCACAGAATGCACCATATGTTTCAAGAATCTAGTACGGGTTACGCATGTTCCCGATCATCCTCTGGAAGGTAGCCATGGCGTTCCTCAGGCCGAACGGCATGACCACGTAACAGTACACGCCGTCCGCCGTGACGTACGCCATTTTCTCTGCTATCTACTTCTGCTCTTTGAAGGGAGCAGAAGCAGTTTTACAACATTCTTTGTCACATATCACGTCGCATTATGAAATTTAGATTAGTGCTAAGAACCCTCAATTCAATCTTAGGAAGACTTATTGATTGAATTGTCGTCAGTGGCTTCTGGATCATCACAAGCTGTCTTAACATGGTATCAGAGCCAAATCGATCCATGGTGTGGGACCCCTTATGAATCGTGATGACACGATTATAAAAAAATGACAATTACAGCATGCCTCCATTGAGGAGGAGATCAGATTGAGGGACGGCGCGCCGGCGGCCCCCTTCCCGGAAGTTATCAGGACACGCTCGGCCCCCGGAGGCGGCCCCTCCCCAAAAAATAAAAGGCAGAAGACGGACGGAGGCATGGTTCCGTGGAAGGCTCATCCTGAGGCTAGCCACGTGCGTCCAGGGGACCATCACATCATTATAAGGTACAATCGGGAATATAGTAAAAGGGAGGGGCTTTTTTTGTAATACCCGAACCGGACCGGCCGGTTCGACCCGGAACCCAGTCACCCGGCCATGTGTCCTGTCCGGTTGAGCATCCAACCGGAAATATGGCCAAAACCAAATTTAACCCAGTGGCCCGTTTAAACTCGGGATGGACTTGAACCGTCCCAAACCCGGAAATGAGAAAAACCATAGAGAAAACACCGCCCATGGGATTCGAGCCCGCGCCACAGGCTTCAAACGATGGATGGGAAACTAACGAGCTACACTCAATTTTTGTTTATGTTGGTTGTTTAGTTATCTTTATAGCTTATTTTGTCTGGAATGTTTCTATTAAGTTTGAATAATTAGCTTATAAATTTATTAATTTATAATAAAAATACTAATAAATACACATAAATGATGTTATTATACTTCCCAGTTATGTATTTATTCTTACGACTTTTATATATATTTTGTAATTGGTATTATGTTCATATTTATTATTCTTCTAAATTTCAATGTATTTTTTTAAAATCAATCTACTTAAATACAATAGTTTTTTAGATTGCTTATATTGTATTATTATTAAATTATGAAGGAATATAATTTTTCTATTTAAGAATGTAATCCTTTATATAGTTAAGATTAATTATTTGTTTGGTCATTGACCGGGTTGACCCGCCGGGTCCGGGTTGACCCGTGACCCAGTCATCTGTCCGGGTCACCCTCCGGTCCGGTTTTTACAACATAGATTAATAGTTGTGCCTTTTCTAAGTACGGAGTAGCTTTCTTTGCAATTTTAAATTAATATAAAATCAAAATGAATAGCCACTAGACACTTCTCATGGTTGTTGTGTTTAATCGTTGATTTATGTAATAAATCAAACATTCATACGTACAGGTGACTTAGGCTATGTTTGGCCCGTCAAGCTGAAAAGATCTTTTTTA